>JAZFAU010000227.1:17500-617500 GCA_037178615.1 Dione vanillae | reverse complement strand
ATCATTTATATTTTTTATATCTTTCGCTACTCTCGCTTGGACTGCTAGAGTTGTGAGTAACAACAAAAAAAATATGGCTCAAAAGTTATAATAATAGCAGATAATTAACGAAACATAAACAAAATATATTACTATCACTGTTTTTAAGACATGATATATTCATATTCATTATAAAACAACTTAAATTAATATAAATAGTTATACATATTATAACAACTTTTAAACAGATTGTCCAACCGTTATACCTTTATCGATAAGTTTGTCAACATTGTCACATTTCTTTGACGTAACGTAATTGTTAATTCAATCAAATCAAAATGGAGAATACAATGCCTTAGCAGTAGAAGATTTCTCAATAATACTTTAAAACACTAACTTAGCCAAATGAGCGTCTTGCATAGGGTCGGCCTCGTCCCGCACTACACACAGCACGTCGAAACGGGACAGGATAGGCTCCGACAGATTTACATTCTCTGAAAATGTAAGTGACGCGTCGTATCTACCGCCGATGGGGTTGGACGCCGCTATTATTGAACATCTGTAATTAAATGTCATATTTGTAATATATTTACATTTCTTTTCTTTACAACTTTACTAAGTCTCGAATAAGAAAATTAACAATAAAGTGGTTTATTAGTAAACTAGTAGTCTCTGCAATGTTGCAATTCGACACACACTACCAACCTTTATAAAAAATAAGTAAAATAAATTATGACAATTAAATTACATATAATTAAACATAAATCAGATCTTTTATTTGGCGATTTTTATACATTTTAAATAAAACAATTTAAACTTGGATTATTCGTGTATATTGCCAATTTTTGTAAACCAGAAGTTTCGAACACTTTGCAAGAATTACTACTGCAAAGTGTTCGTTTTATTTCAAAAATAAATCAGTTCAGCTTCTACAGTAAGAATTTCTTTTATTTCTTTATCAATAAATATAAACTTTCTGCCTGGAAGAGGTTACCTATGGCGATAAGCCCTTTACACCACAATTCTACTATAGCTCAATGTGCATTTTCAATATTACTAAGTAAATTAAAATAACAAATAATACTTGTATATACCTAGCGTGCAAGGAAGTAACAATGCCGGCTTTAGATATAGATATAGACTGCTGTTCCATGGCCTCGTGTATGGACGTCCTGTCCTGGTCGTTCATCTTGTCGAACTCGTCTATGAGGCACACGCCGCGGTCCGCCAGCACCAGCGCGCCCGCTTCTAGTGTCCATTCCCTGGAATCGGTCAAATTGTATTTAAAATAATATTTATTTATATTTATTATGATTACAAAAATATTAAGATTCAATTATAAAAAACTTAAAAGATATAAAGTAAAGAATTTTGTCATCCAATAGACTCTATATATAAATGAAAATTATGTATAAAGGTACACGTTTCCTCAGTTTATGTCCAAAAATATTTTAGAGATATTAATTAAAACAATTATAAATATGTAGCAATAATAGTAACTGAGCATATTTTGATTGGCAGAAACGAACTCTGTATTATTATTGTACTTCTAGGTGAATAGGAGTTCAAAAATGTTTGTGCGACTAATTTCAAAGAAAAAGTCGGCAATAATGAATCATAAACGCTCAAATCTAATTATAAATCGACTTTGAAGAATGTCAAAATATCATTTTTGTGCTCAAATTTATTGCTATGAGAATGTCTGGGATATTATATTATTTTTAGACTTATTTTCTAGTGGTATTAAGAAAGAACAAACGGAGAAGAACGAACGAATATAAAAGGAAGAATGAGCATGATTCTGTAAGGGTTTTATAAGTGTTACTTTTAAGATTGTCGTAGGGAACCGCAGGAACCGTGGGAACTTACGGCCTTATTGATAAAAAGTTATAGCACGCTTAAAGACTCGATATAGTACAGTTGTCAAAAAACGTTATTCATAACAACATATTAGTGCCAATCAGTTCTATAAACCTATCATAAAGTTATAGAGCCGAGAACCCTACTATAAGAGTGTTTTAACGTCCAAAGATGGCCGATTCATATAACAGCTGATTATAGCTCATACTAATATGAGCATTGATATGACGTCGTCGAGTCACTTGTCATCAAGAGTGTCAATTTCAGTTTCGTAAACAAAACAATATAACAATTGACATTTTGTTCGATATTTATTAACTATATTTAGTTATTAACAAGTTTATTAATAATAAATTCTAAATAAGAAAGGTGCACAAAACATAGGTAATACTTGTCCACGTCTGAACAATTTTCAATTCTTTGTCGTTTTACTTCTTTTGACTTTATTTTTTAAAAATTAAGTAAGTTTATAAACTAAAATAAAATAAACATTCGTGTTTTTGTGATAACAACGACGTAAATGAAGCCGGTAAATGTGAAGCCAGATCCAATAATATATTTTTGTACGTAATATTATCTGTGGTCATACTATGTCAATGCGTTTGTCACTTATCATCTGTGGATTTACTGGTATTTTCGGCAACAAGTCGACCGACTTCAGTATAGTGGCAGCATTGTGAACGTATAAATCAAATTAGTGACACTTTAGTTTTAGAAGGCTTATAGAGCGTTTATGAATACAAACATTTATCGAACGTTCTATAAGCCTAAAGAGCGTGTTAACTAAAGTATGCTTAAAACGTTTTATAAGACTTTTTTATGAATAATGCCGTTAGTGTTATGACACTCCGTTCCGTTCTCCGATTGGGAATCGAACCCACAAGCGGACGCGTTTACATATAGATGCTGCGCCTCTGACTAACTTTAAGATACTTATGAACGTAACATTTTGAAGGATGGCTCACCTTCAAATCAGTCAGCTAGTAATATAAAAAACAATATGTTGTTTAACAAATAAATACCTCGTAGTAGGATTCTTCCTGACGTACGCAGTGAGACCGACCGCACTCGCCCCCTGGCCCGTAGTGAATATCGCCCGAGGAGCTATCTATATGGGTGGAATAATAAAATATTTAATCACATATAAAAATATAACGAGGCCGTCGTTTGACAATAAACGTGACTTTCTAATAATTAATTATTAGAAAGTCAAATTTCATTTTCTTTGCTTTAGTAACGAGACAAAGCGTGGCGTTGAGTTCCGCCATTTAACACGCAGTCTTTGGAAAGATAAGAAACGGGGTACACTGCTATTAAAGGAATAATGAGGGAACCAAAAAAATGTGTATATATATATTGTATAAAATAATATAAAATTAAACTCTTGTTGACTAATGTGTAATATATGATTGAATTAAAGATTTACCTTTTCATTTCTATCTCCATCATGACAATGCAGTACAAAAAAAAAACAGAAGTGTATATTACTTATTCATAATATGAAAATGCGAAAAATAAAACATATTTTCTAGCATATTGAGAATGATATAAAAATCCTTTTATTGATAGAAAATAATAGATATTTACTTACCTTTTCAGTATACTTTAAAAATTGTGATTTCGCTGTACCAGGATCACCGCATATGAGCACATTAATGTCTCCTCTCACTTTGTGCTTTTCACCTAAATTGGATTTTTATTGTTATTCACAATTTCAATACGTGATTTAAATATGTAAACCATTACACCAAAAAAAGTACGGTAAGTAATTTTAGAAAAAAAATATATATATATATATATATAAAAAATAAATCAATTAGTTAACTACTTCGTTATAAGTTAGTAAGACACCGAAATGAAATATTATTTTATAAATAGAAACCTTTAACATAAATAAAATTTTAATATCTTTATAACAAACATGATATAAAATTGAAATAAACAAAAAATAAATTAAATACAACTTAAAATAGGAATAATTACAGACCTGGATTTTTAGATTCACCACCAAATAGAGCAAGAGCCAGACCCCGCTTGATATATTCATGGCCGTAAATAGACGGTGCAATACTTTTAATAATTCTTTCCCCAATTTGTGGGTCTTTTGATAATTTTACAATGTTGGCAACATCGTCATCGGTGAGAGATTCCACAATGTGCTTACAATCTTTAACTACTATATAGTTTGCTATTATCACAGTTGCAAATACTGGGAAACCCTGGAATGGAACACAATTACTTTATATGATCATTTCGTATTTTTTTTATCACAGAGGCTGTGAATTTGTTCTCAGTCGAGGTAATGATTAAATTCATTTTCTTTCTCTTGTGGGATAAAGCGCAGAGTTGAGTTAAAATCGCCACAAAACATATATGTATGTTGAAAGTTAGAAATGAAGTATCTTAACACTAGGTCCTTGTGTTTACGCTCCTATATTGAGGACGTTATTTGAAAAAAAAATCGATAATGTGAAAAAAATATATATTTTTTTATTATTATATTTTAAGATTACAAGATAAAAGACTTAAGTTTAAGATAAAAAACATATACTGAGTAATTTTATATAGAACTTTTTTCTGTACTATTATAAAACACCTAAATGCTTATAAAACAACAAATTCTGACAAAAATATGATCCATTTGACTTTAATTTTGTCTCATAAGAAAATTATTACATAGATTTAAATTAAATTAAATTTCTCTAATAGCACCACTCAGTTTACAATACTACACTAAGCTTTTAAAACTTTTTATAAAAAACCAACCTGTTCAGTATTAAGAGAGCCGTCATAATTATTAGTATATATCCCAGTGAGGTCCACCTCGTCCCCGGGCTTGCATCTGTCGCAGAGGTCCGCCAGCAGTATACAGTCCTTGCTCCGGGGAATGCGTCCCGCGGGGATGCGTCCCGGGGACTCCTGTATGGTCACTTTCTGGTAGTTTCTGTAGACAGTTTGCTCCATGTTAACCTGGAAAATCGTTTTTTCTTAATTAGTTTTGTTTTAATGGAAATATAGCTTAAACTATAATATATAGCATAAGAAATTTACTTTTAAAAATATAATAAAGTCATCTTAAAATCCAATTTCCTCATAAAGAATTCTGTATCGAATTCCGATACAGTTAAATAGGAAGGTATTTTTACCTTAAATTTAGTGTGAATATCAAATTTTGACACATTAGAATAAAAATACCTTACATAACTTTAGTGTGGATACATACCATAAAAGGGCCAGCACTCTGACACTCTGGACATGACCCAGGCTTAACTTCTGCATTTTGAGATTGAACAAACGGTCCCAAAATATAACCACATCTATTACAATCATATTTAACAATCGATAGCTGCGGCAAGACACCTGTAGTAGCTGTTATCACTCCCACTGTCCTCACTAACTGATTCAAATGAAGCTTTCGGAAAGTTCTCAACTCTTCTATTAATGGTAATTCTGCTATTCTAACATGTATTTCTGATGTAACTCTTTCATAGCTTGGGAATATTTGTAATACAATTTCCTTGGCTACTTCATCAAAAATTTGTAACATTTGAAATGGTGCTTCAGGCAGGAAATAGGCTAGAACTTGTTCTCTCCTCGCTAGTATGTCGAATTCTACGTGAAACGAGGCTTGATTGTGTTCGCACATTCGTCGTATACGCTCTTTGTAGACAAATTGGCCTTTACTATTTGTGTATGTTCGTAGGAAGTTTTTGAATCTGAAATAATATCAGTATTAAAATAACAATTACAATTCTCTTTATTTTCAATTTTTTTTTTGGGATTTTGTGTGTAATAGAAATTTGTGATCATACTACATTGTATACTTAAACATGCTAGATTTAACACTTATTCATTTTTTATACCTTCACACTTATACTATACATGGCAGGGTGGGCAGAGGGAACTGCAGGAACAATAGGAATGTTAAGACACTTCGTTGCTTTGTCCCCTCTGTCCGCCTTGGAGGTGTTTTGCGTGTTGAGTGGCGGAACCCAATACTGTTTATTCTTAATGCATATACAAGAGTCTCATAACTTTTGACTCATAAATAAAGATTTTTTGAGTAAAAATCATCTTTATTTATTTATGTCTTAACACTGTCCTCTCTACCCATATTACCAAATGATGGATAAAGTAAAAAAAAATAAAAATGAATATAAATACTACCTATTAGCAATTTCTGTTCTTGGTCCCAACATAGAAACCCACTCCTTAGTAGAATAACCTTTGGTATCTTCTAAGTTTTCAATACTTTCAATGCCCTCTTCCACTTGTTCATCTGTGCCAGTTGCTGCTTTTTCAGCAGCTCTGCGGCGTTTAGCTCTAGGTGCATCTCCACCTTCTTCATCTGACTCATCTGTATATAATAAAAATAAAATAAGGTATTGTATATATTTTTTATAATTAACATATATTACAATTTCAAAGGAAAATAGGGAATGGAGTGTCCTAACACTAAGTTCCTGAGGTTCCTTCTGCCTACACTGTTATGTGCAGGACAAAGTGTGAAGACATAAAAAAAAGTAAAGTACATACTTAAAGTAAGGAAAATTATTGTGCAATAAAATAATTGCATTAATTTGCATTTCTCAAGTTGTAAATTTTAGCATCAAATAACAAAAATAACTTACCATATAATAAATCACGATCATCTCTTCTTATTCTGCCTTCATCTCTATCACGTCTTTGGAGTTCTCTCTCAGCTGCTAGACGGTCTTCAACAGACATTGCATCATAGTCATCATCATCCAGATCTTCAGCATCATATCTATCCAAAGCTGGCATTGGACGATAATCACTGGTGTAAGGATAATATTCTTTATTAATAATTTATTTCAGGTAATTTTCAATATTTACATAAGTAAATTCCTGTTTAAAAATTTTTTAACAAGTAAATTTCTCTTTTAAATTTGTTTTCCATCCATTAATTACATGATGTTATTTGGTATTTTTAACCCCTCTGTTACCCTTGGTGATACATGATTGGAGAGGATTAAAACTGGGGGGAAAGTTTTAATTCAGATTCTTTATATAACATGTATTTTTAAGTACTTACAAAAATTTTACATTTTTTTAAATAATTGTAAAATATAGTAAAATATAATATACAGATTGATAAGTATCAAGCAATTTTATTTAAAAAAAAAGGCTTTTATCATTGTTATTAAAAAAGCAAATCAATTTTAATATAAATAATAAAATTTTTTTACAAAAACCTTAACACATTTCATCAATAAGAGATAATAATATTTATTTAGATAAACATATTTAATAGTTTAGAACAAAAATTATATTTAGATTAATAACTTACGCTTCCATGTTATCAGTTAAATAGTTCTTCTCCATCTTCTTCTTCCTCATCCGCATTATCACCCAGAATGGCCCCTTCATCTTCAAACATTTCATACTCACGGGCCGGTGATGTCATACGGGATTGAGCTCCATCTCTATCAGGAGTATCAGGTATCGGGGAACTCTAAGCACATAATAAACCATTTAAAATATATATATTTTTTTAATAAAAAGTTGATTTCTCACCACAAAAAAAATATTATTTTTGGTTAACAATTGTACTAAATGTATAAAAATAAAGAATCACACAAACCATTGTTAAAACGTTAATTTGTGATGTAAAATTTAATCTTAACACTAATATTTACTGAAAAAATTTATAAGTTATAGCAAAAATTAACGATAAATCGTCCGTTAAAACCTAAACTTCACAAACATGTTTTGTATTTCGTATTGTCAAAAAGCGCGCGAAGTTAAGCGATAAAGCAGATTATAAAATTATAAAATATATTTTCTAAAGTTCGTCAATAAGTATTAGCTTCTAAAATAATAGCTGAATTTGAGATTAAATGACTTATATGTAGTGTTAAATATTCTATTTCAAATTTTAACTTTGTTAAACTTTATATGATATTTTTTTAGTTGAAGCTTTATTACTAATAGGGTAAATGAATTAATAAAGATCTTTAAAATAAATATTTGTATGTATCTGTGTGCGTAGCAAACAATATAAAATTGAACTATATTTCAAAAAATAAACTCTTCTAATCACATATTTGGAATTGTGAATTTTTCACAGGAAAATATTAAGATTTTTTATTGTTGACAGTTGACGTGGAAGTGTCAATTATCTGATGTCAAATGATCATCTGTGTACTGTTTCTTGTTTCTATATTGCGTTAACTGTTAAATACATGGGCTTTGAGTCGTAAGTCGTAACTCTGGTAAAAGTTTCGTAATACTAATAAGCAACAAATACCTGAATGAAGAGGGTTGAGATGTCCACATATAATTTTGCAATAATAATATGTCGGATTGGTATTGGCGGATAATTACAATAAAAGCCGTATTCGTGCTTGCAACTTGTTTTGTTTCTTATCTTCATGCCGATGATACTGTACAGAAGTTACCGTTTTGTAATCCTCATGCCGCTAAGAAAATTCCAGCATTCGACGAGTGAGTTTTAAAATAAATAATTGAATTTTACTGTAGTAACGAATTGTAACAACAAACCTTTAGTATTGTGTATGTCATAGACATTCAAATTTTAACTATAAGGAAAAGTAGATAATATTTGTAAACAAACAAAATCTTCCCTTTTATTCTACTTTAATCACAAGTAATATGATCCTTGAATATTATATGCCTATGTTTAAGGAGGTATAAACATATTAAGTATTTTAACTACTAATCAAATTATTGATGACCTTGACCAATTATCATTGCTTACAAAGTGCATATAAAAAATAAACAAGGTAATCAATTATGTTTACCCTTACATCTCATATATTAGTTTTAAACAACAACATATTTTTAAAGTCGTGTTGTAGTAACTCACACTAAAGTAATATACTAGTGAAACTGAATAGATAACAGCATAAAATAACATATGTTTTAAAGAATGCAAACTTTAAATTTATTTTCAATATCACCAATTTATCAATTTTGCAGTTTGATAATAGTCAGTACATTAGATGGAAAAGTTACTGCTTTTTCCACTGAAAATGGATTCAAGGCATGGAGCTTGGAAACACAACCATTGTTATCATCTAATTTACACCAAGTTGAGGTGAGTTGAATAGCTTTTTTTTTATACAGTATTTCTTGTAAGTTATCTTATTTATTGAAATCATGTGTGAAAGAAATCCTTTAAGTATTTTCTTTATAACTCACTCCACTTTAGTAATATTCTATTTTCCCTAAAAAATACTTACTATAGTTAATATAATTGCATTAGTCTAAGTACCTATAATGTCTAACATACTTAAAGTATATAATTTAATGGAAGGTTTGTATTAGTCATACAGAAAAAAAACGAGAAACAAACACTGATTTGAAAATACACTTATTACTCTTCTTAAAAACAAAAAATATATAAAAACCAACTTATAAATAGCCCACATGAACTGGGAAAATGTCCTCACAGTAATAATTTTTGCCAGTCTACATATAAAAATGTTAATTTATCATTATATAGAAATTAAATTGTTTAGTTATTTTGGTCTTATGTAATAAGTGAATAAAAATAAAAAGTATGTGCAACTGTGTGTTCAAGACAAATTAAGAAATAACATTTAAAATGTTACTTTAGCTGACAGCTGATGGGAAATGGGCTCGGCTGGTGCCATCACTTCGTGGCACTCTTTATAGCTTGAGTGGAGAATCCATTGAACCATTGCCATTTGATGCAGAACAGCTACTATCAGCGTCTTTTAAATATTCTGATGATTTAGTAATTGCTGGTAAGAAACTTATTAGAACAAGTATTATTTTCCTTAACCATATAATTACTATTATATAAGTTGCATGATACATTAAATCAGAGTATGAGCTACAGATTGTTTTATTGGCCGTAAGAATCAATATCCATATTTTTTTTTTAATAAAAATTTCATTTTGCACTTATTTAAATAATTTAAATTTAAAGAAAGCTATTTTCTGGTTCCTATTAGATTTTTAATATGATTTACCATAAAATCTATAAAATCTGCCAAACTGATTTCAATAAATCTAGAACTTAATCTAATATGGATTTGTTTTTAATTTTCTTAATTATTACAAGATTTCATTTATAATATCCTTAAATGAATATATTTTTTTATTTATTTTATGTTTAAAAAAATGTTCACCTGACATGTTTTTGTCATATAAATTTAATGCATATTAAGTAATTATAATATTAATTACCTACATATATAATTATAATAATTTGTAAAATTACAATTAACTAATTAAAACCAACCACGCAAGATAATTTAATGATAAAAAAATGATTCAATTCACCATTATTGTATTTACATTTACTATCTTATCTCTTAAGCTGGCACTTGTTTCACATTGATTCAAACAATTGTATTTAAATATGTGTCACAACATTATTAAAAAAATTAAATAGACTTTTGCATTGACAAAAATATTATACAAAAAAAAAAAAAAAAAAAGATATTAAAATATCATAATATAATACTATTTCTATTAATATATAAACATATATGTAGTTCATATTTTATAATAATTATTAGAGATTTTGGATCCAAGAAAAAACATTTTTTGACCTTAGGTCAAAAAATTTTTAAACATTTTTAAATAATTTTTTATACAGTAGAAACTCGACTATCTACCCCCATTTATACGGATTCACGATTATCCGGACTACAGGCAAATTAAATGTACCTTAAATCGTATTTATGCAAGCATGGACGCGTCGTAACTGGCATCGCCACACCCACGCCTAAATCACCAAATATTTGCAACCAACAATTTCTAAATAAACATTAATTATCGTTAATATATCGTTCTTACTTATGTATGTATTACTAATTATTGTTAATATTATGTACTTTCTTACTATTAAAAATATTATTTATATTATTTCGATTATCTGAATGCCTTACAAAAAAATAGGTCCGGTCAATCGAGTTTCTAATGCAATTAAAGGTAAATATTATTAATTATAACTACTTGCGTTATACATATTACACAAACATAATTATTAATGAGATCGTCGTAGCGCAGATGCATAGCGTCTACCTGTAAATGCGACGGTTTATAAGTTCGATACCTTCTCGGGGAAGATAGATTTTTCCATTTCCATTTTCTTCGCTCTGGTAACAAGGCAAAGAGCGGCGTTGAGTTCCGCCACTAAACAGGCAAAGCCTCGAAAAGCAACGCGGAAAGCAGGGACGGAGAAAGCAGGAACTAAGCAACGGAGTGTCATAACACTAGGTTCCTATGGTTCCTGCAGTTCCTTCTACCCTGCCATGCGCTGGACAAAGCGTGAAGACATAAAAAAAAATTATTAATATAATTTTTTTACAAGGTGCTCGTGAGACATTATGGATAGGAGTGGATGCGAATTCGGGCAAAGTTATATATGAATGTAATTCGAGTGGATGCAACAGTGAACAGCAAACGGCTACGTCTGGACTAGATATAATTGTATTGAGACGCCATTCTAACACCGTGAGAGCTTTGGAACCAAGATCTGGTTCGGAAAAGTGAGTTTTTTTTAAATTTATTATATACTAACTTTTATTTGAGATTTATAAAAGTAGAAATTGCTAAGTATATGTATGATAGGTGATACATTAGCTGGTATGATGGGTTACGTCGAAATGATTAACGTGATATATATTTAGACTATTTGTAAGGTGTAACCATTTTTTTTTTGTTTTATGTATTTGAATGCGTCGTAATTAAGAAAACAAGTAACGTGTTAGTTCTTTAGATTCCCATTTTCGGCTTGCTTAGGTATATCTGTATAAATTTTTAAAATTTATACAGATATGCTAATTAAAAAAATTAAAAATTTATACAGAAATGCCAAATTTAAATTTAAAGTAAAAATTAAACGTGTATTAAAAATGTAATAGATCGTTGTCTTTACAAGACTTTTTATATAAAAAATATATAAATATGTATTTTCTATTAAAGGATATTTAAAAAAAATGTTCGTTTGTCCGTGTTGAGCACGATAATCTCGAGAACAGCTCAATCCATTCAAATGCTGTTTTCAACTTAAAATTATCTTTTCTAAATAAAAAATCGATTTATAAATAAAAAAATTGTATGAAATGCACAGTATACGCATATTATATAATTTGATTAAATGCGAGAACTATCGAACGTGCAGAGACAGGAAACGGGTTGCTAGTTATGAATATGTTTTAAACTATTTATTGAATACATAACGCAATTCTTATTTATGTTGCATTAATTAATTTGCTATGGTGATACGATTTGATGTGTCTGTGTTGTGATAAAAAGCTATTAAATGCAGGAAAATTGTAAATCTTATTTTTTCTCGTTTGCAATTACCGTTAGAATAAATTATATCGGCCTCTGATTACAATTATATCGAGATTAATAGATTGCTTTAAAATAGATTAGGTCAAGTAAAGTAAAGTAAAGTTAGTTGTAGGAACTGTGCGGCTTTATAGTTGTCATATTGTTTAAATCGTAAATAATTTTATTTTTTTTATAAATAAAATATGTATAACATGAAAAGGTTTCAATTAATTTTTATGATAGGTACTGATTTCGTACCAGGTCGAGAATATAAAAGGAACTTAGTGTCAAGACGCTCTTTTATTGATTATTTAAGTTTTCATTTAAATATATAGGCAGTAACAACCACGTAATATCTCGTATTTAGATTTTTTTTTTATATTTTATATTATTAACAATCTGTAAAATAAGTTTTAATTTAAACGTTTTCTCATTTTACTGTGATTTTAATATATCATAATTAGCAATAAGTAGAATTGTTAAGAATTGTGATATCCCCTTTTTTTCTCTTCACGCTTTTACCCTGCTAGGGTAGGCAAAGGGACCCGCAGAAATCTTAGGAACTTAGTGTTAAGACACTCCGTTCCCCGCTTTCCCTCTTTTTCGAGGGATTGCGCGGCGTAGAGTTTCTCTAGCTCTACGCCACGTTTTACCTAGTTGTCAGAGTGAACAAAAGAAAAATCCATCTTCACCTCATGGGACTCGGAACCACAAGCTGTCGCGTTTATAGGCACACGCTTTGCCTCTGCACTACGATCCCCTTTTTATTATTATAAATTGTCTATTATTTAATTTAATTTACACTAAAAGTCAACAATATTTCTAAATTTTCCCTCACAGATGGAATTTCAGTGTAGCAGAGCATCAGTTGGCAGCTAAGTCGCCGGGAGTGCGCAGGCGCGGCCGCGCCGCCAAAGGCGGTGGCCATAGCCGTGGCGTTACCTGAAGGCGATGTTATTGTTAAACGACCTGACACGCATTTAATGTTGTGGCAGCATAAGGTACTTTGTAATTAGACAATGTTTATATTACATATACCGTCGTGGTGTAGAGATGTAGCGTCTGCATGTAAACGCTATTGTTTGGGGGTTCGATTCCTACTTGGGGAAGATGGATTTCTCAATTCCATTTTCTTTGCTCTGGAAACTAGGAGAGCGCTCAGGAATAATAAATGTAATTTCGACTAAACATTGTTTTTGATTTGTGTTAAAATATTACGTTTCTCTCTTTTCGCCTTTCGAGAAATTGCGTGATGATTAGCGAAACTCTTCAAAAACCTCTTAAAATCGCTACACTTGCCTAATTGCCAGAACGACGAAAATTTAAATGGGAATCGAATCCACAAACCGTCCCAATGGGTCACGTCTACAGGCAGATGTTGCGTCTCTTATCTATTTCTAAATTTTGATTTAATGTTTTACAGTCTATAATGTATAACGAAAATATCATGGTTTTTAAATTTTAGTCGACTTTTATTTTTTTTTAGTTTTTTTTAGATCAAAATCACAGGAATACCTAGTTTAGGAGTCAACGCCATGTTTAGACTAATATAAAATGTAATGTGTTGTGTAATGTGTTTCAGAGGCTTAGCGTCTGCCTGTAAACGCGACGATTTGTGGGTTCGATTCCCACTCGGTAAAGATTTTTCATTTCCCTTTTTCTTCGCTTTGGAAACTAGGCAAAGCGCGGCGTTTAGTTCCGCAACTCAACACGCAATGCTCTGAAAAGGCGGAAAGCGGGGAACGGAGTGTCTTAATACTAGGTTTCCACGGTTCCTGCGGCTCCCTCTGCCTGCTCTGCTCCGGGATAAAGCGTGAGACTATACAAAAATATATATATTTTTTTATTTGCAGCTAGATTCACCTGTAGCGGGTATGTGGAGATTACAAGGCGGTATGTTAGAAAACATGGACGTGCTGTGGCAGGCGGCGCAGAGTATAGCCGACGCTAATACTGTCTCACCCTCTTTGTATTTGGGTGTTCATAACGCACAGGTGATTTGTTTGATTTTATGTTATTATATATTATTAGTGTATTTTTGTAAATGCAATTGTTTTTTATATTTTTTTCTATTTTGGTAATAATTGGTTTCGTCGCTTATTTCAACTTTTCGTTTGGTTGGTTTGTTTTGAAAAGTATGCAAATGATAGCGCTGAAGAACTTAAGAAGGAACCTGGAACCTAGAACCTAATAGTTCTTTCTATTTCATTATATAAGTCTTTATAGATTACACACATATAGAAAAAAACTTACGAAAGTCTGATGCATTCCGAATGATGTGAAAATCTGAGTAAAAAGAGAAAATGTCATATTAATATAATATTATTAAATTTGCCTTTATTATATATATTTTTTTCAGCTTTATATACAAGAAAGTGTGTTATACGCGAAAAAATTAGAAACTGCCATAGCAATAAAGCCAGTACCTTGGAAATTGAAGCAGGCCCGCCCTCTGTTAGACGACCGCAGTGGAACAGCCTTGTCCTCATTGGATCCTACTGATTTGGCCATAGTCACTTTACACGGTAGCAACGGGAAAACAGGTAGTTACTTTTGTTTATCGTTCACTACCTAAGACCCCCTATAGTCCAGATTTTTTTACAAAAGGTACTCTACCTTGTCTAACAAATGACATAATAATAAAGTTCTATATATGTACTTTGAAGTACAAATCATACATAATTTACGTATGTCGAATTTAGTTAATTAAAAAACAATAGAGAGCTTATATTTTAGTATAAAATTAAGCATAAATGAAGATACATACATACGTAACTTCACGCTCTACCTCCAGCGGGGTAGTCACAGAGAACGGAGCGCCAAACGCTGCGGTCTCTGCATACCTCTTTGGCTTCGTCCACTGTCATTAACCTCTTCATGCATGCTCTCCGGGGAGTCCTCATGCTTTTTACGTGACCATCCTCCAGTATCTTCGATATTGTGTTTTCTAAAGTCAACCGAGGTCTCCCCTTAAATGCAGATACATATCAGTCCAAAAAACATAATCAAGAATTATAAATCAAAATCTTTAACGAATTTGTCAATTTATGAAGCTTGGAAATATTCATCAATTTTTTTTCAAAGACATGTCGAATTACAGGGGGTGCCGTATTAGGCAGGGGATGGATTATCGGGAGTCCACTGTATAAATAAAAAAATCATTCTTTATATTGATGTTATGCAATGTCCATTAGTCATGAAAATATAATCACAAGGGGAGGATATAAATGCACATGATACAACCTGGGGGTTGTAGGACTATATCATATGTATTTATATTTTTGGCAAACGTGTAACAACTTAAGTGTGAAGCCCTGTTACGTATATCTATTTTGTGGTATTCGATTATCGATGCTATCGATTTATACAATACTTATACTTACATTTAATTTATTGTGATACTTATACCTACTCGTATTTTGCACTTATTTAAAAAATGTAAGATTCTTTGTAAGTACAAAAAAAATCACGTGATACAGGGTAAGAGAGGAGATCATAGTTGTAAACCTTACGAATGAGGAGTGAGCAGTTGAAAATGCCTAATAACATCATATGTAGACTAAAACGAATAAATAATGGGATATAAAATCATAAAACAAACTTATCCCGGATTTTTATTGCATACCATTAAAGGTTTATAAAAATAGTGTTAATTAGGATAGCTCGGTTCAAAAAAATAAATTTAACATTTTATTTATATAACATAACATTTTTTCAGAAAACCACGGCTTTTTCATCTTCCTCCAGGACACGTGTGACCAAGCGATCCAAGTATCCGAGGACACGATAGAAAGTCCTGAAATAGGCCCAAATAACAGCGACCAACCAAGTCATAATCATGTCCACGTACACGTCTCCTCTTTATGGTTTTGGTGGAAAGAAGTCCTTCTAATAGCGATCAGTTCCGCCATTTTGATGAATCTAATGATATGGCCGAGATTTTTTGGTCCCTGGCACAAAGTAAATAACCAGTTGCCGCTAAATCATGAATATATCGTCGTTGAAAGACATTACTGAGAGGAAAATTGCCAATAATGAATATATGCATTCGGCGAGATATGAAAATGAGTTTACAACGGTCAGGTGTTTAGGTAGAGGTGGTTTTGGAGTTGTGTTTGAGGCGAAGAATAATATTGATAATCAGTCGTATGCTGTTAAAAGGATTACTTTGCCTACACGGTGAGTTTCTTTTTTTTTTTTATTTCTTCATGTTACGTCATTTAGCTGTGAATGACAGCTGTCAAATGTCCATAGGACAATGAAGTTTAACTAAAGTTTTCGTTATTTTTTTCTTTTACAAATTCTATGCTTAGGCGTTTTATAATGTAAGGTAATAAAAATATCAGCAGTATTCAGTATTAGTCATATTTTTTGCTTATTTAAGAGAATGTTTCCATAATATTCTAAAATTTTATTTTATCTAATTATGATTAATAATATAAATTGAATAAGATTTATTGTAACATATAATAGAATAATATACATATAGTATAATAATATGAATTCCTTAATCTCTACTGAGCATCTAAACAAAGTATAAAATCGGTATTTTAGTTAAATTTCGCTGAAATTTTTGTTGAAAAATAAAGTTAATTTATATATTGCTAGAAACAAAAGGCGTTTACTTTAGGACCGTCGTGCGCTAAGGCGCAGCGTCTGCTTGTAAACGCGACCCTTTGGGGGTCCAATTTCTATTTTCTTCGCTCTGGTAACTAGGCAAAGCGCCTCAAATGCCTCAAAAAAAGAATGAAGAAGAAAATGCCTCAAAAAAAGGCGGCAAGCGGGGAACTGAGTGTCTTAACACGAAGTTTCCTTCTGGGCTTCCTGCGTTCCCTCTTCCTAAACTGCTATTGCGGTATAAAACTATAAAGGTATAAAAAGAAATCTTTGCAACTTTATCTTTGTCTTAAATCAATAAAAAGCAATATTTCATAGTAGTCCCCTTTCAATATGAGCCGTTGCCTGCAACGTTGCCTACAAGAGCTCCGATTGGGTTATCCCATTTCATGGCTGGTATCGCCTAAGACTACCCTCTTTTTAAAAGAAATTTCTAATATAATAATTTATTTTAACTACACTAGTGTGATATAACTTTTTTTATTTTATTTTAAACAAATTTATTGACAGTGACTCTAAACGGCAGCGTGTGCTGCGCGAGGTGCGCGCGCTCGCCATGCTGGAGCACGAGAACATTGTGCGGTACTTCAACTCTTGGATGGAGGAGCCGCCGCCGCAGCTGCAGGAGGATAGGGATAAATATTGGATGAGGTATGGAACTTTCCGCTTTTTTATTGCTTTCACAGTCTATTTCTCTGTTAATGTGAAAATTAAAATGATATATCTCAAATAGAACTATGTTTATTAACATTGTAGTAGATTTTCAGAGTATTTAAAGGTTATTATTACTATCACTATTATTATAGTAATTTTGAGATTTAGGTCGAAACCGGTAATAACATTTATGTGAGTGTATATATGTACATGTTTAATTAATGCAGCATATCATTTCAATATTTTTATACATATATTTTTAAGTGCATCAGAGACTCGATCAAACGGGCCTTTTATTATGTTATCAAACATATATCCGGATAGCCAGATATAAGTACTAAAGATTTTGTTAATCTAACTAATATATATATTAATGTAAGTATAACGAAAGGCTACAAAACGGTTTTCTACTATATTTGTTAAATTCGTTCAAATAGTAGATAAATTAAAAATTCCAAATTCCATTAGAAAAAACGATCCCTTTGTGAAAATTAATTAATTTTAAATATATTTTGTCCTACAGTCAACTAGAGGGTGTGTCCATACACACGGACGAGTACACGTCGTACACCCCCGCCAAGTCGCCCCGCTCCCCTCACCCCCCTCTCTCCCCTCACTCCCCTCCCTCGCCCTCTAAGGGCGGTATGAATGGGGACAGGGCTCTAGACGAATGCGTGGATGCTTTGGATTACGAGAAGAGACTGTCAGAACCAAGACGGCTACGGTGAGAGCGATTTAGATTACTTTCCTAAGTTAGTAGTCAAGTAGTCAGTTTCATAAGGTATAAATAAACTTGTGTCCAAAGAGAACCACGCATGAAGGCAAATATTGCACGTTATTTGTTAGACTTTAACTCTGTGCTTTGTCTGATCGGTGACTGACTGTGAATTAAGTTTATTGTTTTAAATAAAACAATTTAAACGGATTATTCGCGTATATTGATATCAAATGCAAAATATATTGCAAAGTGTTCAAAAAGTCGTGTTTTCAAAAAATATCAATATACGCGAATAATCTGTTTAAGTTGTTTTATTTATAATATATAAAAATCGCGATAATCAAAGACCTTATTAAATTTCATGTTGTAAATTTTGTAAAAAATAAAATGTTGTTGATTTTATTCTGTTAACATCGTTTTGTATCTCAGTCAATTCAATTGCCTTAAGGTGAATTTCATTAAATCTAAATAAATGAGTAAGTAATTTAATATCAAAACGTAATATATAGTTAGTAAGTAAATAATTTTATACATATAATAAATACATATTTTCTCATCTCTTTACAGATCGAGAAGTTGCAACGACTCATTTAGTATAGTATTCGATGAAAACGCCTCAAAAGACATTCATATTACTGGAACCCTCCACAATACAACAACCCCTACTTTATCAAAAACCACACCGAGCGCAGACGATTCCTTCATAGTGTTCGCGAATACCGCAGATCTGTCAAAAAACATGTCAAAATATGACACGTCAGAATATGACAAACACGTGACGTCAAGTCATGACGGGTCAAAGCATGTGACGTCACGTGATCTGACAAGTCGTGACACGTCAAACAGGGAAGTGTCCAACAGGATATTGGATAAAGTGAAGGAGTGCGATACTTTCAGTGATCTTAGTAAGAAGAAAAAGGTGATTATGATCATTTTTAATTCTTAAGTATTATTAAAGAATGAGTTGTATTACGTTGTATTTTGTTGTCTCTACACTATAATCGTTTTAGAAATATTTTATTATAAAAAATATTATTTAATGATGAATGATTTTAGTAATAAGTTAATTGTGTAATTGTAATAAGTAAATTATTACTATTAAATATTCATCTTAGTAATGATTTAGTTTTAAAAATTTTAGGGGACTGCCTGCAAAAGCAATGGCTCGTGGGTTCGATTCTCATTCGGGGAAGATAAATTTTTCTTCTTCCATTTCCTTCGCTCTAGCAACTAGGCAAAACGCGGCGTTGGGCTCCGCTACTCAACTCGGAAAAGGCGGAAAGCAGAGAACGGGGTGTTTTAACACTGTTCTTATGGTACCTGTGGTTCTCTCTGCCTACCTTGCCATGTGCGCGCAACAATATGCAAGTCATTAGAAAGTTCTGAAACTTAAATAAAGCAAACTCTTTCCCGAAGCCACAGCTTTTTGCCACAAATGCTTCAGAGATCAAAAATGAATACTCGCAGACATGCCATTTTATTTATTAAACATTTTTTTATATTAACATTGCATCAGAAGCAGATAATTATAAGTAACATAAAACAAAAAAAGTGTACATTAATAATAATTAATGAATCGATATTAATCAAGAAAAGTTATATATTTTATATACTATCACTTTGTGTGTGCCACTTTATTGTTAAAAAAAAAAAAACAACTTTACACAAATATAAAATTCGTGCGCAAAATATTTTTTTTTCTAATTTTTACACTATCATGATTATATAGTTAAATCTCAGTAATTATTTAATTTATATATGTATATTTCTATGTCATACCACAGAAAGGCCACACGCGCCACTGGTCTCTAGACATGTGCGTGCGAGGCCCGGGGGGCGCAGGGGTGGGGGGGTCGCAGGCCCCTGGGGCTGTCGGGGTCGCGGGAGTCGCTGGGGTTGGGGGATCGCAGGCCCCTGGGGTTGAGGCAGGCGCGGGGATCAGCAAGACCTACCTGTATATACAGATGCAGCTGTGCCGCCGCGACAGCCTGCACGATTGGCTGCGCGCGAACTGCACGTGGGAGGCGAGGAAACACGATGTGAGCTCATAGTTTATTTTATGAAAGAAATAGTAAAGTAGACAACAAGAGTAATTAATAATATATTTCTTTTAATATATAAAATAAGTTAGTCTTTAGGTGCGTTATTCAATTTATTCAATAATGCACTGTATTACTATAAAAATTATTATATGTATTACTAGAAAAATAAACTATATTGAATCAAACACAATTGTGTTTGTTTCAATATGGTTTATTTTTATATACAATGTCGGTTTCCTATTAAATTAAATGAAAATAATTATAAATATTGTAAATTTTTTTAACATTTTTAATATGATTATTACAACGTCATATATTATAATATAAAAATTCGGTGGTTTGTGGGTTCGATTCCCACTCAGAGGTTATAGATTATTTCTTTTCCATTTTCCATTGCATTAAAATGAATAGTACAATTTAAATACAATAACATTTAAATGAAATTAATGATAATCGACGAGTATATTACCTATATTTGGTCTTAATGCTCTTTTTGTGGGTTCAAATAGTATTACACTTAATATAATAGAATCACTGTGTCGATTGACTTAAATAAATTGTTGTTACTTTTAAGGGCGCATTTTCATTGGTCGATAAGGCCCGCATTCGGGGTGCGGGAGATTTCTGTAACGCATGCCATAGGGCCCGCAAAGAGTTTATCGTTTTCACTGGTCGTCAAAGCCCGTATACGGGGTGTGGGTGATTTCTATAACGCATGCGATAAGGCCCGCATGCGGGGAGCCATTTTCACTGGTCGTTAGAGCCCGCATTTGAAGTGCGAGAGAATTAGGTACCTGCAGTTTGGCGGTGGGTTTTGAGATAAGCAGACGTACTTACAAATTATTAATATTAAAAACAGCGTTATTAATATAAATAATGCGCGTAGTATTGATGACGTCTAATGAATGACTGAACGGAAGCGAGTCACCGCATGCTTGGATCGACCGAGTTATCGACTGATTAGTTTCATTGGTCGTTATCCCGAATGCGGATATCACCCGCACGCGTTTAATCGACCGAGTTATCGACCAGTGGATTTCATTGGTTGTTAGCTCGCATGCGGGTACTCCCCGCAATCGGGCTAACTACCGACTTATCGACCAATGAAAATGCGCCCTAAGTGGAGAAATAACATTTATCTGCTAGGTTTTTACTGGACAAATTAGGAACGATAATTAATAAAATTCCCATGCAAAACAATATATATTAATACCCATACAGGTAAAGAACCTCTTCAGTCAAATAGTATCAGCGGTGGAATACGTGCACGTGAAAGGTCTCATACACCGTGACCTAAAGCCTAGTAATATTTTTTTTGCGCCGGATGGTAAAGTTAAAGTTGGGGACTTTGGGCTTGCTACGGCCATGAGTGATTCCCAAGGAGGTTCCCACGCCCACTCCCACGCCCACGCTGATGTGTTTACTGGGCATACGCATAGAGTAGGTAAGAAGTGTTACAGGTCAAATCAAAGGTCAAAGATCGAATTAATGGGATGGTAAAGTTTCCAATTGTCAACACGTCATTCCGACGCCCACGCTTCCCCACTCCCACTCCCACGGCTACGCTGATGTGTTTACTTTGCATACGCATAGAGTAGGTGAGAGGTGTTAGTGGTCAAGTCAAGGTCGAATTAAAGGGTATAGTTTCCGACTGTCAACACGATAGATGCGAGATCTATTACTTTTTGAGTAAAATTTTGTTTATAAATATTTTAATTATTAACGTTTGAATGTGAAGACAAATTAAAAAACAATTACAAAAAAAGCATATAATATATTTTGTTTTTTTTTACACTAGTTGGCAATTTTTATAACTATATACCTATTACTCCTAATAATTAATTATATAGTCTTAATAGTGTTGTAGCTTAAAATGAAAGAAATATAGGAAATAAATACAAAAAATATGTAAATAAAATTTCAAAATCGATCACATTTTGTATATTTTTATATGTCTATTATGTGATTTAATTTCCAAATATTAAACTTTTAAACAAAGCTTCTTTATAAAATATTAAGAAGAAACTGAGAAAGGAATTTATATGTAGCTACTTCCGCTATGCAGTAGTAGTTATGCAATTAGATGCATCGCCCGCTGATAGATGCGCTTGTAGTAAGCGATGCGAAACACAACTGCCACCGTCACTATACTCTCCACGCGTGTTTCACTGAGGCATCCTCAGGAAATGTTAGACCACCAAGTACTAAACACCGAATTAAATAATAAACTCAAGTTATTTATATTCAACAGGTACATATTTATACATGTCACCGGAACAGCTCAAAGGTCGCCCCTATAGTTATAAAGTGGACATATATTCTTTGGGCCTAGTTCTCTTTGAAATGCTATACCCGTTTAACACCGAATCTGAAAGAATGAGTTGTCTAACTAGAGCCAAAAATGGACAATATCCGGTTGATTTTCAACAGAAATATCCTAATGAGGTAAGTTGTAGTTTATTAATTGTACTTAATAACACCGTCGTGACACAGAGGCGCAACATCTGCATATAACGCGACGGTTTGTGGGTTCGATTCCCACTCGGGGAAGGTGGATTTTTCTATTTCCATTTTCTTCGCTCTGGAAACTAGGCAAAGCGCGGCGTGGAGTTCCGCCACTCAACACGAAATGCCTCGAAAATGGCGGAAAGCGGGGACGGATAAAAGCAGGGACTAAGCAACGGAGTGTCTTAACACTAGGTTCGTATAGTTCCTGCAGTTCCCTCTGCCTACCCGTGCCATGGGCATCCCGCCCAAAAGCGTGAAGTTAAAAAATATATATTATATGATGATATAAATAGGTTTATAGTGGCTTAAAAGGGACAGGCTCAAACCGGGTAATTATCTCAGTTTCATATAATACTGTCGTGAAATAGCAGCATATTGCTGCTGCAAGCTGTGTTTCGTCTGGTGAGTGAGACTTCCGGAAGCCCATAAAGAAGGGTTTGGGTATTTAGTTGGCGACCCAACCACATGCTCTCAACTATTCAAGAACCTATTGAAAATGGTTTAACTATATATGAACAGTAGTAACAAACATATGAAATAGTCATATATATGAATATTTTCAAATTTTAAATGTTTTTTTTATTTTCTTCTCGAATTGCGTATTAACTGATAGCTTTCGGACGAGGGACGAAGACATAAAAGTATTTCACCAAGGAGCTTCAGATTTTTTTGAAATATATATTTTTAATTTTTATGTACTGTTGTAATTTATATGTATATGTATGTAAATTAATTTTTCCAGACTGAAGTACTAAAGCTAATGCTATCAGAGGACCCGCAGCAGCGACCTACGGCGACGGGAGTGAGGGCCCGAGCCCCACTATATGAGGATACGGACAAACGTTGGCATTTTACTTTGCCTACTTTGATATCCTGCTGACAGGATAGGATGAAACAGGATAGGATAGAATAAAAAATATATATATAGTAATAAAAATAAATATCTGTTTAATGTATTGTATGGAGACAGTTTATTTTTATAATACAATGATTTTTCAATTAGTATAATGAACCAGTTACTCCTTCTACAATATGTATTTAAAACGTTTAAGATTTACAATCAAACTTTTTAATTTAAGCTATTCTAAGGTATTATCAAAGTTTAGTTTTAGTATTATATATATATAGAAATATGTGTATACAATTCATTCTATATAACATATAATTTAACAAAAAAAATTGGTAACTTCGTTTCAATGCGACACAAGACACTACTTACTGCTACTGTTTGTTGCATTATCTCATATTCATCTATTCATTAATATGGATATGTAAGCGGCAATGATTTATATATATTTATGTTGTTTTGTAAGGAAGTTATATCACGTGTAAATTTGATTTAATAAATCATATTTTTATATAACCATTTGGTTATTTCTATTTTAACGTTATTTTTAACCATCCATTGTTATTTCTATGGTTGACTTATAAAATATTCGAGGTTGTTTAACTCATAATAGTTTAATTTGAGTTAGAGGCTTTTCACGTTTCGAATTCTATTTAAATAATATTCTTAATCATCATGGGTCTCATATAGTTGTCGCTATGACATTTTAAGTATAAAAATTAAAGGAAAAAACAACTTTTTATTGTTTTAATTTATTAATTTTTATACAAAATGAGAAAGAAAATACACTATACATAAATATATTACAGTAAAAAATGTTACAGTACAATAATAAACATAAAATGAATCGTAAAATATATCTATTAAATTATATTTTCTTATATGACAATAAAAGTAATGTAATAAATTATTAATTCACTGCAAATAAAAGTAAAACACCCAGTTTTAACACTTGGTCTTTGTTTATAAAAGAACCAAGAACCAAAATTACTAATTATCTTTCCATTGCTTTTTTATAATGCATTTAAGAATATAGTTTTTGTGCAGTATATAAGGTAATTTTAATAATTATATATTTATAATTATTAAAATCGTTAAGAATGTTTATTTTTTTTCACATAAGTAGGTATATAATATTCGTCCAAAAAATTATAAAGTAACATTTGGTAGGTGCTTGTAGGAAATCAGATAGCAGTTAATAATTATAAATTAAATTGAAATAAAATCAAAAGCTAGTGATATTGAATGTCATTTTTCAATGTAAAAATAAAAATTGTAACAGTTAAAATAAAATTATTTTAAAAAGGCAACACAAGCTTTTACTCATACATATTATTAATGAGATAAATTAATGTTTGACACTTGGATTGTTGATCATATTTGAATTTGGAATGTTAAGTTTCTATGTCGCCATTCATATTAGAAGCCGTTTAATATAAGTATACTACTTATTTCCAATAATATTTCATAAAATTCTTCTTTAACGTGGGCTTAGTTGTTTTTATAATATTTATATTTTTGATTTATATTTGGTTGTATACTTTTATTGAACCAGCGCCTCTTAACATTGTTTGATTCGTTAGTGATAAGTATTAAATAAATAATGTTGGAAAAGACTGGATTGTTGTTGTTGGTAATACTTGCATTGAGAAGCTAATTTTCATATTATACATTTATATATTTCTTTAATTTGTAATAGTTCTTGTATAACATTTATTATTCATTAATTTTGATTTATATCATGGAAGTGTATTTGTCAATTATATGATTTGAGATCATGTTTATAATATTCAAGCTTTTTTTCCCTAATAAATATATAACAATACTTTTGAAGTTTTTTTATAGCAAATTCATTAAGCAAACTGACTATTTAAAACAACATAGAAAATTGTCCAATTTCGTCACAAGAAAATCATATTAAATTAATTTAACCGATAGGTGGACGTTCATCGAGGCGAGTTGCCGTAATTAACAATATAGAATTAGTCAGTCATTTGTCATCTCCCCTGGAGTAATATTATCAAAAACCTTAGCCCTAATTCCGTTGACACTGAAGTGTAAACTAGTTTATATGTGTATTCTGCCCGTCTTAACGTATACCGCACAAACATGGGCTTTGACTGAAGCACAAAAGTCAAAACGCAAGGTTTGCCAAAGTGCCATGTATCGAGCATCAGCATGCTAGGTGTTAGAATAATTGACCGTATTAGGAACACAACCCTGTACCCCAAAACTGGCATAATGAATGTTGAAGTAGAATTGAGCGGGATATGTCTACCGCATGCAGAGAGACCGATGTGCAAAAATTTCAACGGAATGGGAGCCACAAGATGGTCACCGTCGTCGCGGCCGTGGAAAATGGAGAGATGACTTGGAAGTATATCCCCAAAACTGGCAGTCCGAGGCCACAGACCGAGACGGGCCTTGCAATGAGATGCTAAACGAGCTACATTAAAAAAATCGTAGAAGAATAGAAATAAATAACAATAATAATTTTCTATTATCAATTTAATGACCTAATGAAAAAAAATCGATAAATTCGATAAAACATTTCGATAGCTAAACAATTTAACTACCTCATTAAAAATATAAATAAATTATGAAAATATAGATAATTATAGTAATGAGAGGCTGTCGTGTCTCAATGGGTGAGCATCTGACTGATTGTGAACACAATGGTTCTAGGTTCGTCTTCCACTATTACGAATTCTACAATATACATAACGTGCCCACGCAGGTGTGTGCGTGTATGTAAGAGACGTGATCTGCTGTCTGCATCTTCGTAACTTAGAGGTTGCTGACCTGTCAGTTTTATGAGTTCATGTGAATACTGGCCTTGACCAAATAGTTTACGCCAGTGTCTTCCGTTCGCATAGCGGAGATCAGAAGACGATAAATACTTAACGGACTTTAATACACACCACGAAGAGTGACTGTACTCGTATAGTGATACTGACCACGCTGAAAGTGAGGTCTATAAATTTGCAATCTTGTGGCCTCTCTCAGCTTGTGTACGAACCCACTCGTATTCCTGACGTCGTGGGCCACACTGCGTATTGCCCTAGACCTTCTGCTGACAACTGATCCAGATAGATGTTCGGTTTCCGTTTCTCCACCACTCTTGACATCAGATCATTGTGTGGTGAAATCTGTGTCGCATTACGCGTCTCCTGACATGATAGTTGCTCCACTTTTTCGCATCTTGTCCTTGGGAGCAAGTCTGTTTTTCTTCTAAAGATCCATCGTGCTGCGCAGACGCTGAGCGTGATTTATCAAGCTATGGAGTATTTTATTCCAGTTGCTGAAGTATCCCTTGAGACCAAAGCAAGCCCCTGGTTTAATACTGAATGCCTTTTAGCTGAAAAACGTAAGCGTGAAGCCTTTTTGTCTTGGGCTGACGCTAGTAAAAACAAAGCCTTGGATCTCCAGTTTAAGAAGAAAACATACAACGCAGCTGCTAAAAGATGTAAAAAAGCGATAGATAAAGCACATTTTGACCACATTGACCGAATAGGGGAAAAGTTAGCTTCCTTTTCCTTAGGAAGCAAAGCTTTCTGGAGCCCTGTTAAGTCAGTCGAAACTTTTGTCGCTCTTCGTTGCCTCCTCTGCTCAAACTTGACGGATCTCTGGTACACAGCGCGAAGGAGAAGGCCAATCTATTTGCCAATCTTTTCGCCGAGTATTCTCGTCTGGATAGCAGTGGTAAGTGTCCACCTCACTTATCTCCGTTTGGCCCTAAAATGAGCGCCGTTAAAATCCATCAAAAAGAAGTATTAAAATAACTATTTGTTAAAATAAAAAATATATATTATTAAAAAAAATTAATTATTAGCTATACACAAGTCATTATGTTAGATTATCAAGTACGTGTCATTCGCGAATTGGTAAAATGAACAATCTGAATGTTTGGCTCACGTTATTAACCTTTGTCTCAAGACTCGGTGGAAGCCAAAACATATAGCGCAAACATATGCGCAGTTCCCTATACTGTGCCCAACAGTCATTTTAGCTATCGTAGATCTTTAAGCTCTTGTAGATCTTTACAATTTTGTCTGTTGTACTACTGTTTAAACTACTACAAGTTGTCCATTTTGTTTTTTTTTTTTTTTAAATACTTGTATTGCAGTACATAAAATTAGATTTCTTATATTTTTTGTATATAGAAGAAAATAGCAATGGACGTATATTGTAATTATTACCGGATATGCATGCCACGAATAACTCTTAATTTGAATTAGAGACAAGTACAAGACACGTGGCGCAGAGGCATAAGCGTCTGCCTGTAAGCGCGTGTGGGAATCAAACCCTCTAACCGTTAGAGGGTTTGATTCCCACTAGGAAAAGATGATTTTTCTATTTCCATTTTCTTCGCTCTGGAAACTAGGCAAAACGCAACGTTGAGTTCCGCCACTCAACACGCAATGCCTCGAAAAAGGCGGAAAGCGGGGACGGAGAAAGCAGGGACTAAGCAACGGAGTGTCTTTACACTAGATTCATATGGTTCCTGCCTACCCTGCAATATGCGGGATAAAGCGTGAAGCTAAAAAATAAAAAAAAACATAAAAAAAATATATTACTTTTCACTTGTCCTAAATGAACGTTTTGATGACGGACTAGCCATAGCCTAGGCCTCGTTGGTGCCCTTTCTGGACGTCTCCAAAGCATGTGACCGCGTGAGACATCCAAGCCTGCTTCACAAGGTGCTCTGTGCCGGTGTTCCTCACTAACAGACGCGGATGCTTCCGAAAAATTAGAGTGAGGGTTTACGACACAGTATCCTCCTGTTGATCTATCCTGGCAGAAGTTCCCTAGGGCATATGGTACTCTGTTCCCGACGCTCTACGCTGCGTTCATCGACGACTTTCCAGTGGTTCAGGACGACAAAGAAATTGCGGTCCTAACTAAGTTGCTAAACGCTGCAATCGAGCTTTAGATAGTGCTGGACTTCCTGCTAGTTTGCCTGCAGAATTGAGACCCCCTTTGGGAGCTAAATATAGAGAAGAAGACTGCACGACGACTTTCTTGCACGACTTACCTAGGTGTAGTCATTGACAGGCGATAGTCTATGACTGGCGAGGTTAGGAAAGCTCAAAATAAGCATTAAACATACTTTACATCAGACCACTGTTTATATATGCTGCTCCGGTCTGGTACAGCGTCAATGTCCTGCGTAAGACTAGCCTGAGGCATTCGATCGGGGCCCCTCGATACTTGACAAATGTTACTATATAGAGTAATATCCGTGTCGAGAGCCTCAAGGATCACGTTTTAGAGTTCGCAGCCCAGAACCATCATCCTCATTTCCTAGACATCGCATTTCCGTGGCATACCCGCACACCGGATTCTCTCAGGAGACGGCTCCCCAGGAATGTCATCCCTCCGATTTCTGAGCCGCTGCTAAGGTCAATAGTCATCTAAGCTGGTCCTACTCTGCACAACAAGAATCTAAATCGGAAACTTAATCGGCTGGATTGACCGACTTGGCAGCTTTTAGCTCCCTTACTGACTCATTTGAATTTCTCGTATTTAAGAGTTTAAGTTCTTTAAATTATACAACAACATTGAATTTGCTCGTATTTTATTTGTAGTCTAGTACAAATTTCAGCAATTGGACTGTATTCAATAATTAAAGTTATATTTGTATTAAAGATACCAATGTTGTGTAATGTTGTTATCTTTTTATAGAATTTGAATGATTTAAATTTTAAAAAATAATTTTATGGCAATGCTTTAAATTTTCCGCCCACACGAATAATTTGATTTGGTTTATCGGAAGTCTAACAGATGGCAGTGAAAACGTTTTTTTTTGTATGGAGTGTCCGTATTTGACTAAACGTGTGATCTGTGAAGTAAATATGTCATTTCTGTTGATAATTCTTTAATTTGAGAGTAGTATTAGATAGTTAATGTTGTTTTGTTTTCAATATTTTATTCTAATAATATCTATCATATATATTACTTATTTACTACTTTTTTGTGTTTTGTTTAAGTTACCTTTACTAATTTCGACAAAATCATACAATTTTATACACTTTTTAATAATGACTCATTCGCCTTTTACTGCTGAAGAGTACACTGACATGGTTTTGATCTATGGAGAATGCCAACAAAACGCAGCTCTCGCAGTACGAACGTATAAGGAAAGGTACGGTTCTACACGTAGATGTCCTACACATGGTCGTACCTTTATAAAAACAGTACTTAGGCTACGAGAAAATCTGCCAATTGTACCAAAAACAGTAGGGGCAGGGTGCCCAAATGAACTTCCAATAGCTCGTGAAGAAGTAATTTTGGATCATTTTGACAACAATCCAGAGACTAGCTTACGTGAAGCAGCTAAGCAGTTTAAAGTTAGTCATTCTACAGTCAGTAGAATTTTAAAGCGAAAAAACGAAGATTTACCATAATTTAAATGTAGTCAATGAAGAAAAGATTATTTTAAACAAGAAATTTTTATAATACATAGACTGCAGGGACTTGGGTCTCGGGGACCGCAGTAGCACATAAAAAGCATCTTGTGTCAACACTTCAGATATTGAATAACAAAGTAACAAACACCTAAATTAAAAGGATGCATTTCAATATTCATTTGTCATATTATATATACACTGGTTTATTTATTTAAAGATAACAATATGCATAAATATCAAGCCCAGTGTTTTTGACAGTAATTTATAGGATAAATACTGAGAACTTTATTTTTAACATTACATTGTCAAAGTGAATTGTGCTCAACTGGCACACTCAAAAAGCCAAAATAAAGACAATAAGAAGAGAATATGTGTGGGTAGCATAAATGTTTTTAACAGCAATAAAAGAAATATAGTGTTAAGAATAATACTAATATTTATATTGTAGATGGAATTATTGTGATTAGGATAAATTGTCATTAGATTAAATCAAAGCCAATGAAGATAACATGAAAAAATACAATTTAAAATAAAAAATAATATTTAGATAAACACTTTATTATAAATTTTCTATAACACATCAAAAGTCAAGATAAAGTTAAATAATATTTCTTATTTTATAATCACAATATAATACTTTTAGAGTAAAATACTATTACATATTACACTTTGCACAAGAAAATACTATACATGCCACAGTTGCAGATAAGTCTTTATTGTAAAAGATTTAAGTTGGGTTCTTCACTGATTCTGTGGTGACTGGTAAGATCTACTAACTTGATATACAAATAATAAAAAAAAACATGATATTAAATATCTGAAATCTAAGAAAATTTAAAAACTGATAAGTTTTTACAAATAGTCAAAATTAACACTAAATTTTAACAAATATTATTGGTCTTGGATAATTAAAATTACTTGCAAGTTAATATGCGCATATTTTAATAAAGCTTAATACTATCACATTAGTGTCATACAACATTTATTTAAAGTTTTAGTCAATCCCAGTATTACACTTGAACATATTAAAGTAATTTTTTGATAGAAAATAATAGAAAAATATCGCATTTCATAAATGCACCATATTCTATCATGAAATTAGCTTTAATAATAATAAATAAAATATAAAGCACCATTCTCACCAATTTGTAGATTACAATATAACTACAGAAGACAACATATAAAATAATAATAATAAAGATTAAATTAAGCGCAGACATATGAGTTAGTGTAAATTCTTATTACATAGTTCCATTTGAATGTTCACCAAAAATATGTTATTTTAAAAAATGTGACAATAATATTGTCTTTCTACTCTTTTTATCCAGTTTTAATACTGGAGTTAAATTTTGGAATGTTTTTATAAAATTGCACATTTTTAACTAGTTAAGTTATACTAAAAATATTATATACAGTAAAATGTTCTAAATTATTAGCAGTTTCTGTATAATGTTAATGTTTGTATCACTTTATATACATTTAAATGATTTTACTATATAAAATATACAAAAAATATTTTTATGCAATCAAATGTCAACTCCTATTAAAAGTATGGCTACTATTATTATTTTGCAAAAAACTTGGCGTTTTTCCCTCTTTAACTATTCTCAAAGCTTGTAAAACTCTTGCGGTATCCAATTCCTTTTCTGATGCCTTTTCATTATCTAAGCAGATCTCCGACATTCGCGCGTTAAATTGTTCTATGACTTTTACTCTATAGTCTATAGTCGAGGCCACAGGGTTGGCTGTCAACCATAAATATTCTAAGCATGGGAGCTGACAAATGTGTTGAACTTCCTCTATGTTGTCTATTACATTGCAGCTCAGGTCCAAGCTTTCCAACGAATATAATTTTGAAAAACCTTGTAGTGACTCGATTTTGTTTTGCGAGAGATCTATTTTCACTATATTACCTATTTTCGCGTGCCAATTTTCGCAAGTAACAAATTTATTCATAGACAAGTTAAGTACTTGTAATTCATGAAGGCACGATATATCACAGAGCTCAGAGAGTTTGTTCGATGAAAGATTTAAATTTTGTAATTTTGGAACTAATTTTATTGCCCAGTCGACTTTATTAATATTGTTACTTGCAAAGTTTATTGTCGTTAGTTTTTTCCATATCTGCAAAAAAAATAAGTAAAACAATTCATAACAGTAAAGACGAAAAAAATCTATATAATTATATTCTAATATAGATATATATAATATATAGAAATATATAATATACATAATAATTAAATATAATTATATCCTAAGTTGATGCAACTAATGATTTCAATTGATTTTTTATTTATATTCATACGTCTTCTATTCTTCTATATAGGTATACAAGGTAGGCAACAAGAATTTTGTTAATTAACAATTAATTCACACCATAAGCTGCCGCTGTTGTACTAATTAATAGAGAACAGAGAAATATATAGACTTTAAATATAAACATTGCTTTTAAACTATGACATGGTATTGATACTTATTAATTGTAAAAATCTTCAGCATTTATATGATATTTATATAAAATATTGTGGAAGATAATGTTTACATAATATACCAATGATTAGTATGCAAATGAACCACATTAGATAAAATGAACATGTGTAACCTATTAAATGATGCTACAACCTAGTTCCATATGCAGATAATAATAATTTATTAGACTTAAAACTATGAGTAAGCTAAGATAATGATTATATTACTAAGAATTTCAACAAATTAAACATATATGTACTATTTTTAATATTAATTTATAAATGAGATTTAACTTATAAGTGACAAGAGATCTTTGCTCTATTGCATAAGGCTTAAATTTCAATGGACAACTATATTTTATAATGTAGATAATATATGCTTACTGGTATTAGACAAAATACAAAATTCACACAAGTAATGAAAATAAACATATAATAATGTGTCTCTCTAATGTTTGTATATACTTGAAATTTTTAATTACTTTGGCATTTTTTTTTATTATATTGGGCAAGAAAAATAATACAAATAGATATAAATAAGAATCAACAATCAATCTTACCACAGTATCAGCAAGACTAGATGGGTCCTTATGTAAAACATCAACTAGCAAAAATTCATTAAGTGATTCCACTTCAGCAATATGCACTGACAGGCTTATAAGTGATTCACGAAGGCTTCCTGAAATTTATAATGAACAATATTATTAAATTTAAGTCCATGCAATACTTAATACTTACTTTTTTTAAATATGTATAAACATTAAATATGCATTTTATATTTTTAATTTGATATATAAATGATAGTCTTTACAGGGTAATAAATTCAAGCTACGATTGCAAGTAAAATATATGGATAAAAGCCACTTACCAACACTTTGTATACACTGCATTGGAACACCCAAGATCTTTAAGTCTACTAAAGACTTAAATGGTATTAAATCAAAGTGTAGCTCATTGGGTATAATGTTACTGCTGCCAAATTTTTCATAGCTACCTTCTATACTTAAACAGGTAACTTGAGAGCAAAAGTCTAAAATGTGACTAAAATCATACATCTGGTCTTGTTTCTCTGTAGTTGGGCATGCCATTTTAAACCTTTCACTTATAGCATGTAGCTGCAACAATATAAGATTAAATTAAGAATAAAATTTAGTTAAAAGTTAATGAAATGAAAAATTTTCGTTAGCCATATTGCATAAATATGAGTCATTATTAAGTAAATTTAACCTTGACATAATATAGAAATATTTTATATATTGTACTACATATCTTACTTACACATTTACAATAAAAAATATATATAATATCACAAGGCTTACCTGCAATAAGTTAAATTTATGTGATTTTTCATTTTCTAATAATTTATCACCTTCCAAAAATAGTTTTTTGGCTAAATCTTGTAACATAAAAAAGATATCATATAAATGAAAATCTAAAAAGTGAGCAAATTCTGAAGGCATTGTAAGCAATAAATATTTGAAAACATTTTTCAAGTATTCATTTAAAGCTTCACGTCTTTGTTCCACGAATTTTGGTGTTTTGTTGCGAATAACTTTTTTTGGAGGCAACAAGTCTTTAGCCACTCCATGATCTCCGACAAGCTTTTCATGGAGTTCTACAAAGTCACTGTAGCGATGTAACACGTTCCACTGCACAGCCCCAACTTTAACTACGATTTTATAAAAAGTTACATTATCCTTGGTGTTCGCGTCGACTATATTTACTGAACTATCATTACGATAAGTTATAAATGACGACATTTTAAATGTCCTTCAATGGGAGTAAGACAAAGTAATTTTTCAACGACGCATTTTATAATCTAACAGCGGAAGCCAACCGAGAAGACTTATTACGGTTCGCTATTAGAGCAGAAATAGCAAATAACGGGCACTACGTCTTCGTTCTTGAGCAGCGAGCTCAAAAGTCAAGATCATGTTTGACATTTGTTTAATTTGACAGTGACGTCTACATAGTCAGTTCAGAAATTATTAATTAGGCCGGTCCGTTGATACGAAAATTATGAGGTGGTCTTCACAATCTCCGTCATGAGCTAAATTAATAGAAAGATTGAAAAATATATTCAAAAAGCTTGAAACGACACAAGTAAAGAGCTAACATTATAGATTGGTAACTATTTTATTTTAATAATTTATTATTGGTAAGCTGTTCAGATAAGACAAAATCTGATATTAGAATCCGCAGCAAAAGATATATTAATACGAAAAAAACTACGTAGTCATTAGCGTTTTTAGAATAATATTCAATTATGATTTTTTTTTCTATTGATGATAGTATTGTATGAAATAAAAGAGTAAAATTCTATTCACAACTTTATTTAAGTGTATGAAGATTTATAAAATAAATTATAATACAATTTCTTTTGATTGTGCAAAAAATGTTCTCCAAACATGTAATCACAAAATTGACTTTTACAATATGTGGACACACTGTAGACCATCGACGTGGAACTTTGTTATTGTTAAAACATTATTAGGCTTACAATTTTTCAAGTATTTTCTGTTATAATTGTTTAATCGTATAAAAAGCTAATCAAATTACAAATATGATATATTATAGAAATGTCGTAATTTGCAAATAATTGTAATATGTACAATAAACAATGTGTAAAATAAGTAATAAAAGAACAATGTCATTGAAAATTATGTAACAGGAACTATTGCAAGTATAAAATAATAAAAAAAAGAAAACAAAATATTAAAATAAATAAGCAAACATATGAAGAAAGCTTACTATTTATATCAAAATATGATAATTTGAAATAATTTCATCCATTGGACGGATAAGGACGTTAATTTGTTTATAAGAGATATGATTTTTTTAGTTATGTACATCAATTATTAAAAAAAAAAACATTTCTTTTGTCACAGATAATTCAAATAAAATCATTTATTAAAAACAAAATAATGATCTCAAAACAATAATCATTGCACGAATAAAACATTGCTTCATTACAATTTTAAGTCGAAAATTAAAGTCTCTATGAAGTAAAACACCATATGGCTCTGCTAACAATAATAGAAATAAAATGTACCAATATAAAAGTTTGAAATTAATGCGATTGTTAGTATTAAATTCAAATTAAAAAATAATTTTAGTACAATAATTAATTAGATCCGAGCCTAAAGTATTTGTAACCACTTGTCTATCCCCAACTGATAACAGTGTAAAAATCACCATCTTATATAAAAATTTAATTAAAAAATAGTATAAATTTATATATATATATAATAAATTATAATCCAATTATAGTTTTGAACATTATAAATCACAGTTCAAAATTACGTTCATGGCATTCGATGATTAAAATTATAATTGCATTTACATTACTTATTACTATGTAAAGTTAGATTATTAAACATAAATGTGTTTTTTTAGTTATATCTAAAATATCTAGACTATTCTACTTAAGAAAAAAACAATTTATTTATATTAAAAGGTAATCACTATATAACTTTAGATCTACTCAAAATAATTAAAAACATTGCGTACAGTATAACTGTACCTAAATGAAATTATTTTACAAAAGTTGTTTAGATATTGTTAAAACATAAAATATATTGAATAGATTTTAGTTTTATTTTTTTAAACATTAATATAAAATGTTATCAGAGAATCAGATTAAAAGTTCTGTAAAATTTTTAGTTAGTATCTATTAGTTACTCAAAATTTATAATATTTACATTTTAAAGTGTTCGCTAACAACCGTAACGTCTTATGCGTTTATTATATTTGTTTATCTACTCTTAATAAAATATTATAATCATTAACTTATAAATTAACTATCTATACATAAGGCATAACGCACTAAAGTGTAAAAAACACATATTTTATTGCCACATTAGAAAATCTTGACACATTTGACAATCACTACAATGTACACACTAAGGCATCAAGATGGAAGTCAGATGTCATATCTGGCATATGACTTTTTTTAATGTGCTGTCAAAAGAACTAAATTTTAAAATAGTGCCACATTTTTATGCGAGTGTGATTTTTCTAATAACATGTGGTAAATCGTAAGACTTCGAACAACCACTACTCATAAGAAGTATCGAAAGATAACTTTAATTTTCAAATTGAAACCTTGAACCTTTGACATTCACTATTAAGGCATCATCAAAGTAATATATTTTTTTAATCCGACGATATTGACTGGGCACCGGTTAGCAATCATAATGCCACAGATTAATATAAGTATCTTGTTATATCTGTGGAGAGCACACTATACATACATGCTAAGATATCATACAAAAGTGTCAGATATGACGTTATTTTTTTTTAATCTGCCGTCAGAGGCATTAGCTAACAGTCATAATGCCACAGTTCGTATGTACGTGTCGTGTTCGTAACTATCTGTGGAGAGCCGGAGCGCTTGTTCTTCGCAGAGAGCGGAGAGTTCTTTAAGCCATTCGTCTAATAGTACGGCGTTGAGAACTGAACGTAGAGTGATAGATTGGTTCCAGTAGGCTTCTTGCGTAAATATGGGACGTTTTTGCGAAGGCGAATTGTAGACGGAATTTTGTAGGCTCTGAGAATTTTGCTGCGATGGCGACACTGGAAATCATATTTTAAAAAATGTTACAAGAACATTTTTAACTTTAAAGTTATCTTTAAATTAAAAATAATACATCTTCAGTACAAAAAGTACCACTTTAAGAATGAGTACTTCGAATATACCAAATGAATATTGATTGTCACAAGAAACATATGTACTTGTAAATAATATTATACATGAAACAGTTACACGTGAAATAATTACTTAGCCGTGTAGATAGTAGACAAGTTTCCGTTTTTTATATGATACGATGGGTCTAGCATAATCTTTAGAGATTAAAGACTTTCAAATTTAATAGAATATAAAAAAAAAGTACTCACACGAAGCCTTTCTGTTGAACATATTAGAGAGACTCGACGAGAAGCTTCGTCTCTTATTCTCTACTCGTCGGAACGGAGAGTCGTCTCTGGCCGGCGACACCGACCGTTTTTGATCTAAATTAATTATTGACTTATGTTAGTTGTTCGTCAAATTAAGATTTTGAAAGTTATGTGAAATTATGTGAACAGTTTTGTGCAATTGTTTCACATATTAACAGTTAAAAATTATATACAGTACCTTTTACGAGTAGCACTGTATGAGTTAAATCAACCTGACCAAGCTTTTGTTTATAAAGATAAAATTTTTAAATGAAGCTGTTAAAGGATTTAATCACTGGTAGACCGAGACTATGAATAATTGAAGAGTTCATCCCTCAGTTTTTTTTAAACTAAAATATACACATAGATAAATAAATACAAAAAAAACATTTGTTTTAGCTTCACGCTTTATCCCGCCTACCGAAAGAACCTAAGACACACTGATAATCGCTTTTCGCCTTTCCGAGAATTTCGTGTTGAGTGGCGGAACTCAACGCCACGTTTACCTAGTTGCCAGAGCGAAGAAATTGGAAATGAAAATAAGAAAAATCCATCTTCCCTAAGTGGGAATTGAATCCACAAACGTATCCCAAAACTTATAAACATATACTATTACTAAACTTATTCTTATGTAAAACTTACTATCGTCCGTGTGCTGCGCGCGGTGCGTCACCAGCGTCATCTCGCGCTGTATGAGGAACACTCGCGCCTTGTCGACTAGCTCGCTGCAATTTTCTAAGCCGTCTGTCAGCTCGTCTATTTCTTCTTTTAATCTGGTTAGAATCTGTAAATAGAATAAAAAAAATAATTTAGACAAGCTACTTTATTATTGCTACATATGTACTGGCTTTTTGGAATGCAAGTAAATGTTGCAGAGTCTTGACAAGCATGTAAATAAATTAGCTTTAAATCACTCCGCTCTCCACTTTCTGCTTCGAGAGACTGCGTGTTAAGTGGTAGAATTCACTGCTGCAGTTAATCTTACAAGAGCAAATATATAAAAATTCATTTTCTATATAATTTTGTGACCGATTTCCAATGAGACAAAAAAACAAGGAATACAGACTCAAAATAACCTTTAGAATGTAGAGTTATATATAACATTAGACATTGACGTTTCACAATTTTTCTTTCAAAAAAAAAAAAATTAAATCACAATCGCAATAAATTTGTACCTTACCTGAAATAATGAAGGCACATTCGGCTGCGTTACAAAACCCGGACACAGCAACAACGTCGTCAGTATCGGCGTGGGCATCGACGCCATTTTGCTCAACACGCTCGACACACGACATGTCGTCGCAATGTCGGATTCTAGAAAGTTTGCCGCTTTTTTGAGAACTCTGTGCAGGAGTGGGCCTGGAATGGTTGAATGCAAATTAATAATTTATAATTAACATATTTAATGGCTGCTTAAAACTACGTGTATTTTTAATTTTTTAAATGATTTAAAAGATTTTCTCACTTACTGTGTATTGAATATTTAATGATTTTGTAGACGGAATTTGTAATAGAAAATCATTAACAACCTCATTATAGTTGCAAAAATAAACCTTTACTAATTAAACACGAGTATAAAAGTGAAAAAAAAAAATTAAAAACAGTAAATTAAAAAGCAACCTATAATTATTACAACCAACATTCGCTTTTAATCCTTAACAAAAAAACCTGACAAAATTATAAATAAAAAACAAATAATTAAAAACAATTCCTAAAATCAACTTCAAACGTCAATTTCAAACAACTCACCGATAATTGATTCAGCACTGACTCGCCAGTTTCTCAACCCAGATACCTCATCGTACTCTTTTCCATCTTCACTATGACTGTGACCGCTTTTGAGGAAACGTTTCCTGAAGGACTCCTCTGCACACCCTTCATCATCATTATCCTCCAGCCTGTACCTAAAACTGTCGTATCCACTGCTCTCACCTATAGACGTTAGACTATCGTGTTCATTCTCACATCTCCCTACATCATTCAAAAAGGTTAAATTCAACTCTTTTCCACTTCACTTTGCTTCGACATGGCGTGTCGACTTTATCACAAATTTCAATCAAAGAACTCAAACTGTTTTGCTCTTTCTCTGAATCGCTCTTAGTTTCGTCGTTCGCTTTAATTATTTTTTCTTTATTCTCTTCGTTTAGAGAACTTAAGCTGTGTTGTTCTTTTTCTGACGTATCGCTAGTCTTTAGAGTGTTATAACCACTCGTACATATAGACACTAGGCTGCCTTCTCGTCGAGGTAGTGCATCTATCTCTTTCGTTTCTTTAGTTGAGTTGTTATTTGCCTCTCTTTTCGGCATAGAATCGTATAAGAAACTCCAATTAGCACAAGCTATAGTTCGCGATACTATTTCGTATCGAGCGTCGCAGAGGTACGCGTGATAATTGTTATATAAGGTTTCGTTTGGATTCTAAAATGAAAATAAGTGTTATTTTTTGTTATGTAGTACATTATTTGAATAAAATTCTGTTATTTTTTATGCCATATCTAACTTAGATTAATTATTAATAATAATAACAGATACGACAAAAGTTTGTGGGTCTAAGTCTAAAACATACACAAGGTGTGGATGTCACGGCGGCTTTCATTTAAAGCATAGTATTAACTAGCCTTCATACTTGGTAAAATTATAAAAGAAGTGAAATTTTCAAAAATAAAAAAATTTTTTTTTCAAACAAAACAAATAATTAAATTATAGTTCCAAAATAAAACGCCATTTCTCAAGTATGGCGCAAGCGGACACTATCCTGTGAGAGCGGGAAAGAGATATATTCCTTTCTCATTATGTTATTTTTTTGAATGAAAGGTGACAGATTGACAACGTTTGATAGTATTTTTGTAGTAAGAGGTTTATACGTCATTCGTATTTAATTTTGACTATCTCACGCGTTACACAGTACGTATAAATATAGTGAAATAGGAAAAATGATCCTGTGCCTAAACTATTGATAATAGTGAATTAGTTTTTTGTATATAGACTTGAAATATTTTTCCCTATAAGTAGTATCTAATGATAACGGCCGCCGTGTCAGATACATACCTGTATATAAGTAAAGCGAATTCAAAATTCAAATAATGTGACTCATGTCTTTTTAACTAGAATTGAATATGTCTAAAACAGGTACATAGTAACTAACCATTCCATATCTTTCTATTCTATACTATATAACAATATAAAAAAAAATATAAAAACACTTACTCCATAATCAAAATTAACTTCATGGACTAGATTGCTCATGGCTATATCACCGTGTACACCGTTAACTCTCCTATTTTCATCTTCTCTCCTAAACTCTAAAACTCTCCGTCCACTGATTGCTAATTCATCCACCCATTCCCTAGTTTTTTGTACTGGTCTCATACAACATTTTGGACTTAGGCCTAGAAATGACACCGCAGCTTCTCTATACGGATTCGGATCAGATAGTTTATTTCTGTATACAGCCATCAAATGATTGCCATTTATAAGGTATTTGTATATTAATTCTATCATAACGTCCTCGCAGTTCAGATCGATGAGAGTTTCCATTAGGCATAAAGTAACGAGCGAAAGCTGGAAAATGTGATATCAAATTTATAACAACAATAATTTATATATTTTTAGTTTTTTGTTAGTAAATAGTAATATTATATTTTCTTTTTTTTAGCTTCACGCTCTATCCAGCACATGGCAGGGTAGGCAGAGGGAACTGCAGGACCCATAGGAACTTAGTGTTAAGACAGTCCGTTGCTCAGTTCCTGCTTTCTCCGTCTTCGATTTCCGCCTTTTTCGAGGCATTACGTGTTGAGTGGCTCAACAACGCGCTTTATCTAGTTTCCAGAAGAAAATGGAAATAGAAAAATCCATCTTCCCCGAGCGGGAGTAGAACCCACAAACTATCGCGTTTTACATGTAGACACTACGCCTCTGCGCCACGACTGTCCTCAAATATTATATGCGAAATTAAAAAAAAAACATTATTATAAAGATGATCTCAGCATTCTGCCATTAAAATTAATATGTTAATATAAAAAGACAATCGTAACGTAGACGCAATAGCTATGAATCCACACAACGACGTTTGTCTACACTGTCTTAAAAATAAATAAAAAAAATTATGAAACAAATTTACTTTATATTATGACAAAATAATCAACACTAACAATAAAAAGTAATAACAATAACAAAAATCATACTTACATGATTATTCCCCTCTAGCCTTCCCAGCAAAACATCAATAATTTTGACGCCAGTCGTATTCATAAGTGAACAAAAAGTGTAGAATCACACGTAAAAGTCCACCAGACGTGACACACCGCAATAGAAGTTCTAAATACGCCATTGCCGTCGCTTGTTCCATACATTCGCTCTGTAAATTTCCCGCTCTTTTCTATCGTTTGACGAGTAGATTGGCGGTTGAGTGACAGTTATTTGGAATGGGGTTACAATTAAAAAAAGCAGGATTTACTAAATTAAAAAAAAACGTAACTAAAGGAATTGTGTTTAGTTTAAAAAAAGTAATTAAATATTGGAATAAATGTTATATTTTGCTTTTATTTTAATGTTATTTAGCGAAGCTAGTGCGCGGTTATATATGCACAAACGAGTGATGGTTAGGTTAGTTAGGTTTTATATAATAATATGTGGGTACATAAATACACTATTTTCTTTTTTTAAACAACCTTTTTGAAGGTTCTATGTAGTAAAGTTGCCAGTAATATTTGATTAAAAATGTAAAAGCTGACAAACTCTATGGGTTTCTTGAGAATGGGGCAAAACATAAAGCGAAAATGGCACAAATGATAGGGGATTATGGGATGATCGAAGGCAAAAGGTTGTATACACTGTCACTGAACCGTGAACCTGACTGACAGATGTTCATGCCAAATATATGTAATAGTGAAATCTCTTCATAAGCTAAACTTGTATATTTAGTATATTAATAAATTTAAAGTTCGTCTAGATATACTTTAAATGTTAACTATATATAAGTCATATTCGTAAATCTATTATAAAAGATGTTTAAATGTAGCATTTAAAATAAAATAAAATTAATACGCCACATTACAAAAAAATTGGCATTCGTTACAAAGAGATTTCACATTATGTCCACTACCACATGTTGCATGTATCACGAAACCCATAATTGTCATTTTATATAAAAAATACATAACATATTATGACTTCTATACTTTGTCCTCATCTAGTTCTATGATGTATAAAATATTATAATAAATAAATATTAAATAATAAATATAGCATACATATATTTACATGAGTAAAATAATCCTAAAATAACACACACACACATATGGTATTAATATGTACATATAATAGTCAAGACATATATGTACTGAACAAGAATCGAATCCACTACTACCAGTTACAATCATAGTTGCTTTAACCATTGATATTACATCTCTGTACATTATATAGTTACATCAAAAAAGATATTTAATCAGGACTTCATTTATGAATCATGCAAAGCTGACATAATAGTTATTGAGTATTAATTTCAAAATGTAATGTCACTATTAGTTATGTTACAATAAAAATTTGATTTAACAAAATGGAAATTTCATTTAAAATAATTTATTTTAAATTAAAATATTAGTTTTGTATCTACTATATTAACTTTTTTTTATTAAACACTTCAGTGTTGGTTAAAAAATATTACACAATTAAAAACCCACATGCTGTACAACATTACTATATATTTAATAAAAAAACCATGAACCCTAGGAAATTTAGGAAAATTGACAACATACCCAATATATAGACAATTGAAACATTTATATTCAAAATATTTAAATAACTCAAAAGGATTAATTGTAAGAAATTATTTGAAAGAACTTTAAATGTTAAGATTAGCTTAAATAGATGCAATGACGAATAGTAGTTAGTAGATATTTTATTGACCCCATGAGAGATGGAGTTTGAGAAAAAAAGTACCCTTTTTCCCGACAGGGTAGACTTAATGTCACTTCTTTCCATTTTCCCAACAAATTATGAGACATTACGTTGACGGAACTCAAAGATATAAATAGCGCTTACGTTATAATTTCTATTAATTTAATTACTTAATACCGACGCAAATTATATTCCACATATAATCTTAAACATGATAACAATTTTCATATATTATCCTTAATATGTACAATTAAAAATCACAAATTCCCATTTTTTTTTTTCTTAATTTAAAGGGCTTTGTCGCTAATGCGATCATGTCGCCCTGGTAATGTTTTTAGGAACCTTAATTGCCTCTAACTATTGCTAATTTATAAAGCATTCTAGCTTCCTCAGAGAGAGGGACAAATTCCCATTTATAAACACAAAATTACCTGCAATAACGCCGGTCCCATGACAGGTACTAAAAACCCTTGGTAAAGAAGGTCTAGTAAATGTTTTCTGATGGATGGATGTGCTACCTAAAAAGGAATAAATAGTTATATAGCAGCATAGGTACACTGAACTTAGTGTTAAAACTATTTTTAAATGAAATTAAAATAAATTAAAATATTTTTAAATTTCTCCGGAAATAAAAATATGTTGAGTGGCGCAGCTTAACGCCACACTTTGTCTACTACAACGGAGAAATCATAATAATTCATTCCTCTATTTTTAATTGAACCTAGAGTGTAAAAGAGATCTAGTCCTTTGCATTATTTGCTATACATATTTAGTAAATATACGTCAGTGTAACAATTTTGTCAGTAACAGCAATGTTTTTCTTAAGACATTTTCAAGGGGGGGGCACAGTGGAACACGATGAGTCCTCGTGAGGAATATAGGTATATATTAACAAAAAGAATAAATAAAAAAATGCATGCATTTTTTGTCACGTCTGAGTTATAAAAAAACAGGAGCCTTTTTAAAAGGTTTGAACATTTCATACAAATTGCTTTTTAATATTACAATATATAAAACAATTCTTGAGCTCCTCATACATAAGTAAAATTGATATTGACGTCTAAGAAAAACGAAGCTTTATTCGTTAAACTCTGAGATAGGCACTAGATCAATCTAGGGGGCCCTTCCTATGCCTATGCGTTTGTTACGCAGCTTATCTGACGATTGAAACACCCATACGAGCACAAAAAGTATATAATTTTAGATACCGGAACTTAACACCGCATTACACTCTTGTAAGTAAAAAAAATAATATCTGTATTCGAACCTGTGCCACAGCGTTGCAGAACTCCAGCGAGTCTATGAACAGTGTGAGCTTGTGCACGCGGTTGACGTCGTCGGGGGCGAGGCGCTCCGCCGACAGCGAGCGCGGCAGAAGGGAATACAACCCACTTAAACCTACCGGAGGAATCATATAATCATAATTATTTTTTTATTTTCATGCTTTATTCCATTTATAGCAGGGTAGGCAGATGGAATCGTAGGGATCTATTGTTGAAACATTCTGGCTTTCGTCTTTCAGAATATCAGAAATCAGAAAATTTCTTAACATAAACAAACGCATAAACGCATGCAAATATTCAAATATACACAACGCTATGTTCATTGTTATTGTTTTTAATGACTTTCTGGAAATCTGCGTTAATTACTATAACATAAACTATTATTACATATATTTTTATATCATCCAGTAGAGAAAACATATTGTTATTAAAACAATTATTTCCAATTTAATTGTGTTGTAAGATCGAATATTGTTCTCTATCTAGTAACCATGCATTATAGCAAAAATTAAAATCTAAGTGCAATAATTAAAAAACTGAATGCTTCATATAAAATCACCTCACACAAAAATCTATATAAATATAAAAATGCATAATAACAATAAAATATATACGAAAAAACTACCAATATTTTTCAGTTTTAACATTTTCTCCCAAAAATTTCTACCATATTCTACCAACTCACCTGTAGCCAGTATAGGGCAAGCGTTTCCCGCCAACAGACAGTGCGCTAGAGGCGGACACTTGGCCGACATTTTGGCGCACAATAAAAACGCATCTCTCGCCACTGAACCGGCTGAACCTTCTCTATGTACCGACGACAATAACAGACGACCTATTATGAACCTAAAATATAAAACATAGTTTAATTTACATTAAAATAGATTAATTTTCACAGTGTCTTTTACACTAGCTTTAATCTACTTCCTTTCACATTTTTTATTTCAAAGAACTAAATAAGAGATGTGCGTGACACATGTGTTATATTATTTTTATTTTAGTTTTAGAAATATCTTTAAATATATACAAAAAAAGTTGAAATAAGTATATATAAATTTTAATATCTAAATGGGTACGTAATTTCGAACAGTACAAGTATGCGATAGATATGAGTCTTAGAGTAAAGAGAATATCTATAAACCTTAAAATATTTTATAAATAATTATAAAATGTTAAACCAATCGCAATAATATTAAGGTACAAATTAATAAAAAATATATGTTTTAATTAAAAAAATCGATACTCACTCAGCCTGTGAACCGTTTTTCGTTTCCGTCATCAAAAAGAATAGATCGATGAACCTCATGTTTTGCATTAACACTACACATAGCTGATTTAGTACTGCGACTAGTTGACCTGTTAGGATACAAAATTATTAAAAACACTTAAATTACATAATTTCTGTAATAAAAGAAGCAGAAAGAAGGTGGCCATGTTAAGAATACAAAAGAAAATAATACTTACACTTCCTCAGACTATAAACGCGATGGTCGTTGGTTCGATTTCTACTCATAGTAATTTACTATTTATATTTCACGTTTTGTAAAGATAAAGTACGATCAGGACGTGGAGAATTTGGGCAAAAAGCCACGATAAAGTCTCTTGGTTAAGCTTTAAGCCTGCCGTGTTAAATGTGGAACAATGTGGGAATATAGCTATCTGACAATATAATAACATTTTAAAGATTTAATTCAAAAATGTTTTCGAGGAATCCTTACATTGTTTTAATATGTATGTCAAATTTTATAGACTAAACATTTTACAGTTCTGTGAAGTACTACAAATAATCTATACTGAAATAGGTAGGTACATATAATATATTTGTAACAAATCTTACTTTCAAGATTAGCTGGTGGTATCTGATTTCTAAATCCTTGTAGTAGCTTTAGGAGCGGTCGTAAAAATGGCTCGGCGGCTATCACCTGTGGAGTAATGAAGAAATGTAGTGATTTTTATTTAAGCACTACTAATACTTTTATTAATGCTACAAAATGTATATATGGGCACAAATCAATATATATTATATGATTTTATTGTTAGAAAGTGATTAATTATTGACAGTAAAACCTATTTGTAATTATTAAAAGTTCTTTATGATTTTATTTTTAAATATTGAACAGAAATGTCAGCTATTGAATAAATAAAAATGACTGAATTATGTAAATTGAGGCTCTTCTGTATTAAGTATTGTACGAGAATAAACAAATTGATATCACTCTGTTATTTTATTATGAACCTGCCTAGCGCTGACATATATTTAAGGTTTTATTGGACAACATTAACAGAAGATTTATATAACGACTTTATACGTGATGGCCCTAGTAATCAATTAAAAGCAAATATACGCTATATAAACTGTAAGATATTATTATAAGAAACACAAAAAAATAATGAATCGTGTACCTGTGAACTGTAGTGATTGACTAGATTGCCAAACAATTTGAGTTGTTCCAGTCGGACGGCATTTTCGTATCTAGAATAGTACAGATGAATCTTTTAAGTAAAATACTTTGACAGAATAGAGCATTTAATGAAGGCAACATAAATATGTGCAATTTGTACGACATTTTCACGTCTTAGCTAGCTTTGGCGTTTATAGTTTCTCGCTATATCCTCTTCTTTTTACCTAAAACCGAGACAATCTAAATGATGGAACATTTGATGTGAATTCAGTTCTTAAATAGCTCCTTTAAATCCGTGGCATCAAAACTACAATTTTTAACTTTTTTCTATAAGTTTCAAATCCAAATCGATCCATATGAATCAATATGAGTCATTATTTTTAAATTAATTTATTATCTGGAGAGTCAGCAAATTAATATCTCTTCATATAATTGATAAAACAATGTCAAATGATAACTTGTTAAATATATACCCAACAGATAAATATGTTTTATGTTGATTTAGCACTACAACACTCCAGCAAAATTTATTAATACCATAATTAATATTAATAAAGTATTGAATAATAAAGACGACTCTAAAAAAGCTTTTATTAATGCAAAAACTCTTCATTGGTATTGGTAATTTCATTAGTTTCTTAATAAATTTAATTAATTACTTTTTATATACATTTTTTATAAATACAATAATGTAACACATGTGTAGGTAATGCGTTGTTTATATTATGACATGATTCTTGAAATATTCTTTAATACTACAATAATTCTGGTGATTATAAGAAGTGCACTGTGCGATTATAAAATATATATTATTTTATTCTTGTTTATTCTTGTTTAATAATAAAAATAGAACAAAGTGTCAAGTTTGCCAAAGGCAATTACGTTAGGGGAGGGGAAAGAGTCAACAAACGACTTTGATCGACGACAATTCTTTAATATTTGTCAATAAAATGTTGAAGAGAAAAAAACCAAATGGGCAGTATATTATAAACTGTATCTAGAATATACGAGTTTAAATTTAGTCTTATTTACTACATAGATTTAACAATATGTTAAATTTCATACCAAAATAACATAGCATGAAACATATCTACATATTTTCTTAAATAACATTTAACGCTAATTACGTTCAAACACTAATTAGTCTTAAAACACTTTCTAGAATTAGATGAGAGTTTTTAGGACATTACATATTAAATGGTGCAAAATTTATTTTTAGTATGAGGTTCTAATTAAAAAAAAATCACTTAATTATATGAGTTTTGTTTTTAGGATTGGCATTATTTCTATCATAAATTGTTTAAAAAGTTTTAATTCCAACTTTTTAATTACTTATTGCCTGTTCTAAAGTAGTGAAAGTTTTTAGTAAATAAAGAAACATATTATATAGCTCTATTTTTGTATATACAGATCTTATAATTTTTATAAGATTTTTAGATTCATGCCGTTTTCGCATAGTACTGACAGAGAACCTAATACCGATAACACTTCGTTCTTTCCTTTCATTTTCCGCTCGAATTGAGCTTTTAGACGGACTTAATTTATTATATAATAGATTTTTTGTTATGGTAACATTGTTTATAATAAAATTATAACATAATAATAAAAAGATTTATTTTACCTTTCACAACTTAGAATAGAAAACAAAAATTTAATCTTTCTTTCAAATTTTTTACCTAGACTGAGTAAAATATTTAACAGGTCATTGTTATGGAAACACAATATTGATTCATAAAAAACAAATTGTCGTGTAACCTAATTATTAAGAATGTACGAAGATGTAGCATGAATTAAATAAGCTGATCAAGCAATCGTACGCTTGCTGGTTAGTATTCAGTGTTTATATTATTGTTTTCCTTACTGAGTCACAATAATTGTCACTGCCTGTAATAGTATCTGTTTGCGTGTAATATAATACGCTTGCAAAATAAATTATCGTAATGTCTGTGAAAATGTTTATTATATTCGTTTATACATATATAATTAAATACATTAAGATGAAATTCTATTTATTTCTTTTTTTTATTTATCTATACTTAAAATATGTATATAAACATGGTGTATATGTTTATGCACATTTATGTATATGCACGCGTTAGATAAATATATCTAACGCGTTAACAATCATTAGTATGTACTCTAAATCATATTTGAACCCAACACTGACCTACATGTACAAGTTTTGTGTAATTTCTGCTATATTAAAGATAAAAAAAAATGGCTGCCTGTAAAGTGGGTTTTACGGGCGAAAATTTTAAGTGACAACGTCTTTTTCTCGGTAGAATATTTATTGATATGATTAATAATTATAATATAAATTGCACAAATTTTAACTATAGAAAATATATTTTGTTTACTAAAACATTGTACATGTGTCAAGTGATACGCGCGGCGGACCGATTATAGTTCGGTGACAGTTGACACATCGTTACGTTACCTTTTTCATATGTGACTCCGAGCCGCAACCTAATTTAAGTCGTTGTCACGTCAAAAAAATATTAATAATAAAACAAAAATATAAAATGTACATAAGTCGTATATGTCATTAATAGATTCGTATTTTACAATATAGTAGCAGTAATTTGTCCTTATCAGTAAAACAAGCGCCAAGCGTGTTACGGAAACGGTAGTTGATAACAAAGTACGAAGACAACGAGACGGAAGGTCAATTATAAAATGAGAGGTCAGAAGTGATGGTTTAGTGACCTTATCGGTGCAGTGGGGAAATAGGTCCAGAGCGAGATACTTTTAATATTTTTACAAACTGATTCACGTGTTATCCCGTTTATAAGCGGGATAGAGCGTCAATCTATCTAACTATATATCGTTTTTAAAACTGTATTGATTGCTGGAACTAAAAGTCGATCATTCTTTTGTCGAAACGGGATAATTAAAATAATATCCTACTATAGTTGATCCCTTTATGATATTTCATGAAAGTCAAAAGTGTAAATCAAATAACTTTATTAAAAATAAGAAGTTACATGCTTCAGTTTTTGAACATCAAATAATAAACCGGCGCAAGAAACTCTTTTTATAGGTACTTATGACTTCAACTAGGTATATAAATTAAGTAATTCGTATAAAGTATTGATGTATTTATACTATATGTATGCCAAGTCTAATATTTAAAAGTAAGTGTAATCTACATCGATTTTTAATAGAATATTTATCATTTATGTAACGCAAAAGTCAAGGACCTTTAATCAAAGTTCGTTGTAGGCATGTTCTATAATTTAAATGAACAGAATGTAATAAGTTCCAGAATTGTGTTTTTAATTATTACTACTTGCTGTTTAGTTTCAATGTTAACTCACCTAAAAGATATAGGCACATTGTAGCTCTTAATCTTTTTCATATTCGAAGGAACAAGAGAAATTTACTTGTTGATTATTCCGTTCTCAGGAATACGCTTTAGATAGTGGATTTTTTATTTATTTGGAATATTGGAAATTTCTAAAGTATCCTTTCAGAGATGCGAACAACAATAATAAGTTGTGACAAGATTAATAAAAATGTGAACGAGTTAATCGACTTCGATATTAATTATTAATAGCCAGCCATATTTTTAAATATATCAAATTTAAATAATTGTATTCAAAATAAGAAAATTCTTTTTTGGACGTCTAAAACAGTGATTCTCAGTCTTTTTTTTGTTACGGCACATATTTAACGATTTCAAAATTTGGCGGCACACAAAGAAAAACCTGAAAGTTAATATTAAACCGTACCATTAAAAAAGGTGCAGTAACTGCTATGCCTCACTCTGTGATTCCAACTATCACTAAAACAAAACGTTTTGGACGCAGAAGATGCAAGTATGCGCCGACTTAAGACATATTCTTATTGCTATGCACGCCGATTCATCATATCTTGGCACTAAGAAAAACGCGTTACAAAGCAAATAATAAAATATTTTTTATTTATGGATTTAAATATATATTTGTGTTAAAAATATTTTTCTTCTTAAATCATATAATTTAATAATATTAATATTATTTATATATATATACAAAATTTGGCGCCACACAAAATTGCCGCAGGCACAGTGGTGGAGAATCACTGGTCTAAAACATTATCACCGGTTTATTAAACTTATTGCCTGACATGACAACAGACTTGAGAAGAGCCTACGCAAGAAATTTAGCGGAACTTTTTTATATGGTCATTGATTTTACGCCAACGAGGCGGCGTTGAGCTCCGCCATTCAACACCCAATGCCTCGAAAAATGGCTCAAAGCCGGGAACGGAGTGTTTTAACACTTGGTTTCTATGGTTCCTGCAGTTCCTTTGCCTACCCTGCCATGTGCGAGGGGATGAAAGCATGAAGCTAATAATTTTACAATTATTCATTTTTGACAACGAAGAAAGTGACTGGAGCGAAGAATTTATTCCATGAATATAATGTAGTAATACATGTAAATCCATTTCTTTTAAATCTACTGTATAATAATACCAAGTACGCCTCGAAAAGGCAGTGCGCGGGGTACGGAGTGTTTTAACACTAGGTATGTCATGGTTCCTGTGATTTATGTGCGTAAAAAAAGAAAAGACGGGTAGTATAACAATACAAAAGTTTTTGTATTATTTTGTTACAGTAATCGAACGGCTACATGATAATAATTCAGCTCATTAAGATACCCTACATAACATTTTGTAGGTCAATTAGCGAAATTAATATAAAGTTAATATAAACATTAATATAAAGTCTAGTTCTGATAACAGGGTCTGTTATCACGAGATGTCTCAAAGAACGTTCAGCAAGTAGGTAAATGATTCACGCAGGAAGCGAAAACAAATAGTGTAGTTACTTTTATAAATAATTAAAGCAAGTATAATACATATTTGCATAAATGCTCATTGTATGAAATGATGAACAAGAATGTAATTATCATTCTTGTTTATGTTACTGTAAACATTTGTCAGTTTTTAACTGTTTCTTACGATAATACAGTTTAATTGAGGACCGTTGTAGAGGAACAGCGATTGTCTGTAAACGTGACGGTTCGTGGGTTCGATTCCCATTCGGAGAACGAATTATTTTTATATTGTTCGCGTTGGCAATAAGGTAAAGTGCAGTGGTAAATTTCAATGTTCAACACGCAATGTCTCGAAAGGTGGAAAGATAGAAAAGTGGAAAGAGGGTAATATCTTCAAACTAGGTCCCTTCTACCTACGGTTTCCTCTGCCTACCCTGCTATGTGCGGAATACAGCGAGTTTATCATTTGTTAATTTATTATTTGCAGCTCTTTAGCACTTAGTACTAAAATTGTGTAGTATATAGGAACAAGACATCAAAACATTATTTTCAAATTTCACTTACATATATATAAAAATATCAACTAAAAAATGTACAATGGGAACAAAATTTAATTTTTTTTTAAATTATTATTTTTAATCTGTATTAAATGAAGGCTCATATTAAGTAACTTGATGTAACAATATAACTTTATATGTATCTAGTAGTCAAATCTTTTTAATAAGTAATCTATAAGGTCGTCACTATATGAACGAGGTTAATAAGAAAGAAAATAAGCTTGTTATACTTACATTCCAGTATATTTAGACCACTCGTATAGTTTATCTAGGAGGTTTTCACTCAACAAGTATTCCAGGCAAGCGGCGGGGGCGGGCATTCTATTGAGCTCTCTCGCCCTAGCCTCTAATACTAGAAGCGTCGTTAACTGTTCGAGATGATTGACAACGCCAAGGACATCGTCGTGAAGGTGTTGGGGCTAAAATTAAATTATAAATTAATGTGTCTCTATGGAAAAGTAAAGTATTTTTTTTTCACTAAATATATATCTTTTTCAAATTTATAGGTTGGATTATTTTAACACTGGGTGATGTTAACCTTTAGGAGTGTTATTTCTTAAGTACTGACATAATATAAATAAAAATAGATATTAAGTGTAACTAACACTTAAATTGGTTTGTGAGCATGTTTTTGATATAATAAGATGATTATTAAAGATATTGATCATACATTACAATAAAAATATAATGTTTGTTTATCAAAACATATTTTATATGTACTCATTATTCAAATTTATCTTGAATATTCCTTATTACAATTTGGAACACACTGTTTAAATAATTTTCTAGTACAATTGTTTTAAATAATGTAAAAAAATTGTACTAGAAATTGCAAAACACTGTGCCTTATTTGTTTTAGTAAAGTTTCAAGAACTTTTAAGTTAAACATGTGTGAATATTATTATATATACACACATAGCCTTGTAATATTTTACAAGACAAAAACAATAATGAGAATTAATCTTTCAATTGAATTTGAGGTCATATTATGAATAACAATTAAGTAATGAATATATTTTAAATATTATTTATTTTGTATAGAGTACTAACTTTTAAAGGTTTCAACTTAGAGTTTTACTTTTGAGTTTGCTTGCATTATGTTAGATACATATATTTTTAGACATATTTTTTTTACTAAATAATGTGTTTGGATTCTATATAACATTTTTTTTTTCTCCTTACTAAAAATATTAGGGTTTTAACATGCATAGAACCTTTAACATATTGAGATATTTACTAACAATACGATATGTATGTCAAAAAATAGACGAAATGTTTTCAGTAGTTTACCTGTGATTTTATTATAATATCATGGGCCTGTTGCCAGTGCTTACAAAATGAGTTGTAACATGCTTGAGGTTCATAATCGTGACGCGGGTCGAGGGAGCGCGAAAGCTGACGCGCCAGCGTCTTTGATGTGGTTCGCAACCAACTCATCTTGTTGGGTTATTTCATTGTAACCTGTTAAAATTTGAAGTAGTCATCATGTAAAATAAAATTAAATAATAAAAGTACTAATTTTGTTATTTCTTAATGTGAGTTCAAAATATTTTACAATATTTTATATTTTCATGTCATTCATGAAATGGTCAGAGAAACCTAGTGTTTAATCATTACATTTTTAACTATCTGCCTATTAAAAACTGGAAAAAGTAAATTTGAAAATAAATAAAATATCAGAAAATCACCACATGCACAGTCATGCCTGTTTTGCAATAACAATTTTATTTATATATTATGATGAAGTGTATATTTCTAAAAGAAATTATGTAAGCAAAAATGACTCAATTAATAACTCGGCACATGCATTTTTGTAAATATAATAAATTTACATTATTAAAATTATTAAAACAAATGAAAATATTTTCTTTTTACTTTTTGTATTTACTTTACTTGAAAAATTGTAGGCAATTGAAATCTAAATTTATAAGGTAACAACACAATTTCAGATATAATTGATAATAAATAATATGTTATTTTTTGCATAAAATTATTAACATTTAAACTTTAATAATAAATGATAATATGTAAGTATTGGAAATTAACATTCAATATAGATATAGCTATATTGCCATACAATGAGCTGAGTGAATATAACTTTCACCATCAGTTTGAACAAGAATTGTATACTTTGACATACCATTTTATAAGAATATGAAAGAAAACCTGTATGAGAATATGTATGTAATTATAAAATTGTGAAAATTTCATTTTGAGTTCATAAATACTTTAATTTCAAAATATTTAATGTTGGTATAATAATTATTAATTAAAACTGGTTCAATAATGAGCACTCAGAATAAGATATACTAATTAACTATTATTTGAAAGTTTGCTACATAATACAGAGAAGATTGTATAATGTAATATGAAGAAATAGGATGACAAAGTAGTAAGGACATTGTTGGACCTTGACATTACAAGTAATAAATTTACAATTTATTTACGTATACAACATTTATTTATGGTAAATGAATAAATTAAGTAAATCAACAAATTCACGTACATTAAGGAAGACTGTCAAGTCGAAAATAGATGCAGCGGCCACAAAATAAACCACAAGAGCACTGTTACATGATACGCAATATTCACTATCGATAATAGTGACCCAGCCGCCAAATTATATCTTATTCAAAACACTTTTTCACAATTGAAACTTCATTTGTTTGGGTACTATTGATGTTTTGTATTGCTTTTAACTTAAAACTTGTAGATCCTTATAAAAAAAGATTACGACTCAGAAAAAAGGCAAAACAACCGTACTTGAGCATGACATATGACATCACTACTGGACACTGACATTCTAATCTTGGGTTGCCAACTCAGTTAGAACACATATTGCAGTGTTAATATCAAAATTATGACAAAATATTAATTCTTGCAATAAAATATTATGATTTAAAATAAATAAAGTTTTATTCATTACAATTATCTATCGGTATTTTAAAGTATACATAAAAATATTTTAAAAAATATTTGATTATGTAAATTTTCTGAATTAAAAAATAATTTCATTCAAACTAAGAATACAATGATTAATTTTTGAACGTATAAAAATATTGCAACCGGTTCACTAAAATTAAAAAAAAGGACTAGATGGACAGAAAATTTAAGATATATAAAAAATATTGGCCTTAAGTAATTATGTTCGGTACTAAGAGAAATGTTTATTAATTTGTGATTCCTAAATATATATCGCTTTATTGAAAATGTTGTTTCTATTCTTTATAAAAATAAGAAGAAATCTAAAATTAACAGCGGAGTAGAATTGCCCATACTATAACACAGGCGTATAGAATGTTTACTATTATTATTGATTAAAGTGATTCTACATTTTTAGCTTAACTGAATATTATAAATAAGCGAGTATCACAATAAAAAATACTTAAGTTTACAATATATGGTAAATCATAAATATAATATGTGATTTATCATACATTAAGAATTTTATATCAATGTTAACCAAAAATTATTTCAACTCAATATATATACAGATATTTATTAAAAATAGGCAGTTATTCCATATTAAATAGCCATTGCATACAATTTTATAGCTTCACGCTTTATCCTGCACAAAGCAGGGTAGGCACAGGGAACCGTAGGAACCATGGGAACCTAGTGTAAAGACACTCTGTTCCCTGCGACGGAATGGAAATGGAATGGAAACGAAATGGAAATGGAAATGAAAAAATTCCATCTTCCTCGAATGGGAATCGAACTTAAAAATCACCGCGTTTATAAGCAGACGTTACGCCTCTGCGGCAACTACGGCTTTAAAATCTATTGTAAAGCCATATGCAAGCCACTATACCTAAATTCGGACAAAAGCTAGACGTAACTTACGTTTTACGAACTAATAGACATTTGTGGTATTTAAATTTAACCGATAACCACATCATAGGTCCCGACACTGGCCACTGTATGAAAGTGTGTTTAGAACACGGCTATGGCAACAATATAGCAATACTTACATAAATATTAAATATATGAAAAATATACTCAACTGTATAAAAAAGTAAAGAAAGTAAAACAGGCCATTGTATTAAAGTAATAGTACATTTCTTGCGAATTGATGTTATCAAGGATCTATTTAAATTTTATATTCTCGTCTTACTTCTTGATTAGATTTAGCAGGTTGAGTGAGTTTAATGTGTAAAGGAAAAAAAAAGGTATTTAGTGGAAAATTATAGATTAGTATTAAATATAATTGTCTTGTATCTTGTTACTTAAATGCTATATTATATTCAATGTAGGTAACTAAAATAGTAAGCAAGTACAAGTTAAAATTTTAAAAGGGTAAAGTTATGATTCTTGAAGTGTTGACATGATAAAAAAATAAAAATTATAAATTAATTAACATGTTAGTAATTTTTCTTTTTGAATATTGTTTTTATTTTTACATTGCCTTTAAAGATTAAAAAAAATCATAATAAAACAAACTCATATATTGCTCAAAGAATATTTATTTACAAAAGAAAATGCTTTATAATACTTTATATATAAAAGCTTAATAGTAATAATTTTAATTATTTATTTTTCTTAAAAAACTAATATTTTTATATTTTCTTATGAACACTTGTGGTAACTTTCGTTGATTATAATATTATTTTATTGTAAAGTCATGTGAGAATACTGTATAAAGTAAAAGTTTTTGCTTATGCCACCTATTAATTGATCTAAAATTAACGATATAATATTATAGCTATAGTATTAAATGAGCACCAAAATTTTATTCGTCAACGTTTTTTTACTTTGTAGTGTACACCAAAGTGTTTTTTGGCAGCTACAGTTTTTACTTTTACAAAATTATATTTTTTTTCTGTGGTTTAATATGATCAAGCTCGAGGCGGGAGGTATTCTCTATTGGGTTGTTGATAGTTTCCGTCCACAGGTCTCTTAGACCCAGTTGGAAAACTAGGCCCAGAAGGTCTGCCTGAAGGATATCCTTGACTACCCCCCGGTCTGGAACCAGGGTAACTAGTTGTTCCTTGTGATCCTGGATACCCTCCTGGTGAACTTGGTCCTGAGAGTTGACTGCCGGGATATCCTTGAACTTGTTGACCAGGATATCCAGGTTGCTGCGAATTACCTTCTGGATAATTAGGACCTTGTGGTGCTGGGCTACTAGGGTATCCAACTGAGGGTCGTTGTGGTCCTGTGCTTCCAGGGTATGCAGGAGATGTGCCTTGGGGCCTGGAACTTCCAGGATACCCAGAGACAGGTCCTTGATTTCCAGGATATCCATTTACTGGATTTTGAGGTCTAGCGGTACTTGGATATCCAGTAGATGTTCCTTGGTTACCTGGATATCCAATAGATTGTCCTTGGCTACCTGGATATCCAACAGATGGTCCTTGGCTACCTGGATAACCAACAGATGGCCCTTGGCTACCTGGATAACCAGCAGATGGCCCTTGGCTACCTGGATAACCAGCAGATGGCCCTTGTGGACCTAGATAGTTGGTAGATGGTCGTTGTGAACCAGTGCTACCTGGATATCCAACAGATGGCCCCTGAGTACCTGGATAGTTGGTAGATGGTCGTTGTGAACCAGTGCTACCTGAATAACCACTTCCAGGCCTATATGGTTTGTTATCACCTGGGTAGCCAGAAGACGGCCCAGAGCTACCAGGATATCCTGATGATGGTCCTTGGGGTCCTGAAGTACCCGGATAATTAGATGATGGACCTTGAGGTCCAGCATTTTCGGGGTAAGATCCTTGAGGAATGCCACCATGTTCAGAATACTGGGAACCAGTAATGGAATAATCATACAAATTTGCATTTAATCCATAGTAACTGGGCGCAGAACTACAGTCAAATTGATTCCACCAGACGCATACGAAATATTCTTGTGAAAAAATAGTGCCATTGGGACATAAAAAGTCGTAAGTCATATTATTCGCGCAAACGTGGAAAACTTGACAACGTGTTTCTACATCAGCATAATATCCAGGGTAAGCTTGAGCGGCACAGCTGAAAGATGTTTGAGGAACTTCCGAAAGTATAGGATAATCTATGTCAGGTTCACCAGGAATAGCAGAATAGTCACCACCTTCATACGCACCGTTATCAAAACCAGGTCCTCCTTGAGAGCCATGACTATAATCAGGTCTATTTTGAGAACCTGGTCTGAATCCAGAGCCTCCAGATCCAGGTCTGTAGGCGTTTGCATTCTGTCCAAAATTAGGACCAGCTGGGGTGCTACCTTGGTAATTTGGTCTGTTGAACTGTTGCCCTGGATAGTTGTTATAATCTTGATTATTATTTGGATAATTTGAAGATCCCGATGGGTAGCTAGGTGTTGTTCCTGCTCCAGTGTAATCTCCAGCTTGAGGACCACTTGGGTGAGGTGAAGGAGTTGAAGATCCAGGATATCCACTTGTAGGACCTGGTTGGTAGCCTGGCGTAGAGGGGGACGAAGGCCCAAACGGTCTCCCAGGTTTGTTATACTCGTACCCACTTTGTGCCACTGCTGCCGCTAGTAACACTGTAATTAAAATAATGGCGTTAATTATAAGAGAGAAATAAAGCTTGTGTATTAAAACTAAGTAATTGAAACGTATATCTTAAATTACAACAAGAAGATGTAAGCTGAACCTTGAATAATACTAAATTATTCAATGTCTAACTTAAGGTCGCGTGCAAAGCTATTTAAAAAATGCTTAAAGAAATTGCGACATGAGACAAATCAGCTTAGTATTTATTAACGTTTTTATCTAATTTCTTCCCCTTGGCACAATAGGCGCAGATGACATCGCGTGGGACCGGCCAGCTTCGACCGTTGCGCAAGCCACGCGTAATGGGAAAATTGTCGTAATCGTAATGAACGTATTTCCGAAACCTCAAGCGCTTGGTTTTCATATAACATCGACATATATAATATATTGTTTATGTGTATCCTTGTTTAACAAGATCTGTCTCCTCGATAAAGAGAGAACAAATATTAAATTTGTATACCATTTTGATTTCATTACTAGTAAAGATATTTTTTCTATGACGTATCTCGAGTTAATTTTTCAAAGCACATTTTTCAGAGACAAGCCTGTCTTACTAGTTACTACATTGTACAATAACAGCTATTGAACGAAGAATCCTTTGAATAATAATGGAGCCATAAGAATGGCACCGCAATGAAGTCAAAATATAAGTGTGCCTAAATTATTGACGCTAAATGTGGCAATATACGTATTTAAAAAAGGAAATTTTCAATCATTTCTCACGTGAATCCTCGTGCCGCGCGCTCACGATGCAAAACAATACACTAGGAAACTGAGAAAATAGATCAGCTGGTACATAGCACGTGACATAGATAATTATTTAATTGTTAAAATGTAAAGGCGAAAGTAAATATTGTATTTATGAAAATAAAGATATACTTCAAGTTGAGAATGACATGCCATACGAGCTGTAACCAAGGGACTCAAAATTCTAAAAAGATCGCCATCTTCCTAGAATGTTAAGTGACTTGACAATAATACAAACAATACTATAATGGATTTATACAAAAGTGGAAACACTGGAGAGAGGTTCCAGTCCAACAATAGAAGAGGACCAAACAGGCAAGTATAAAATATGTATTAAATATATATATTTTTTTATGTAATTTATAAGCATAATTATCAAGCTTAAAACAAAATTGTTGTAATGTTAATATTTCTTAATTGAGATATTGGTATTTAAATTATAAAGTACCTCCACATATATATTTCAGGTTTGTCATATTTATTTATTGATGGTTATATTCTAATATTGGTTAGTAATATTGCACATTCTGATAGTGTTAATCACCTATTTGATTGAATATACTCAAGTGTCGATTGAACGTGTAATTATTATATACTAATCAAGATTATATTTCGAAGGTTCATCGAAAATAACGCTTTGACCCTAAAAGCAACTGTTATATGATTTATTACTTAAATTGTATACTAAGTTTAGTATAAGACATTTCACGAAAGATTATAAAAAATTAGCATATACAAATATAAATTTATTTTTAAAGATAAAGTTTTTAGTTTCCAAAATAACGTTATTTTTAAATTGTCATATTCCAGGGCTCTATACTTTAAAATAAAAAAAAATAAAAGTTTTGTTAATCCGTGAAAATAATTACAGATTTTAATATGTCAATTAGGTTTTTGTCAACCTTTCATAACAATTTGCCATCTCGTTGTTCGTATGTAAATATTTCTCAGAGTGATGAAGGCATATGTTGACGTTAATGATTGACATCGAGTCACACATTTGATATTTTCAAGTCTTTTTTTAATTGCTCATCACATTTTAACAATGTGTAGAAAATCCTCGAATAAGGCAAAAAAAAATTATAGATGCCAAACAATTTTGTGCTTTTTATTATTTAATTTACTAGATAATAAAAATGGTATGCTAAAACTAACGTGTAAATAATACATTTTTTACTAGGTTTTAATATTTTTTATAATAAAATAAAATAAAATAAAACTTTTAATAAAATATAATACTTAAGATGTTCGCAATGAGTTAAATGCCTCATTAGTCAAGCATGCGTAATATTTGAGTCTGTTTATTACGAACAAGAGTGAATGCGTTGTTCTTGCTACCTACATGAGTAGACGACGTTTGTTTGGATAAGCGTTAGGTATTTTGCGTTAATGTTGTACGAATGAGATATTACGTTAAAATTTTATGTATTCCTTTATATTAGCAGAACTGTAACTAGTAAAAAATTAATACCTTTAAAGTCTGTTTTGAAATTAAGCTTTTGTTTTTTACAAGCCATAATAGTAGTCATACATTTAGCTTCTAAGGGACAGAGGGTATTCTCCTCACTCGGTCTCACAGTAAACGTACATTTTGACCTAAAATATGGCCTAATAATTTAGCTTTATTCCTTAAATTTATAATTAAAAGAATTTAAAATTTTAAATACTTTAATTAGATAGTTTTAAAAGTATTACTATTGCGACTTTATCTATTTATAAGATAAATTAGTATTTTTTATACGAAAAATATTATCAAATTTGCTAATCGTTTTATTACTAAAATACCGAATTCCAATCTTTTTATTGTTAAATTTAAATGAATACTATTTCACTTTTTATGCAACTCTAAATTGTGAGAGTTATTAGCGATCGTACAAAGTGCAGTTAAGATGTCGCGATAACTGCACACGAGAGTTTGAATTACACATTTTTTGTGTTTAATTTATTTAGATGTAATCTAAATGAATTTAGTCAAATTAGTTCATGGTTATAACTAAATTGTACAATGCGTTTGAGGATATGCCTAAGATATGTTAGTTTTAACTAAATAAAGCGCTTTATTATTTTCGCCATTTTACCTAATGATATTTCATGTTAGGCTATATTTAAGGCAGGCAGATAAAATTTATTTCCCGACATAAAGAAATTTTACTATTAATATTAATACTAACAACCGCGTAATTTATCTGACCCTTTTACCATGACGATTATTTATTTATTATTATTTAAGGGAATTTACGCAAAATTGGTTAGCAATATATATAGTAATATAGTAAATTCTACTATACTGTTGAACACTAAACTTTAGTTTATAGCTTTAGGTATTACTACTTAAATAAAAAAAAGCTTTAGTTATTCAGGCTAAAAATGTTCAAAAGCCCTTCTATAACTTTCTTTATCTTTCAGCAAAGTTCCGTAAAGATCGGTTTTAGCTGTCCTGAAATTATTTTGGATTACGATGTATTGATTTGTGGTATAGAAATATAAAAAAATATATATTCCTTTTTGCTGCATGCTTTATCCCGTATATAGCAGGGTAGGCAGAGGGAACAGTAGGAACCTAGTGTTAAAACACTCCGTTCTTTGTTTTCCGCCTTTTTTCGAGGCATTGCGTGTTGTTTGGCCAGAGCTAATAAAATGGAAATGAAAATATCCATTTTCCCCAAGTAGGAATTGAACCCACAACAGTCTTTGAAATTTTACTTAATGATTAATTTTAAGTTTTATAAGGTAGTTTTGTATGTTTTTTGTAATATACAAAAATTTAACATATATGTATAGTACAGTTAATAAGTATAGTCCAAACAAATGACTTACAGCAAAACGTTGACAAACGTAGCATGTTGCTGGTGCGTTTCAGTTAACTTAAACTAAATCTGAAAAAAAATAAGAACTATTACATAAATAATTTTCAATAATATTTATTACTTAACAAGTAAAATAGAAAATATTACTGATTATATAAAATAAATGTATTGGTCGCTAAGTGCTAATTAGGCAGTTAACACTTGTCTACAATTTTTTCAATTGCTTTTATACATTATTTTGTGAATGTACTGTATGGGATGCATCTTAAAATGCCTAGATAGCTTTAAATAAAATGTTCGAGTAGTTTTAAAATTAATCATATATAAACCACGATACCGAAGTCGTTTTATAAATTTACGTTTGTTAAAGTATAGACTACTCTTTGATATTACTATAGCTGATGTAAAAATAAAAAGGTAGGTAAATTTATATTCCTTTAGGTATTCAGTATGGAAAAAAATTTTGTGTATAAAATGAATATATATTATAGAGAAATATCACGAGAATATTATTATTACATTGCCTTTAAATATTTTAATTATTAAAAAAAATATCGATTAATATATCGATTTTACTTAAATAATTAAAAAAAATCTCGAACTGTTTAATATATAAAAATATATTTAATTCAGTATGTTCTAGAAAAAGGTGATTTGTTTTTATGAATAGATAATAGGATATGTTTAAACAATTAACCGTATGAGTCGTAGCTCCGTACAGTGTGTATACTGTGAAGAAATAGCAAAACAAACAAAGGAAGACAATAATATGTTCAACGATACTAATTGTGGCGAAAATACAAAGCAACAATAGGCGTATTTTTTACCGATTCACTGGAACCACTAATTTTTATCAGGAAAACTGGTATAAGTACTTATAAGCTTTAAATTATTTGTAAATTTGTTAATCTTTAATACGGTTTAATTTTCTAAAATATTTTAGCTAGTTTCAGTTCATCAGTTTGTTATACATGTAAATATATGATATATTACAGGTTAATATAAAAATGCTCTTATTTTTTTCATTTTATAAATGTTGATGTTTTTATTCTCAATTTGTATGAAAAGGGCTTACTGATTCCTTTTTCTCTAAACAATTTTCGATTAAACCACTAACGATTGCAAAATATTCCATATTAAAGATATGGAGATATTTATTGCATATAATATTTGAAAAATTAGATCTAAAAGTAGTATGTACAAAAACAAAGATTTATGTTCCTAAATTATTTTGAGTTACGTTTCTTACTAGCATAACAATTTTTTTAAAACAAAAGATGAATTATTACGATTCATATTATTTTTTAAAAGAAGAAAGTCATAAACCGTTGAAAACAGTAAGTTATTTAAAATTTAAAAATATAGTTTACTTTATTTGTTCTTTGTAATAGTAAAAACCGCATCAAAATTTAATGCGTGGTAAAAGAAAAGTGATTAGAGAGTAAAAAATATAATTAAAAAAGTTTATGCTACATTAAGTCCTAAATAATTCGAGCACCATATTCACGCAACACTTATTTTGGAATTATTAATAATTTTTTAAATGCACTCCAAATGTCACTGTCAATGTGACATTTAGTTAAATTCGAAACACTTGTAACTCACCGGTACGTACGGAGCGCGTGCGCGTGCGCAACTTGATCTAAGGTGCTATTACCTGAGCTTATATTTAGTCTTCTAACCACCACCTAAGGGATGGATGCCACTCAATTGTAAGCGACTTTGCAAAATAACTGGGTCATGTCCTAAAGTATGTACGAGTACGTGAATACGAATAGGTATGTATGTAATAAACACTACACAGTGATTAAGATGAGTTGAGATTTTCCTTTGAATTCATTATGGACTATATTGAATATGACAAATGATTTCAACTAAGGTATTATTCATGTAGAGATCCAGAATGTTTTAGAGCTTAATGGTTTAATTGTTGCTTAATGGTTTACTTATAAAAGTTATAAATATTAGCAAAATCTAAAATTACAAAAATAAGCAACGTAGATAAATAATTAAAGATGAGCTATCAATATTCTTGATCAATAGCTTTCACGATTTTAAAAAAAATTGATGTGTACAATATTGATTGTATAATCTGAATCACGATTTAAAATAACGATCACTTTCGTCTTGAGTCCTAAATAAAATAACTACTTTCAAACTTCAGACTTTTGCCAAGTAATAACACATTTGTAGTCAATTTAGATGAAGTAAAAACTTCGCACTGAGGGTTCCGTACCTATTTTATGACTACAGCTTATATACATTAGAAACTTAAATTTGCAGTTAGTAATGTACAAATTTTGTATAAAATAAACTTTTATTTAATTTTATAACAGTGTGAGTTTGTATCTGTTTTTTTTTTAAATTATACTCTAACTTTTCACTTGTATATAGTAAAATTGTAGGAGTCAAGGTCTAAGAGGATTACTTGAAGAGCCTATATTACTAGTTTTTAATTAAGCTTTACAATGAATTTAGACTTTTATCAACAACTAGCTGACCCGTGCCCACTTCGTTGGGCATAATCTTAATAATCATTACATAGTACAGAGTGTTATGTTTTAATTCCTAACTGCCAAAAGGTGAGTTATATGTAGGTATAGTTTGTATTTGCATGCTAATACAAAATTCGAAAGTAACTCTGTCCGAAAGAAAAAAAAAACACCTTTTCTGCGGAATTTGCAATAAACGAATTTCATGAGTACCAAATGACGGGAAAAATTACTCTGGTTATTTTAATTGTTCAAAACTTCTCTGTAAACTATATTGGTTCGATAGATTTTCTCAATTTACCCTTTCATAGGAAAAAAAAGCACAAAACAGAAAAAGTAGTAAAATTACACAAAAACCTTCGCCATGTAAAAACGATTCAATTTGTTTATTAATGGTAAAATCATAATACATCGTTACATATATATATATATATATATATATATATATATATATATATATATATATATATATATATATATATATATATATATATATATATATATATATATATATATATATATATGTGTATATATATATATATATATATATATATATATATATATATATATATATATATATATATATATATATATATATATATATATATATATATATATAGATAATTAATAAAAATAATTTTTGGTTTATAGTAAAAAAATAATACCTCAAGTCTATACAATATATAAATGTATCGCAGATTGAAAGAGACGATAGCGATTAGTGCAACAGACATTTATCTTTTCACAGACAATCAGCTGAAGAATAGTTGATTGAAGTCTTCTTAATTATCAGATGAGATCAGTTTGATAATGTTCTTCGAATTGTTATAGTTGGGTACTTCGTTATAAAAGATGATATTTTAGAATATAAAACTTGACAACCTATATGCCATGAAAATAATAGAATTAAGCTTATAGTTCAAGTAGCTAAATCCATCTAGCTTTTGTTGATTCGTAATAAATCAAGTACTAGTTTACGATGAGATCACAACATGACCTAGCCCTAATCAATAATTATCTGGTAATAGCAGTATTTGACTTTGCATAAATAATTTATTTTTTGTTACATCACAATTTATTTTTCAATTTATATCGTGTTTTTAATAATGTTGTAACAGTATAGCTTTTAGCTACAAGTTATGTTCATTTGAGATAAAGATAAGTCCATACTTATTTTTATTTTATAAATAAGCTTTACTTATAAACGGGGGATCATGATTCAAATGATTATAATTCAATTTATTTCCACATTTCTTTTAATAATTGCATTATTTCAAAAAAAGTTAGGATACAGGCAAAATTACTTTTAATACTATATAGTGTATACAACTTTAACTTCTCTACAGCAATCCATATATTGCTTAATGTTTTACTAACATGAAATATATTTGTAGTCTAACACGTAATATATTTATATTAAAAAGTATATGCGCCGGATGCAGATTGAATGTATCGTGATTTTAATAGATTTTGAAATCAGCTGCATGGCACACAGATCGTGTCCACACGAACGTCATTATACTAAAATAAATAAAATTAAATTAGCTCAATTGTTTATATGTGGAAACTATATTAAGCAATGAAGTTGAAATCAAAGTATATATATTTCTATTTATTCATCTTCAATATTTGTATTTTTTTTATTCTTTACGTTTAATACATCCTTAGTTACATTACGATTTCAGGAGTACTTACATTACGATAAACGGAGAAAACGTCATTTATTAACTATAACAGAAGTTAGGGAAGTAATTTAAAAATAGAGGTTACTTAGAATAAACTAACTATAAAAAAAATCTTTTTTGGTTATATAATCTTACTTACTTTGGTTATATAATCAAAGCTATAAACTAACAGCAATATTATTAGGTATTTCAGAATACGATGCTTGTTTTTTGGAACTGAGTAAAAAGTGTTTTTCCGATAACTTCTACATATATAGAGGTCAAATGTAGAGTTTTTATTTTAAAGGATACTCAAAAAGATATTGAGAACAGTAGTAAATATACTTTAAATTAAAAAAAAACACTATTTCATCTAAAATCCTATTAGGACTGTAATGGTTCTTCACATACATAGTTTATATTAAGGAGTACAGCATAATTTTACACAGTAAGGGGTTATTTTTAAGCAACATTTCAAGTTTTATATTCTAAAATATCATCTTTTATAACGAAGTACCCAACTATAACAATTCGAAGAACATTATCAAACTGATCTCATCTGATAATTAAGAAGACTTCAATCAACTATTCTTCAGCTGATTGTCTGTGAAAAGATAAATGTCTGTTGCACTAATCGCTATCGTCTCTTTCAATCTGCGATACATTTATATATTGTATAGACTTGTGGTATTATTTTTTTACTATAACCCAAAAATTATTTTTATTAATTATCTATATATATATATATATATATATATATATATATATATATATATATATATACACATATATATATATATATATATATATATATATATATATATATATATATATATATATATATATATATATATATATATATATATATATATATATATATATATATATATAGATAATTAATAAAAATAATTTTTGGTTTATAGTAAAAAAATAATACCTCAAGTCTATACAATATATAAATGTATCGCAGATTGAAAGAGACGATAGCGATTAGTGCAACAGACATTTATCTTTTCACAGACAATCAGCTGAAGAATAGTTGATTGAAGTCTTCTTAATTATCAGATGAGATCAGTTTGATAATGTTCTTCGAATTGTTATAGTTGGGTACTTCGTTATAAAAGATGATATTTTAGAATATAAAACTTGAAATGTTGCTTAAAAATAACCCCTTACTGTGTAAAATTATGCTGTACTCCTTAATATAAACTATGTATGTGAAGAACCATTACAGTCCTAATAGGATTTTAGATGAAATAGTGTTTTTTTTTAATTTAAAGTATATTTACTACTGTTCTCAATATCTTTTTGAGTATCCTTTAAAATAAAAACTCTACATTTGACCTCTATATATGTAGAAGTTATCGGAAAAACACTTTTTACTCAGTTCCAAAAAACAAGCATCGTATTCTGAAATACCTAATAATATTGCTGTTAGTTTATAGCTTTGATTATATAACCAAAGTAAGTAAGATTATATAACCAAAAAAGATTTTTTTTATAGTTAGTTTATTCTAAGTAACCTCTATTTTTAAATTACTTCCCTAACTTCTGTTATAGTTAATACATGACGTTTTCTCCGTTTATCGTAATGTAAGGACTCCTGAAATCGTAATGTAACTAAGGATGTATTAAACGTAAAGAATAAAAAAATACAAATATTGAAGATGAATAAATAGAAATATATATACTTTGATTTCAACTTCATTGCTTAATATAGTTTCCACATATAAACAATTGAGCTAATTTAATTTTATTTATTTTAGTATAATGACGTTCGTGTGGACACGATCTGTGTGCCATGCAGCTGATTTCAAAATCTATTAAAATCACGATACATTCAATCTGCATCCGGCGCATATACTTTTTAATATAAATATATTACGTGTTAGACTACAAATATATTTCATGTTAGTAAAACATTAAGCAATATATGGATTGCTGTAGAGAAGTTAAAGTTGTATACACTATATAGTATTAAAAGTAATTTTGCCTGTATCCTAACTTTTTTTGAAATAATGCAATTATTAAAAGAAATGTGGAAATAAATTGAATTATAATCATTTGAATCATGATCCCCCGTTTATAAGTAAAGCTTATTTATAAAATAAAAATAAGTATGGACTTATCTTTATCTCAAATGAACATAACTTGTAGCTAAAAGCTATACTGTTACAACATTATTAAAAACACGATATAAATTGAAAAATAAATTGTGATGTAACAAAAAATAAATTATTTATGCAAAGTCAAATACTGCTATTACCAGATAATTATTGATTAGGGCTAGGTCATGTTGTGATCTCATCGTAAACTAGTACTTGATTTATTACGAATCAACAAAAGCTAGATGGATTTAGCTACTTGAACTATAAGCTTAATTCTATTATTTTCATGGCATATAGGTTGTCAAAATGAATATTTGTATTAGATGAGTGATGAGTGAAGCACAATAAAGCAATAATACAATAATACTAATATTATTTGATGTCATCGTCGTTTTATTTAAACATGTCCGAATGAGAATACGAGCATGTGCTAGCTGTTTCTTTTTCCCCAAAAAAAGATTTTTCAAGTAAAAAAGAAATAGAATAAATAACGTAGAACTGATAAGATTTTTAAAGAATTATGTGTGAGGAGAGGATGACTGACGGACGGATGACGGATGAGGCATGACGCATGACACATGACGGATGATGGATGATAAAAGTATCGTTCTCGTAATCTCAATAAATTGTATATATTTTCACACATTTTCTATACATCTATTGTATACAATTATATAATTTATTTTGTAATCGAAACTATATTTTTTATATTCTCTCGTTTGACGTAATATAGTACTTTTTGTTTCACATAGAAGTGAACGCTCTTAAAGGAAGAGGGAAGAGAAAAGCTTCGCCCTTCTTCTTCTTATTGAGATAGCTTGTTAGATGACGGAACTCAGCGATGCCCTTTGTTACCAAAGCAAAGAGTGTATTTTATTCTATACCAGAAAGAAGTCATGTTTATTATTTATATGAATCAAGAATGTAATGTCTGAATTCATTATCTATAAATAAAAATATAAATATATATAAATATATTTAAATATATAAATAAATATATTTTTTTTATATTTTGAAGTGGATTTGTTCTTTCAAGTAAATAAATACAAATGAAACAAACTATGCAATAGGAACCGCATAAATTCACAAAACTTGCTCGTTCTAAGTCGTGAATTTCAAAACTATGAGGTGATTATTTATAAGGAGTAACATGACTGATGTTCTAAATTAACGTGTATTTTATTTCTTTGCTACGTTACCGTCAACGGTCACCATAAACTCTTTAAATTAGATTATAACGTATTTATATTGTGTATACAATTTACTGTAATTTTGTTATTTTAAAAATAAAACCAGCTGACAGAACAAAAAAACCTATGACATAGTAAATCAAGCCTCATTTTAATTTTGCCGAAAACTGCCACAAATAATATTTTAATGTTTATCTACTAAATTTAGTATCACTTTTAGTATAATCTGTAATAGTTGTATTCAGTAAGAGACAACCTAACGGGTAACTTCTATACATAATGAAAGCTGAAAATGATTAATATATTGTAAAATTCACGATATAATAGTACCGAAGAAAAGGTAACTATTAGTATAATATAAATCACAGAATATGATTTTCTAAAGATTACATTAATCATATGTTCATAAATTTGTTACATTTATCTGTGACGTATATTGGAGCATAATACAAAAATCTTAGATAAGTTCGTTAGGCTTTTCAATTGTTTTGTTTTTCATAAAAATATTTAATTATTAACATGATAAAAAACCATAGTGTAATTTAGCCACCCTATTCTTACATATAATGAAACTATAAATCTGTCTCGATGTGCGCATCACGTAGCGCTGGTAACGAGGCTCAAATAACTTATTTACTAACGCTGAAATCGAGACTTCACTTCGCAATAAAGATTCAACTTTGCCCTTAGTTGCTATAATATACTTTCCATTTTTTTATATTAAGAACTTTTTGTGGCAATTATTTTATTTAAGTCAATCGAAATATTTTTAATTTGGAATTGATACTTGAACGCATCTTAATGTAGTCTACTAAAGTTACACCGTCGAATTATAGTTATAATAAACAAAACCTAACTATAATAAAATAAAATAGAGAAAGACTATGTAATATATATAAATGTTAATGTAAATATATATATATATATATATATATATATATATATATATATATATATATATATATATATATATATATATATATATATATATATATATATATAAATGTTAATGTAAATAATTTCACAAAAATTCTAATATACTAAAAATTAAAAAAAATATGCCCAGAAAACCTGCTCAAATTAAATCTATAACTTAGTGAGAACATGTATTAGTTTGATTTAAAAATTTCTCACGGATATTTTCATTCTGGTTAAGGTTGAAAGTAGTTGGATGTAAGTGTAAGTGGAGTGCACGATTATTCGTTTCGTTACTAAATGGTTTTATACTGAAACTATTTATTTTGTTAATCGTGCTACTATGTTAAATTTAATGAAATGATACTTCATTTGGAAAAGCATTATCGGGAGAAAGATTTGTAAAGAGGTCATCGTGATGCAATGAGAACACGTATGGGTCTAGAAAAGCGATGGTTACAGGTTCTAGTCTACTAGATGGAAATGTGGTATAAAATGTGATGCCAAACTTAAATTATGTATAGAAGTTCGCTTTCTGTATACATTTTTATAAGTAAATATATAGAATTAATTTTTAATATAGAAAAAGATCATATAAAATCTTTAATATTTGATCAATAAAGAATTTTTCGATATCTACTACATTTTTATAGTTGGACGACTTTATTTAACTAATACGTAACATGTTACTCTCTTGAAAATATGTAGAAACTTAAATATATGCGGGTCAGTGGAGTTGTAAACATTTGTCAGACAAAGCGCATAAATAGCGCGTACGTTCTTCATCAGTGCAACACCTACGTGATTGCATCTTCTGTGAAGCGCACCAATTAAACAATGCATCTACTTGCTTAGGTACGTGATACACTTACGTTGTTGTTTTGTAAAGCATCATAATTTTTATAATATTTTTAAAACTAAATGTAGTTTTATGCCGTAACAAAATGTTTTTTTTTTAGATAATATTATGTTAAAAGATTTCTGTAGAAATTGATGTAGTCACAGTTCTTATAATGTTAGAGGAGTAAACTAATTTATTTTAAAACTTTAATCCTTTCATAAAGTACAATAAAAACAAAATTTTCTAAAATTTATGGCTGAGGTTAAAATAAAAACAATATATACAACAAAAAAAATATTAGGACTGAGGACCGTCGAGACGCAGAGGCGCAACGTCTGCCTGTAACGCGACGGTTACTGGGTTCGATCCCCCGTCGGAGAAGATGGATTTTTCTATGTCCATTTTCTTCGCTCCGGCATCTAAGGCAAAGCGCGGCGTTGAGTTCCACCACTCAACACGCAATGCCTCGAAAACGGTGGAAAGTGGGGACGGAGTAAGCAGGGACTAAGTAACGGAGTGTCTTAACACTAGGTTCTTATGGTTCCTGCAGTTCCCTCTGCCTACCCTGCCGTGTGCGGGATAAAGCGTGAAGCAAAAAAAAATATTACACTTAACAAGTTAAAAGTTTTTCTTAGTTAGTTACGTTTTCATATTTAAAGACTTATCATCAATAATAAAACATCAGGAGATATTTTAAGGTTTCATAGTATAAAACTTGATCTATTAGTGCGCACAAGCTTTAACGATGCCGCATGTGGGTTTACGTCACACGACAGCTAGAGGTCATGAAGTCGTGTAAAACTGTTAAAAGGTGTTCGAGTTTAGCACATGAGATTAAGACCACGCAACTCTTCATGCATTTTGTTATATTTAAATGGAGGCGATCGTAAATATATTTTGATTGAATAGCTCTTAACATTTATTTATAGTCTAATTACTTAATTAAAATTATGTACATTTTGGAGCATCTGCTTATTTATTTATTGATCTGTTTATTCTTACCTACGAATATTCTTTTTTTTAGCTTCACACTTTATACCACACATGGCAGGGTAGGCAGAGGGAACTGCAGGAACCAGGAGCCACACGAACCTAGTGTTAAGACACTCCGTTGCCTAGTCTTTGCTTTTCTCCGTCTTCGCTTTCCACCTTTTTCGAGGCATTGCGTGTTGAGTGGCGAAATTTAACGCCGTGCTTTGCCTAATTACCAGAGCGAAGAAAATGGAAATAGAAAAATCCATCTTCTTCGAGTGGGAACCTAATAGACAAGAAACCGTCGTGTTACAGGCAGACTTTGCGCCTCTGCGCCACGACGGCCTTACCTACATTTATTCCATTCTGATAAGTTAACTGGGATAGAAACATCACGATGTGACATTTTCAACTGCTAATGTTATAATTGTCTAACATAAGATAATAAGTAAGGCAGATTATTAATTGCGAAAGTAATTCAAAAGGGCGCATATCGAACTATAAATTAGAATGACAAATAGTTCCTGAGTGATTTAATTTTGCCCTATGATGTAACTGGTGAGTCATGGACAAATCACACAATGCTTTGAATCAAATCGTGTCTATGTGTAAATTTTAAGAAAAAGCTTTTACGTTTTGACTTACTTTGTCCTTAAAAGGAATAGGAACCCGCGTCTTTGGATATCAAACAAATGCTGTAATCAATGAAATATAGAAATGATAAAAACCTTTTTTTTTCTTATATTACGTTCAGGAGGTACATAGCAGGGTAGATCAAGGAGATAGAAGAAACTTAGTGGTAAAGAACTTCGTTATCCTCATTGTTATAAAAGTATAACTTATACTACGCTAGGTAGCGAAATAAAATCTCATTCCAGAAATGCTAACAAAATATTAGATTCTTAAAAAATATGTTCATACTGAAAATACCTATATTTTTAAAAATGGTAAATACTAAAGATTGTTATTAGTCATGATTATTTTATATATCTTTTAAATATTTTAACCATTTTTGAATGTTGGTGAAAAAACTATGAACATGTCCACACATATAATTTTTTTTAATATGACAATTTGGTGACAACTATTGATGTAACACTGCGAAACATAACAACATATTCACGTATAAAAGACTTCAACGAGCTACTTGTAAAATAATTATTAGAAAATACAACTAACTGCATCATATAAGTTCTAATTTTCGTAAAATAATTTTTAATTTTATTGACAAATGCTTATAAATTTAATACGGTAGCAATCTAATATTTGGCCTTTACTTTATCTCAGATATCTGATCACCGTGTTTATGTGTTGAAGTATTTCGTCAGAACGTCTAAAGTACTCATGTTACAATTGAACAATAGATCGATTTCTGGCGGTATCGATTTTTTGTAAAATTTCCGCTCACACAGCTGACAATGAATTCATATTTTAACATCCACACAGTAATTTGAACCTAAGAATAAAAAATAGTCAAAGAAGTGTTGTACACTCTTTTTTTAAAATAATTTTGTCTATTTTAATAACTTTTAATTCTATGCTAAATAAAAAAAATCGTTTTATCAATAATAATTAATTCCCTTCCAATTTAAGTAATTTTACAAATCGCTCCTTGACACTTAAACATAATTATTATACATAAATAAACTTACAGTTATGACAGATTATTTGATAAAAGTCTTAAATTCTTCAGTATAGTAAAATTCATTCCTTGATTTAATCATGAAAAGGTAAGACGTTGAGGTCTACCACTCAACAAACTATGTTTCGAATCAAGGTTGAAAGTGTTACAAGAAGAGACAAGAAAGTAGAAAGAAGAGACAAGTTGAGTCTTAGCCTTTGCTTGTGTCTACCATGTAAGATGCAGAGTAATCATGGTCCGAATGCCCAGCTCACTACGTGATAGGTACTTTGGGCGAAAAGCTCAGAGCAGTGTCTGGGGCCCTTCATTAACTGAGCTCTACTGTCTACGTAATCAATATAATCTTTAAATTAAATGGAAAATTCTATTGAAATCATATCTAATATGTACACTGTTCTGTTTGAGCTAATGCACATAATTATTAAATAATAAATTGACACTGTTCACTGGGAAAACATTCGACTGTCATGGAGATATTTTTTAACTATTATATACCTGTTATATTTATATTCAATGCAAACATATATATGTATTATATAAATATAATATATAAACAACTTATATACATATATACATACGTCAAATGTCATCAATATTTTTTTTAATTCTATATTTAAAAATAAATATATGTACTCGTATATCGGTCCGAGTTAAGTCCGAAAAAAGTGTACAAAAATATTTTTTAAATATAAAATAAAACTTTAATTATTTCTTATAAAAACCTTACAATGCAAGTGTGGTATATTAACTGGAATTTTACCAATATAGATTATTTCAGTTTATGATGGTCAGTAATATTTTTATATGATGATGAAAAGCACGTAACCACATGCATAATAGATAAGAAAGATTCTAATCGTTTTATTTATATAATGTCATATAATCACATGGTATTTTTATAAATGAAAAAATACTTCATTTAGACAATTGCCTTAAAGACCTCATAACCGAGTGACCGACGATAAATTTACTACAATACGTAAATCTGGCGATAACATCTGCAGAGGACGAGACCGGAATGCCTAAGCGTGGCCACTAGGAATTTAAAAATTTTGCCAATTTAGAACCGTAATGTTTCAAAATTATAGTCACGAAGTAAAGTTCACCTATGACACGCGGGGATAGGTAGGAAATCTCGTATTAAAGTATCATTTGTGCGACGGCAGCACACTTATGTGATGAATAATTTGTCTTGTTGCGTAGCTTGTAATGGACACGTTTTTGTTGTTATAAGTTAGGAACTTCAAGCAGGTGGAACCTATTGAAGCCTCTTGGCTAACTAGTAATAATATGATATTCATATTTGATGTATAAATGAATATTTCTATATATATTACAATAACAATAATATAAATTGCGCAATGACTGGTAAAACACAAATTACAACCTCAAATTTTTAGATTAGTATATTGTTTTATGTATATTTTTTATTGCACTTTATTCATATAATTTCAATGTAGCTATATTTAACACAAAATTTGTATAGGTCTATTAATATATACAATTATTTATATTAATATTTATAACATTGATTATATATCAATAAACATATGTTTTTACAATTTTCCATGTGCACTTGAATTGCCTAGAAGAGATAGCATACAGACAGCCTTTTCACGTTATATAGTATAAAATAAAAACATAATTTGTAAATTAGTGTGATATAAAGAGCTTTTCTGTTTATGCTATGTTTAAATAGCATTATTATTAAACACGTTAACTTTTGATTTATACAAATCATCTTAACGAGTTATATTATGATAGAAATCTGTAATACTGTATGCCCTACTTACTCACAACACATACCTACGTTTGACCTGCGTGTACGCAATAGTAATAAAAAGCGAATTGTGAATATAATTCATCTTCTAAATCCCTTTGGAGAATTGCACAGAGTGTAAAATGGATACAATAATTGCGCGTTATTTTATTGCAATTTTAAAATATATACTTTTCTGTGTTCGTATATGTTTTACGTTATAAGTTTACAACCATGTTCATAAATCTCGCCATTATACATTCATATAAAACTATAACTGCTTTTAATTACTGGCTTCTATCATCTTGTAATTGTTATAGAGTTCAGAATTAACATGATTCAGTTACAACACTTTGTTTCTCAATCTCGTTGCTATGATACACATATTTTGCGAAGTAAAACCAAATACTTTAGTTTTCCCTAATTATATTTTAATTTAATTTATTCCAAGGTAAATGTTTTTATAATTTTCCATATTGCCTTAAAATTCTATTTCTTTATTGTGTGTTAATGTTTTTTTATAACACAATAGAAACTTAATTAACCAGACTAAATTGTTTTTGTAAGGCGGATCCGGATAATTATACATGTAAGTCCACACATAATCGAGGTAATCGAGTCTTCAAAACATGTAAGTAACATGTTTAAGTATATAATATTATATTTGAAGGTAGAATCTGTAGGTACATATTAACGAAAATCAATATTTATTTAGAAGTATGGTTGAAAATATATGGTAACTGTAATTTGACGTAAGCCGCTTTTTCACAAATACGACTCGTATGTACCTAACACTTAATTTAATTAGCCTGAGTCAAGATTATCGCGAATTCGTATTGTCGAGGTTATGTCTTCGATAATGCGAATTCGCGAATTTTAATAATTTTTTAATTTAATAACAGATAATCGAGTTTCTACTGTATTCATATACGACAAAGTATAATTAAAAACTTCGTTTTGTGCTCGTTACGTATCTTAAATAATATAGAAATTAATTTACCATCGGACGCAATATTTATTTTGAAACATTAATTATTGAGTGTAAACATTTCTTAAAACTCCTAAATTGTAAAATAGTTACAAGTAGTTGCATTTTTATATGACTAATTACAGAAAAAATGAATTATTATAGAAATGGCCAAAAATACGTAAGCAAATAAGATTAATGAGCAAATAAGCTTTTTCTTAATATATATGTAAAGTTTTATATGTATTATACAAAAAATCGTATAAAGTCTATATATTATAAGCTTTAGTATGATAGTTTCTGAGAAAAAATTCTGAAAAGTCTTTGTATTTACTTCTTCTTCTCTTTGTTTATGGCGCTCTGAGCGTGCCAGTTGAGCACAATTCACTTCGCCAATGTCGCGTTGAATGGAGAACACACAAAGGAGAATGTAAGGTAAAAATTTTGTATTTACATTATTTGGGTCATTTTTAGAATTTCATACCTCAAGAGAAATAGAGAAATCCTTATAGGATCACGCTGTTGTCCATCTGCCTCTCAAAACCATATTATCCCAATTAACAATTTATAAGTTTAACAAAGAAAGAAAGTTTAAGTTTTTATATATTATTACTAATATAAGTTATATTAGTAATAATATATAAAAACTTATATTTGCAGTGAGTGAGTGAGAAATACAAACAGAAAATTGGTCGCACTTAAATTTGTACCAAAATATTATTTTATTGGAATATTTATATTTGACCGTAGTGGCGCAGAGGCGCAACGTCTGCCTGTAACGCGACTGTTTCTGGGTTCCATCCCCAGTCGAGGAAGATAGATTTTTCTATTTCCATTTTCTTCGCAAAATAGGCAAAGCGCGGCGTTGAGTTCCGCCACTCAACACGCAATACCTCGAAAAAAGCGGGGACGGAAAAAGCAAGGACTAAGCAACGGAGTGTCTTAACACTAGGTTCCAATAGTTCCTGCATTTCCCTCTGCCTACCCTGCCATGTGCGGGATATAAGCGTGAAGCTAAAAAAGAAAAAAAAATGTATATTTTTGTCAAAATTGTAAAAATCAATTTTGTATTTATAAAACATACAGAGATATATGTAAAAATATTCGATTCATACCTTCTTTATAATAAATATTTTCCTTAAATGTAATGGTTATGGCAGAGATCACTTATGATAAGAGAAAATGCCGCCATTGCACATAATGAATTAAGTATTATCTTTATTTTATTTAATTTATTTATGTCTTCTTATAGCTAGTACAGCTAGCTATAAGAAGACATAAGAAACATTCATCGGGAGAATGGAATTTCCACTACCAATAACACCATGGCTTTATTTTTGTGGGAACAGAATCATTTACAAATATAATCATCGACTAAAATTGGTTTATAAAGCAATCAACACACTGATAATTACAAACTTACAATTAATGACCCTTTACTATCTCACGATGATCACAGTTTCTAAAGAGCGATTTGTAATCACATATGTGTTTATGTTTAATTCCATATTTCGTTAGGAGAGGAACTAGCCTCTCTATGGCTTTATGTATTTCACGTAACTTAAACTTATTGCAATGTTTACATTTAGCTTATGACGGTGAGTTATTCGTTTCGACAAGGAGAAATCTAAATATAGATCTTCCATAAATAGATTTCTGAATATTTTTTATTTAATAAAATTATTATGCGGTAATAAACTTTTAAACCTTAAATTTATATGAAAAGTTAACTTCTCACAAGTATAGTTTTTAAGTAAATATATAAAAATGAAGCCTCCCAAGTAAGCATAAACATGTAATTCACGCTTAAATATCATTATAGTATTCTTGGAATAATAAGCTTTGTGTAGTAAAACATTTTTAATATTAACTTACAATTTCAAGTAAGTAGTTTCAAATCTGTTACGGCTTTTTTCGATATATGTAATCTGTACCTAGTGCCACGAACAATTTGTTAACTTTTTTAAGTCGAAAACATATGTATATATGTATATGGTATCTGTTCCATTGTTATTTTTAAATAATAGTGTTTTTAGGGCAAAGTGTTATTGTAAAAGGTGCAGCAGTATTACCTTGCATGTATCATAGCTCCAATGCAACGTCTATGGGCAGGCAGACAGGAATGCAGGCAGGGATCGATTTATTTAATTTTTGGCGATGTTGTACGTTAAATATCTTCATAAATTGACTATTTCTGTGAATTCTTTCTCTCGACATTTACTCCTCTTGTGACCTTTATAAATCAAATCGCAACCACTGAGTGCGGGTAGAATATAAAATATCAATATTAAAGTATATTATCAGATCAATTTAGGTTTTCGTGCCTCAAATAATGGGAAAATAATGGGATTTTATAGAACAATTTTCTATCCATATAACTGTCTGTCCTTCTGTTATAACTATTTTTTCAAAAACACGTGAAGATGTAAAGTTAAAATAAATATCAAATATCCAAGTTGAGAATCTTTTGAAGTGTGTAAAAACCGGTCAAATTAAGATAAATCTAATACCGTAAGCTTTTTCTTATTAAACTGTTTACGATTTTTCACGTAGATATAGAAAAAAAAACATTGCAAAAAAAGTACTTAAGGCAATCTTCTTATCTTAATAGTGTATACAGAGTATGTAATCATTTTATTACAGCTGCTTCTTAAATGCAGACATTAGAGTTGCGTGTGGTCAGCTGAGGTCAATGTCAGTTTTGATTTTGCGGTGATTTTTATTATGTCTTGAAAATTTTCATAATATATAATTGGCGCATAAAATATTTCGATGTTTCTATAACGGCATTCCAAGCATGCCAGCTTAGTTCACGTTGTATGTAGCATAGACTAAATAAATTTATAGGTACAAATACACATATATAATGATGATAGATTGATATTATGCCCTAAGGATATTGTGATGTACAGGTGAATTCTTAAACCTAATTGATATGTTTTTATTTTTTTTATTGTTCATTCCTTATAATATATATATGTAATGAAAATATTGTATATTACTATTATATTTTATTTGAACTACAATTATGTTCGACATAATAATTTTAAACATTAATTTTAAAGGTCTACTGTAGTGAATTACAGTTTTTATTATTGCCGGTGCCACATGATTACAACTGTGATACTAAATATACTAATTTACTTTTAGTGCTTCTCTACATTCCTTAAGGAATTTATTTCAAATTTTGAAGACAATCTTCTACGGTCACTAATTAGGCTATGCGTTGTTAGCCTAATGTTTTGTTTATATTAAATCTGTAATTAAGAAACTAATATGAAAACTTATATAAATCATCATAGTTATGTTAATACAATTGAGAGTTGAACTGTCAATGAGAAAAGTGAAATAATTAGAAAATACTGGGAACGAAAATAAATAAAACATTAAATAATTTTCATTACATATAAATTTAATAATCAAATCATAGGTAAAATTAGCGAATCACTTGCAACAATAAAATATACATACAGTGTCCACTTACGTATTCTTAATCTACGTATACATAACATAGGCATATGACTATGGCGCTCAGCCAAAAAATATCAAAGAAATTGCAAGTATACTCTTTTAATAACCATTTAATAATCTGTGGAAGCCAATTAGGATCTGATTTTTACTCTGTGGCTAACATCTAACGAGAAGAGTACCTGACTAAAATAACAATTAATGAACATAATGTTAATAACTAATCTAAGGTAAGGCATTTAGTTAAATATGATTTTTAATTAATTAATTAACGTATAATTCGTGTTACATTCCATAATGGAGATTCATATCGATATGCATTTATTACATAAACGTTTAGTTGTCACTAGCACCACTTAGTCTATGTTAATTGCTTATATATAAGGTGGGTGAATGCCAAAAAAGTGTGTGACTGTGTTTTGGCGGTGAAATTTGCTTAAAAAAATAATTTATTCAAGTGATTTTTTTATAACAACAGATAACAAATGACAATTTCACTGGTTATTTTCAACACAATGTTGTAATTTGGCATAAATCTAGAAGTGATCGACTTTGACGGCGACTGTGTTGAGAGTCGTGGTAGCAGGTAAGTGTATCTGGTCCCAGTCAGTGCTGAGATGGGCCTCCGTGTCCGTCGCCTTGATAGTGAGTCCTAGGGATGGGACCGCGTTGGCGCAGTGCGGCAGCCGCAGCGTCACCGGCCGCAGGAACACCAGCCCCTGCGGACCGCACATCACTAGTGGGGATAGCATTGCTTCACCTGTTCGGAATGTTATTATTGTAATGTCAGTTTCATAGATTTTCATTGTATGGATATTTAATGGTACATTTACACGCTTGCCAGAGCTTTGTAAGAGGCTACAAATATAAGCGTGTTAATTGATTACGCTTGTTATCGATCTGTGTCACTGTTTGTTTTTGGACACAAGACTCAAATTAAAGGCTCTATAAAAACTTGGCATGTAAATGCATCATAAAGGAGAAAATCAAACGGAAGTAGTAAAGAGATATGATTGAAAATATAAAACTTTATGAACATACTTAAATAAGTCTCAAATAGGGAAAAGTGCAAAATCAAAATATAGATAATGTGTTTGATCAGAAAAGTAAATAGTTTTAAGTATTGAATGAAAATTATTTTTTTATATTTTTATATAGAATGATAAAAAAAAACACAAACACAAATCGCAACACGTTAACGCAAAGGATTAGACAAGCAAAGCGGAAAATGACGAACAATGTCACCAAGCACCATAAACCACTATAAACTTCGTCGTCAAAACTAACTGAAAAATAGACAAAAATGCAAAATGCATTGAAAGGGATAAATTTTAAAGAGATCACACGTATGTGTTTGCACATATATGTACAGTGCGCTAATCAAAGTTTGTTAAACATACGATCACATGGTCGGATGTACGTAGAACTGCTTTCGTCTCTTCTCTTCTATTTTTAAGTACGAGTGTATTGTGTTGTAGAAACTGCGCAAAAATAATCAAATCAATTGACCCATTGTTAGTGTTGATATGTCGTATATCTGTATGGAGATGATTCGAATGAAGTAACACTAATGTAAAGTTAAATAGGACGAATTATGTATAGTCTGACGTGTAATGATTTATTGAACAATGTAAATATTATATCGAAAGAGGTGCTGTGGTTTGTTATTATGTCAGAAATAATGTAAAGTTTTTTAAAATCGAGGTAAACTCAAACTATGCTCTAATCTACATTAATTATTCACATGCCATATTCATGCAATACGTATAAAATTAAATATAAAATACAACACAATAAAAAATTCAAACAAACTATCCATTTATACCCATTTTTGTTTTAAAATTTCATTCCATTTGCAAACTTTAATCGCCAATTAGTAAGTGCAACTACATTCATCGCGTGCTTCGTTACAAAAGCATTACCGTTATCCATATCGATGGGAGGTCCCCCCACTCGCTGACTCAATCTCGGATCGGACACGGTAAAATAGATCTTTTGCTTGATGCCTGGCGCGATAGCTTTCGGAGGTATTATAAGAGACACTCCCCAATTCCTATCTTCCAAAACGCCACCCTCGCTGTCAAATATACCCCAAGTCGTATGAGGTCCGTCCGGCTCTACTTGGCCTACTTTGTTTCCGGATTCATTTGCATCGGAAATATCTGCTTTGACAATTGTACTGTCATTGTTTATTACAGTTGTCTCATTTCTACTTGAAGAAACATTATCTGATGTGTCTTGGCTGTTCTCTGCACTCCTTTCGATAATCTTTTCACAAAACGTGACAGTTCTATTTGTTTTCAAAGAACGGTCTTGTAAGTCTTGTGATGTGTAAGGAGTGCTCTGTGGTTTATTTTCAAAATTCATACTACACTCCGACGCATAGTGAGTTTCCATAGAGGTAGTGGATTCATAAGGTACTGGCGATGATGTTACTTTTAGCGCATTCGAAATATGATCAGCTTTGCCGTGTAGCCTTGGTGCATATACAGGCTCCCCTTTAAGTATATTGTTTTCTAAATTTTTAGATTTTTCTTTTTCTGCATCAGTTTTAGATTCTGTCAACCGCAATTTCGAAAAATCAATTTCTTGGAATGCCTCACATTCGCCATTCATTGCTTCGGCTGGCGTTTGATATAATGGTTCTCGTCGAGACAAGTGATTAGCATCACTTAACTCATACGGACTACTTCTGGCGCTACTTCCTCGACTGACTGAGGGCTGTACATCTTTAGCTTCTTGGTGAGATTCATATATGACACTATCTTTAAGTTCTCTTTTTGAAACATATAACGGCTCTCTGCTTTTCACAGCATCACTTTCATTTGCCTCAACTCTAGTTTGATATATCTTTTCCTTTTTCGCTTGGTTTCTCTGTTTTATAATTTCTAATTTTTCTTCTAATTTACCATATGTAGGATCTTTACTGGCGAGTAAAGCAGCTTTCTGCGATAGTATTTCCTGCTTAGTAACATATGTACACTCAGCGGAAGCTGGTCTTATGTGTTGAGAGTAATCTAAAGAGTCACGTCTTGTGCTATAGTTATTATCAGAACAACTAGATTTTACTTCTGACCGAGTGCCATATGGTGATTCTGTTTGATTCATTCTTGCCATCATTTCGGTTCGAGTAGCATAAGGAGGTTCACTCATACACTTACTCATAGGTGATATTCTGCCCGGATAATTAATTGGCGTTTGCAACTTTCTCTCAGGACGGGTTGCATATGTATTTTCCGACCAAGACGTACTTGGGGGCGGATCATACGTTCTTTTACCGTATATTGGTTCTTTTGGATTGAGCGTCGTATCCATTCTCTGTTTTAGCATTTCCTCTTTTGTATTATACGGTGATTCGGAAAAACGTGATCGCAACATGTCCTCTTTAGTTGTATAAGGGCTTTCTGTCGTCATTCTTTGTTTAAGCATGTGTTCTTTACTAGCATAAGGTGATTCACTGTATAGAGGTTCACTTTTTCTAGGAATTTCCTGTTTCATTGCGTATGGATTCTCTGTGAATTCACCTCGAGTAGCGTATAAGTCATCTCTTACACATTCAGCTCTAGTAGCATAAGGAGACTCCAATAGCGGCATAGCTACTGTATCTCTATTTCCATAAGGATTTTCAAAACTCTGATTTGAAATCTCTGATCTGGTAGCGTAAGGATTTTCGCTTGACGTATCGTATAAGGAAGCGTAAGTCCGCCTTGGCTTAGGAATAGGATCATATACAATATGCTCTTTGCTTTGGTATATTGGTTCTGGAGGTAGAGGTTGGGTTGGATAAAAGGGTTCATGCTTTATATGCTGTTGTCTTTGGTAAATCGGGTCTATTTTGGTTATCATATTAAAGCTGGCGTTACCATAGACGCCTCTCCGGTTATATTCTATGAGAGAGTTCTGTCTACGTAACAAAGGGGTAACTTTTGGTTCAGTTTCTATTTCACACATGGAGTTTTGTCTCCGCAATTGTCTCACTGTGGTTTGTGTATCGTAATCTCTAACTGTGTGTATAGAGTCGTCTCTGTCATCACAAAATGAACTTTGTCGTTTTAGAATCGGTTTAAGAACAGGCTTTTCGCATGAAGACGAGTTGCTGCGTTGCAACATTTGATTTCTTATCTGCGTGTTCCTCATATGTATGGTCAGATCGCTGAGGTCTGACTTCTCTCGTCTCAGCATTGGCCTCTGTTGTGCGTATCTCTGTTGCAAGTCACTCTCACACAGTGACTTCTGTCGAGACACTTTTTGACTTTTGGATTTCGAGCGGAATAAATCGAGGACGGCGTTTTTAATGAACGATGGCTTTTTGGACAATTTCTTTTTAGTTTTTGGTGAGAATGTTTCGTCGGGCTCCACGCTGGAGTTCATCGCGTCGGAGCTGCGGAAACCCACAACCAAAACACCCACTTAGTTACTCAATGATACTGATATATGGACACCTCAGATTAATCAATACTAAGAGCAATATAATAAATATATACAAATACAGATAAAATATATATTTAAACAAATTGAATATTGAAAATTCTGAAATGTCCCGACTGACAATGATTATAATTTATAAGTAATGAATTTCGTGACTTAAAAAAGCATATTGAAATAAATGTCTGAAATAATATCGTAGAGAATACAAAATAAATAGATTATATAATATACTATATGCATAGTAACAAAATAAGTGATAAAATGTATAAAAAATGTCAATACAAAATACCATAGAGAAGAATACAATAAAAAAATAATAAGAAATAACCCAAAAAATATAATAATAATAGTAATAATAGGAAACATAGATAAAATAAGAAAAATAAAATATTGACAAGTAATTCAATATGCTTCAAACATAAAAAACAATTGCACTAAAATGCAGACACGCACTGCCAATAGTTTTGTACAGAGTATTCAAACGTAAACACCCGATAAAATAAAATATATTACAGATATATGTATATTATTCAATACCGCATACGATACCATAGTAATTATAATCCGACAAGACATTGTTAGTCGTTGTGAAGCGATTGGTGTTTGCATGTTAGAGCAAATTGTACAGGGCGGGTAAAGAACTGAGTTTCTCTAAGGGAAATAGTCGTGGAGACGGTGCTACAAAGAAATTTAATATAAAACGGTTTCAACATTATAAAATAGACGATATTTATTGATTAAAGACAAAAGTAAAAGTCACATTTGTTAAAGATTTTTTTAACGTAATTATTTAATAATAATACTTACCGAATATAAAAAAGCCTATGTCTATGTAGACTAAAAAAAATAAATCCACTTAAAGAACATATAACTAAAAAAAGAACATTTTCTGCAAATATAATAATCAAAAACATTTTAATAAATATATTTTTCAATGTAAATTAAAAATTGTATACTTTAAGATTTTCCTATTTATAAAAATTGTACCACCGTCTCCAATCTATGGTATTTGGAAACATGCACGATATAACAAAGTTGTCTTATTTAGTGCGAATGTATGACAAAGTTGACGTTACCTTATATTATGCATATGCTGTGGCTTCCTATACAACTCGAACGCTGAACCGCGCTGTTCTCGACTGCCGGCTAAGTCTGAAAGTCATTTGTTGTTTAAAGTTTCTTAAAAATAAAAAAAGCTAATTGCCACTCGCTATTAAACGATAAGAGCTGGAAATATATACAAAACGAATATTTAAATCGCAATTTTTAAGATTTCGTGTTAATTAGCGCAACTCGACGCTGCAGTTTTCCTGCTTTGCTTATTGCTATAAGAGCCGAGGAAATTTAGAAATTATACGTAGTTTATACATTATTTACATATGATACAGCACGTCTGAAATATGTGTATTGAAATACAATTCAATAGCAATAAATAACAACATATCAAAATATTATCATGTCATCTTACAATGGCGATAATAGACAAGTAATATTATTAATACTATTAGTTTAGTACAGTTACTTTTTCAAACAATATATAATTTACAATTTAATTATTGTATTATGTATATGTGTGTGAGTGTATGTGTATGTGTGTGTGTGTGTGTGTGTGTGTGTGTGTGTGTGAGTTTGTGTTTGTGTGATTACATTACCTATTAGATGCGGGTTGTGGGGCAGGTTGAGGGCGCGGTGCGGCGGCGGGCCCGAGTACGGCGGGGACTGCGCGTTCATTTGCGCGCCGTACATGTTTTGCTGTTGTAATATTAACAATCATTACATATAGCGTTGAATAATTTGATTTTTTTATTAGTGCGTATTTTTATTAAAAAATCAGACCATAAGTAAACCAGTGAACAGATCAATATATCTAATGTTTCTACTTCACTTTTTTCCCGCTTGATGTCATTTACGCCAATCTGCACTTTCCGTTCAAATTAGAGACACTGCAAGATGAGTGGCGGAGCTAATTTTTTTTATCTCAACAGAGAATTTATAAAAACTTTCAGGAGTTAGAACCCATAACTATTCCACTGTACCATTATGGATACATACATCCACATTTTCTTTCATCCATATTTCCATATTTGTATAACAATTATATATTTATTAATAAAATGGCAGAATTAAGTAAAATAACTTAGTACCTGGTGGTAAGGATGTGTGTGAGACGCGCGATGCGGCTGCGAGTGTGAGTGCGTGTGTGAATAATGTGGGTTCGAATTCACTGTGCCACTGCCCACGCCCACGTTGCCTACTGGACCCGAAACTGCTTCCATACTCTAAAATATTACTTTTTTTAGCTTCACATTGTATATATCAGTTTTGAGGGTAGTCGGAGAAAATATGGCGTTAAGACACTCAAGCAAATTTTACAAAATATTACATGTTTAGTGGCGGAATTCAACGCCGCACTTTGTCTTTTTATCAAAGTGAAGAAATTATAACATTTATCCTGAGGTATCCAATAGTTTATAGTTACGTGAAGCGACACGACTGCCTCGTGTTATTATTTCAATTTTAAAACATTCTTTACTTAAATGGACTTTTTATGTACTTATGAATCGTAAAGAGAACATGTGGCTATAATATAAAAACTTAATCCTAAGTATTTCCTAGAAAAAATCCAAAGACAGAAACAAGGATTTAAACTTCCGCATAGAATCCGTACAAGCTCGAGCCAGTTAGTGTATAGCACAAAATGCTATTATTATACTCGTGTGTATGTCACGACAAGAATATAGGTGGAAAATATTTTTAATGTTGAAATATATTTAAATGATTTAACGTAAAAATATTTTAATATAATATTTTAGTTGTATTATAATTCAACTTTTATCTTGGAATATATTATTTTTTTATATATTCATGCCTTTCTCGTATTATTAACTTATCATCAGAAATCTAGACATTCGTATGTGTAAGTAACTTTCTTTTTTAAAACTTAACTTAAAGTTAACTTAACTTAAAGTTCCAAAATTTTTTTACCAAAATATACATGAAAGAAAATGGAACTTACCCCATTCCTGGGATGCGGCGGGTGCGGGGGGTGCCCGTGATTGACATGGTTGAGGTTTTGGGGGTGTTGGGGATGTTGAGGATGCGGGGGGTGAGGCAGGGGGTCGGGGGCGCGGTAGTGCTTGGGCTTGGGGGGTGGCACCGGCTTGTACGGTGGTGCTCGACCGGTGTAGTCCGCTTGTGATGCTGAGTTGGTACGCGCGCTAAAATATAAGATAAAAAGTTTTTGGTATCTGGTTTTTTATATTTTCTCCTCTACTACTTCTTTATTTTTGTTTTATTAGTTGTATAGTTCGCTGAGGTGATGTAATACAGCAAATATGTTCAAACGATTATCAATATATACCGTGCATTAAACTTTGACTAAAAACCTGAGCACTTATACTAACTAAACGTTTCAACAAAAATTATTGCAATTTTCAATAGTTTATGTTATGTGAGATTTTGTCAGTAAATCTATCACATACCATTGATTAAGCTTTACAAAAACAATAGATAAGTAGGTTATAATTAGAAAAGCTTACCTGTACTTAGCATGATCATTAGTTGGCACATTAGGCAAAGAAGGTCCCCGTGCGTGCATCGGCGTTGCGGGCACAGTGTGAGGATTGTGGGAATTAGGGGGATTGTGGGAATTGGGGGAATTAAGAGAATTATGGGAGTTTAGAGAATTATGGGAGTTAGGAGTATTATGGGAGTTCAGAGAATTGTGGGAGTTCAGCGAATTATGGGAATTCTGCGCGTGCGGACTGTTCCCGTTCATGGGAGGTCGCGTTTGCGGTGTACGGTAGTTATCTTGTGGCCTGTGATTAATATTAATATTGTTTTTATGATAGTTAATATTATTTTAATTAAAGCCTTAATCAAATATATTAATACAGATACATAATACGACAAGTATAAGTTTCGTTAGGATTTAGAAATTGTCAAGTTTAGTAGGTTACTGTTGGATTAAAATTATCATTTTGTTTCTGAAGCATTTAATAAAAAGAAATAATTTAAAGAAATAAGGAAATAATTTTGAAGAAATTTAAAAATTACTAAAAATAAGAGGATTTACAAACACTTTCATTTATATATTGTTCACTTAAGACAATAGGTTTTATAAAGTAAGCAGGTAGTAAAGTTATAGGACTTAGTAAAATGGTGTTAAAAATTTCGTAGTATTTCCAATATTACAACAAAGCTTTTACAGATTATAATAGAAAAGAGCTTTTTAGAATATTTCGAGCTTTAGATAATCAATATAAAAACACTATAGTTATCGAAATAAGCGGTATGTTAACTTCGAAAGAAATTTGTGTGAATTTAAAATATAATTTATTTTGTTACTAGCATATTACTGTATTTTTTATATTTTCAGGTTGCAAAGAGATTGTAGTGTCGTGACACTCAATTCTCAGTTCTCGATTTCTCCAGATTTCGAGATCAACCGGAAATTGTTGTATTTTCTCTCATAAAATGGAGAAATAAACTCTCTTCATCACCAAGTGGTATAGTATATCATAGTGTTATATCGAGTATAAAACCCTCACGTATCTTTTAGAAACACGAAAATATATTTTTCTTAGTAAAAGGAAAGCTCAGATATTAAGTAGTTCTTGAAATATATTTAGTTAACTGTAGAATATTCCATCATACAAAAAAACACACTATAAAATCATCTAAAAACACGATAAATATACCTTAACGATTTTATCGATTCTCGATCTTAACGATACTATCTATTCTAAATTAAAGTTACTTATCACCACACAAAAATATTATAACTTCACATCACTATATCACAATTATATCATACAAAAAACACACTATAGAATCATCTTAAAACACGATAACTATGAATTAACGATTCTATCGATTCTCGATCTTAACGATCCTATCCTAAGTTACAACGTTACTTATCACACAAATATATAACTTCACAACACTATACTAAACAACTACACAATCGAGTAGCACTAGTAAAAATTTGTTTAAAAAAATTATCTCTTTAAATAAAAAATATATCTCTACAATTAACTTGAATAACATATGTTATTAGTGCGACAGAGACAGAAATATACACTAAAACACAAGAGCGAAAGAGACAAAAGATATAAAACGAACTCACCTATAAGCGGTGTCCGTCCGACTGTAGTCAAGGGAGTTGTGCTCGTGAGAGTTAGAGTTTCGCTGTGGACTCTGCGCGGGGTTGGGTGGGGCGTCCATTTTGCTATAGAAAGAGATTTTCTATATTTAAATTTTTTGTTATTAGTATTACTTGAAAGTAAGTACTTTGTACGAAATATGTATATCTTAGATTATCAGGACATTTTTGTAGGTGAGATTGAACATTCTCTAATATAATTTCATATATACATTATTATAAACGAATATTTTACGGTTTTATATACAGCGACTTAGCAACAGCTTAATTTAGACATGGGTCTTATCGAAGATTTTTTTAGCAATGAAAAGTGCTATTTAAGGGTCTATTTTGCCCACGTTCATCACATGATAAGCAACATAGAAAAATACATACTATATAATAAAAATATAAATAATCTCACATAGTAGGTGCGACTTTGAGGTCGTCGGGTGCGTTGGGCGGCAGCCGGCACGAGCCCAGCGAGTTGCCGTTACCGTTGTACTCGTACGCCGGACTCGCCTCGTATTGATTTTGCTAAAATATAATGCTTATATATTTATTGGACATATACAGCAAGCTTAGATATAATAAATTTAAAAGTTTTTTTTTAATTTGGTTTTACTGAAAAAATGTAGTGCCTGTGCTGTACATATATATATACCATTTGAACCTAGTGTTAAGACACTCCGTTGCTTAGTCCCTGCTTTCTCCGTCCCCGCTTTCTGCTTTTTTCGAGGCATTGCGTGTTGGAAGTAAATGAATTTTATTAATATAATATAAGTAAATAATAGTGTACTCACAGGATTATTAGGCAGTCTATGCCTGTCCAGAGAGCCCTGTCCGTGCGCGGGCCGTGCGCTGTATGTGGCGTCGTCGCTTTCCTTGGGCGCCCCGAACAAACGCTCTTGAGCACTTGGACGGTTCTTTGTGGTCAAAAATTTTCATTTATTTTTTGTTAAATTATTGCAGTAATGTATTAGTACATTTTGTATTAATTATGTATATAGTTTTTTAGCTTCACTCTTTAACCCGCACATGTCATAGCAGGGTAGGCAAAGGGAACCGCAGGAACCATAGGAACCAAGTGTTAAAACACTCCGTTTCCTGCTTTCTGCCTTTTCGAGACATTGCATGTTGAGTGGCGAAACTCAACGCCGCGCTTTCCCTAGTTGCCAGAGTGAAGAAAATGGCAGTGAAAAAGTCGATCTTACCCAAGTGGGAATCGAACACACAAGCTGTAGCGTTTACACAAAGGCGCTACGCCTCTGCGCCATTTATTTATAATCATTTATTAGTTATATATTATAAGATAAAGAGTTTGTTTTATTGAAATAAAAGCTAAAAAAGGTTAGCTACCTACTGGTTTAAATAAAAATAACAATTTTTGTTGGCTAGACCATTAACCGAGGTGTAAGGCCATTACACGACAATACATAGTATACTGGAATACATTAAAGTAACCACAGGAACCTATACTGTGGCATTATATACATGCCAAATTATTAACTTAATACGCGAATTCGTAAATAAAAGCTATTATTACATAAATATGATTCAAAATCAATTAGAAATAAGATAATTAACAAATATATGCGAGGTACTCACGTTAGGGTTATGTTTGAGTGGGTGGTGCCTGTTGGGCGGCGGCGCCGGCAGCAGCACGCCGCCCGCCGGACGCGTCACCGTGGTGCTGCGCGGCGGGAGCTCGGGCACTACGTGTACGGTTATATATCATAGTATCAATATTTTTAACTAAGGCTTTATCCCGCAAAATAACAGTATAAGCAGAGGAAACGTTGATATCGTGTGTTGAGTGAAGCAGCAAAAAAGAAGAGAGGCAGAGGAATAACAATAATCGAGTATCGGGTATCGAATCCCTGACCATCGCTTTAGGCAGTCACAAGTATGTATATTTCGCCACGATGGTAAAAAATAATTACAATTACAATTTTAATATTGCAGAGAATCGTCGTGTTGTAATTGTAAAAATATGTATTAAAACCAAATCAACGTCCTTATATTGTTAGTATAATTGTAAGGACACAGGGTGTTAATGTTTTCCGATTTTGTAGATTAATCTACGACGGTATCAATTATTCAAACTATAGGAGAAAAAGACCTTTGCAGTTTTTTTGGTCCTGTGTCCTTTATATATGAAGGTATAGAATATTATAATGAATTTAAGTGTAATATATATAATATGAATATAACTTGTTATTATATGAGTTACTTAAAGAAAACATAAAATTTTAACGCGTTGGGATTCGAACCCGCGCCACACGTAAACCATCTGAGACAGGCGTTTGGTATTCTTTAAGTATTGAAATATACTTATTAATTAAATATATGTGCTTTTTAATACCCACCAGTCCCGTATAAAGGTGAATGTGGTGGGGAATTCGACATCGGCATGCACTGGTATGGCGTCTCATTGGGCATGTTCTGATTGCCGTTAGTTTGCGCGTTGCCGTTTGCAAATCCGTATTTACTGTCGTAACCGCCTTGCTGTTTTCAAAAGAGGTTTTGTTTATCATTAAAATTAATTTAATTGATTTTTTTTGCAGAAATGCCCTCGTGTTTTTATTATTTATAATTAACGTTTTGATGGACAATTCCCTTGATCTATTTATAGGAAATTAATAAATGAGTATGAAGAAATGATTAGCTATGACTTTTATAACATCAATTATTTTGTCAACACAGAATATAAAGATCTATATTCAAGATTGATAAGCAATGATCTATTTACCGAATAAGGCGGAGGCACTCCATCTGGTATCTGGTTCATATCGTCATCGCGATCCATATTATCTTGAGTGGTTGCTATTGACGGATCAGATGAAGACTTCACCAGTCTCGGGGCTGGCGGACTCACTTCCAAGTCACTTTCTGGACTAGACGCGTAAGACAATCTGTTCTCCGAACTCGACGACATTGAGAACAAAAAGTCGTCGGACAAAGGCTCTGGTCTCTGTTTCCGCCATTTTGAATGTCCGCCATTTTGTGTTGTGTCGCGTGTTCCATTTTTGAGCAGCGTCGAGGGTGGGTATGGAATGGGGTGACAAGACAAGACAAATGAATGATTGCTCAAATTCATACAGATACTAAAATAATTTAGCGTCTGCGATGATTAATGCAAAGGTTCACACGATAATTGACATCCAAATAAAATTTAAAATGTATAACAAGTTTTACTATAAAAATGTAATAATGAGTAAGTAATTTTATTTGAACGTCCATTTATTATTATTATTATTATTATCAAAAAAACATGGTAAATTACACTGATCTTCGATCATATTTACAAAATTATTCACACTTTACATATTTTATTAAGGTCAATAAATGACAAAACACTGTAATTAAATTCTGTAAACAAAAAAAAGACAAACATAAAATGCACATTTAATATAAAGCTTTTAGTTTAATATTAAAATTGTAAGTAGTTCAGATAGCGAATACGATAAAAAGCGAAGTAAATATAAGCGGCATGCACTACATATCATAATTAATTATAATAGAGTAAAACATTAGCCTAATGGTAACATTTCAAATAATTTTAATAAAAAAATAATATTACACGTAGCCCAAGTGTTGTTCTGAAATAGGTTTATTTATAGAACCATTATCCCTTTCCACACCAACATCATCTTCCTTGCCTATTTTATCTATTTCATCTAATTTGAGAGTTGGTAGAGAAAGATTTTTCACTTTGTTAAGAGACCTTACAGAAGCAGATGGAAGAGTTCGGGACTCACTGTATCTAATGTTATTTATTGGTTTGTCATTACAATTACAGTTAGGAATTAAGCATATTTTCTTCATAGGCTTTTCTAAAACAGGTCGTGACATCTCCTTCTGGAGTCGAGCCTTCCATTCGGGCACATCATTAGACTTTTTAACATCATCTTTGAAAAACACCGAAGCTGGTCTAAAGTTATCAGACATTGGAACTACAGAGGTGGGCCTTTGAATATTTGGCACAGGAGATTTGGTAGACGTTTCTAAGACACTAAAAGGTCTTAACGTTTGTGGTGAATTTCTGTTATAAATTTGTGATAGTTCAGGACTAACGCTTGAATTTTGTAGCCTAGGATTCAATTTTGATCGCTGGAAATTCAGTCTTTCGTCATATGGACTAAGTAAACCATGTCTATTTCTATGAAGATACGACTTAGGCACAGTGTACATGTTGTTTGGCATGCAAGGCATAGTTTCAGAATAATAGTATGGCACAACATGATTTCTATTAGCATCATAAATATCTTGGCGGTTAGTGAGTTTAGTGTTCGAGTGTGATGGAGAGATGGCAGTGCGTGGCTTTTGAGGGGACGGCGGATAGTAATTCATGGGATATGATATGGGATAGAAAGCGGGGTACGGAGATGGCGGCTGAGGGAAATATATGTCCGACACCATTTCAACGTGCTACACCGCAAGACAGAACAGAAAGAAATTGGTTAATATGCTTTACACGTAGATATAGATATATAGATATATAACGACATAGAATACGTCTAAATTGTATTTTTTTTAATATATTCATTAAAAATTGTTGTCGTTATATTTCCTTAATAAGTTACATAGACCATATGATTATACTAAATGAACCCAGTACCTTCACCAAGCTAATATATCCCGAAGCGTGATGCAAATTACACGTGATGCAGATATATACTAAATTAAATTTCAAATACATATCATATAAATATAAAAATAATATCCACCACCTATAGATTATATAAATATTACAAGGTGTCATATACAATTATATGATTTTTTATAACATTATTAATGCGATTGTGAATAAATTTATAATTTTGTTTAAGTACATATATTATTTATATAAATAATAATCAAATGATTGTGTCTTATCTACTAAAACTATAATCATCAGTTAATCACCATATAAGTGAAAAAAAAAAAACAAAATTATTGAATTCAAAATTCAAAGAACAGTCTAATTCCATTAATTTTTTCAAATCATTAGGGAAAAAATTATCGAATTCCAAATTCAAATAACAGTCTAATTTCATTCATTCGTTCCATTCAGTCGCGGACTGACCTTGGTCTCGGACACCCACAGCTGCTGCTGCTGCGTGCGCTGCACGAGGTCGCACAGTTTACTGAACCACGTGTTCTGGTTGGCCTCGTTGAGTGTCACTGTGTGCGTGAACACGTGACCCCACACGCGCTCCATGTGCTGGCACTGTTCTAGAAGCTTCTTTGACGACTTATGGGCTGACCTGCTTGTTAGGTTTGGATATTTAATTTGATTATTTTTTTTTATAGCTTTACGCTTTATCCCGCATATTGCAGGGTAGGCAGAAAGAACTGCAAGAATCATAAGAATCTAGTGTTAAGACACTCCGTTGCACAGTCTCTGCTTTTTCCGTCCCTATATTCCGAGTTTTTCGAGGTATTGCGTGTTGAGTGGGGAAACTCAACGTCACGCTTTACCTACTTTCCAGAGCGAAGAAAATGAATATAGAAAAATCCATCTTCCCCTTATGAGAATCGAACCCACAAACCGCGTGCCAAAGTCTCTGTGCCACGATGGTCCTCAGGTTTGTTTAATTAGTAGTAGTATATTGTTTTATACAATAAATAGTAATTTTAGTTATAATATTTTAAGAATAAATTATTAACTTAACAACTGAAACAAAATTTCAAACATCATTTATAGATATGATACAAATATTTTTAAGATATACTCACTTAGGCAAACCACTTCTCAGTTGCTTTATAATATGTTTATTATCAGCCTTCAAGAATATTACAATGGGGTAAAACTGAGCGTAGTTCAATCTGTCGACGGCGTTTGGTGTTATGTCCAATAAGGCGTGTTTGCCTCTCTCCATCACACTACGAATGCTGGACAGGCGGATGATGCCAGTGGATTTTGATTTACTATCTTCCAGCGTGCTGTCCATTTCTGAAAGGGAGAAGTGATTAAAAATCTATTTAAATTTACTTCTATATTTTATTACTTTTCTCCTCGCGGCTTTTTTTTACAGAGTATTGGCAGACTGAACGTAATGTCGGATTTTTATTTAACCTAAATCATATTACATTTTGAATTGAGTGCTCTATATTAATATTGCGCATTGTAAATAATTTATTTCTCTTTGAATTATGATTGAATCTACAATGAAATTGTCAGAATTGTGTTATTATACAATAAATTATATAATTATTAATTTATATAATTGTCTAACCTACGACAGATCATAGATTAGATTTTAGCTTTGTAAAATGATCATTATATAGTTTAGTGCATAATGGTATCCTAATGGACCAGAGTTACGTAAACGTAAGAGTTTGCGGGTACAGGTTCTCATTCAGTTACTCTATTAACTCAGATCTTTGAATGAAAATAAATGAAAACCTTTGTTTTTAATTATTTTCATTAAAAAGCAAGATTATATAAAAGTTATAAACATTTTAACGTAACAGCCAAATTGTCATCTGGGTTCTAAAACAAAATTAGAAAATATCACATAACACCAGATGACCCACTTACTCATCTACCTACCTCTAACCAAAAAATAAACTTACTAGGCGAAGCGAACTTATCAGGGTTCTCCGCCAGCAGGCGCTCCCTGGCGATGTCTGCGACGGCGCCCAGCACTATGACGGGGCGCACGAAGCCCGGCTGCTTCAGCACCACGCGCTCGTACGCCGGGAACTTGCTGATGCTGTCCGACAGCACCACCTCGTCCCAGTGCTCCTGAATAAGGGGGGCGAATTATCTTTTATCTTTTATTTATCTTTTTTCTTTTAGTTATCTTTTACAGAAACCTTTTTGTCTTTTAATTATCTTTAGCAGAATAGATAAAGAAATTCAATCTCTCAAGATGTTGAGTGGGGAAATATAGCTTTGTCTATGAAATTTTATACAGTCGGTACCTTCGTGTATATTTCGTATTTTAATGGATATGCATAAACAATGTTATGCTTAATCAGTCTGCTTAATTAAATAAAATTAGTCTATTTGAGAAACAGCAGTGGAATTCGAATCGTCATTGCACATTCAAATAAACGAATTAAATCGCAACAATTTTACTTACTGTGTTAACTACTTCTTTAAACATTATCAAGTTAGTAACATTATACTCATAAAGACAACGTTGACAATATAATGTCTACATATTTGGGCAAAAACTTTAAAATTAATTTAAAAAGACAAATGTATAAAGAATACCTTGCCAAGACTCTTGCTCCGTCTGTGCGTGGACCTTCTTCGTCTGAAAAAATTATGTTTGACATCGTTCCCTGACATTTCCTTCTTGGTGGCGTTGAACTGCGCGGTCGCGAGCTCCTCAGCGCGCGCCTTGTTCGGTATTGTGCCTTTCTGTACCTCTTGGTTGTTACGACCTGAATACGATAAATATATTTAAAAAAAAAGCAAAAAGAAAGCAGGGACAACGTCGGTGTGTCTTAACACTAGTTTTCTACGGTTCCTGTAGTTTTTTTTGCCTATCCTGCAATATGCGGGATAAAACGTGAAGATAAAAAAAATTCGTCGTAACGCAGAGGCGTAGCATCTATATGTACGGTTTTTGGATTCGATTTCCACTCGGGGAAGATGGATTTTTCTATTTTCCATTTTCTTCGCTCTGGTAAACTAGGCAAAACGCAGTGTTGAGTTCCACCACTCAAAACGCAATGCCTAAAAACGGAGAAAGCAGGGACTAAGCAACGAAGTGTCTTAACTCTAGGTTCGTATGGTTCCTGCAATTCCCTCTGGCAAGTGCTGGATACAGCGTGTATAGATTTTAAACAATAGATTTCATTTCTTAGCTTTACGCTTTAACTTGCAAAAAGAAATAGTGTTAAGACACTCCTTTCGCCAGTGTATACTATACGTATATTATATATTATACATTTCATTATTTAGTATAGAAATTAATGTTTTATTATTCAATTCAGTAAAACCTATCTATAATGTAAAGTTATTATATCAATAATCCTCACCGATCCGATACACGTGCCACGCGCCAACAGTCCCGTTGTGCAAGGTGTCCAGTACGTGGAACACGTCGCCGCAGCGGAACGACATCTCGCCCTCTGTGGGCTCCGTGTAGTGGAAGTGCGTCTTTATGTGGAATGAGTCCCCCGCTGTGGAATACACATTAGGTTTAGGTTTAGAAACGTTTATTCTTGGTATATATATAGGTATTATAAACAATACAACATACATGTATATGCAACCTAATTTAGAAACTATCTTTTTGTTTTGTTTTGTTATGAGAAATAAAGTTATTATTTATTTATCTATTTATTTATTCTTAAAAAAATACATAAAGATATTACTTACAAAGAACATAAAAGAAACAAGTGAAAATAAAAGAAAGACAACAGAATGGCGACATTGACAAATAATATTATAACATAATATTTATAATATTAAAAAAATAATATAAATTTGCGGATAAGGGAGGATTACAATTATGACACTCTAACTAGTTAAAAGTGCAAAGCCCTACACTGAAGTTTCAAGAATTTGAACTAAAATTTTATATATATATATATATATATATATATATATATATATATATATATATATATATATATATATATATATATATATATATATATATATATATATATATATATATATATATATACATATATATATATATATATATATATATATATATATATATATATATATATATATATATATATATATATATATATATATATATATATATATATATATATATATATATATATATATATATATATATATATATATATATATATATATATATATATATATATATATATATATATATATATATATATATATATATATATTTATAAGCATACTAACAAATTAAATAGCATTTACAGAAATAAGAAAAAACTATAATATTATAATTTGTATTGAATTATATTCATCAGTATTATTTTTGACGTTCAAAAAATAAATCATATATTCTTATTTTGAATAAAATAATTTGAATTTGAATATGCTAATAAACTCACGCATCTGTCCACTAGCCACTGCGTTGTACTCGTCGGGCGAGTGCTGCACGATCAGGTCTATCCGCTCTTGTAAACTTAGTAGGAATAAAACTGCTTCCTCACGAGTCACGCCTTTCATTTCCATGTCGTTTACCTTCAGTTTGTGAAAATATGGAATTTATTAGTAGCTAGTAACATTTAATACTAGAGTTTCATATGCGATGTTACGGGAGTTTTGAGTTTCGTATGCCATCAGAAAATGCTCAACTTTTTGGCATGAGAAAATTTCGCTTATGAATGATAAATTTATTATTATTTTTTGTAGTTAACTTCATTTATCAGGGTTTCAAAAAAAGGTTGAATTAACAGGTCCTAACTTAAAAAGATGTTTCTTTTTTTATAGCTTCACGCTTTATCTCGCATATGGCAGGATAGAGGGAACTGCAGGGACCTTGGGAACCTAGTGTTAAGACACTCCGTTGCTTAGTCCCTGCTCTCTCCGTCCCCGCTTTCCGCCTTTTTCGGCCATTGCGTGTTGAGTGGCAGAACTCAACGCCGCGCTTGGTTTGCCAGAGCGAAGAAAATGGAAATAGAAAAATCCATCTTCTCCGACTGGAGATCGAACCCAGAAACTGTCGCGTTACAGGCAGACGTTGCGCCTCTGCGCCATGACGGTTCTCAATTTAATTATTTTTATTAGAGACGTAATTTTAAAAAATATTTAGAGCCTTGTATTTTCACTAAAATCTAATATGTAAATGGAAAACCAGGTTACAGGACCTATATAATAATATACTATAATCTAAGAACAATAAAGTATTGTAATAAAACTCGTACTTTAAGTATTTTATCAGCGGGCTGTAACCCTTGCAGCGCGGCGGGACTCGTCGGCTGCACTCCTGATACGAAGACGCCGGATCGGTTCCCGCCGCACAGCCTCAGACCCACTGAACCTTCCTTTTGGAAACTTATTAATCTTGGTTCACTTCTGTAATAAAAAGTTGTTTCATGGTAACAATTTACTATAGAGGAAAAAATTGTGTAATGATAATTTTACTCGTATTATAGAAGTGAAGAGAACATTATAGCGCAGTAGGATAGCGTCTAACTTCAAGCGTTGTTGTTTTGGGTTTCCCAATTCGCACTCGGAAAAATGAAATAGACCAAACGTTAGCACATATTATTTCGAAATCGAAAAAAAAGACGAAAATGGAGAGTTGTGAGACAAGGTTCTCTCTGTTTACCCTGCTACATGTAGAATATAACAAGACGAAGAAATAATTTAAAACCTCTTTTGTTCTCAAATATCTATAGTAATCCTTTGTTTTGCTGATACTATATTTATTCTTAAGAAACGGGCTGTTCGAGCAATCTATAACATGAGGCCCAGAGATTCTCTTAGGGATAAATTTAAAGATATTAAAATCATGATCTTCGCAGTCAGTATGTATTCGAAAATTTTATGTATGTTCATAAAAATATTGATAAATTTAGAACAAATTGTGATGTTCACAATGTTAATACGAGGAATAAGTATAAAGTTGTTATGCCCACCACTAGGCTCCATAGAATAGGTAACTCCTTCCCATATAATTGTGTCCGTTTCTACCATAAACTGCCGAAAGAAGTATTTAATTTCTCCTTAAATAGATATTTTTTAAAAATAGCAATCAATTACTAAATCCTATTATAGTGTAAAGGATTACATTAATGATAAAACGGCACGGAATTAATGAATTGCTCATAAGTTAGAATGACGTTTGTGAAGTTTCAGAGGGGCTCAATTCGATATTTATTATCGAATTGGGCTCCTCTGACATTCCTCCTACACATGTGATCATGTTATTGATTCTAAGTGAAAAAGTTATAAATAAAATAAAAATCGCTATATAAATGAAATATTATCGTTTAAATAATATATCTTCCGTTAAACATTATCACTAAATTTATACACATTAAATGTAATTTACATTATTTTAATTTTAAATCGAAATCACTTAGTTTAAATTTAAAATTTATACATTTTCAAATCTTCGAAAATAATATATTACTATAAATAAATATATTATTATTTATACTTACGGTGGTTTGTTTCTCTGATTCTGCATACTTTCCTCTTCGTATAACTGCCTTCGACTACTGTAGTAATCTGAAGACAAGTATTAATTTGCAAATTAAATTTGTATGAAATACATTAATGTATTTTTATCGCAAATATTTTCAAAATAAAATGAAAAAATATTAGCGATGCTGATATTATTTAAACATTTTTACTTTTGAAATGTACATATATATCTATTTTCATAGCTTCACGTTTTATCCCGCATATTTCAGGGTAGGCAGAGGGAACTGCAGGAACCATAACAACCTAGTGTTAAGACCCTCCGTTGCTTAGTCCCTGCGTTCTCCGTCCCCGCTTTTCGCCTTTTTTCGAGGCATTGCGTGTTGAGTGGCGGAACTCAACGCCGCGTTTTGCCTAGTTTTCAGAGCAATGAAATCGGAAATAGAAAACATATCTTCCCCGAGTGGGAATCGAACATTTAAACCGCCACACCGCCGCCGTTTACAGGCAGACGCTTATGCGTATATCTATGCATATATCAATAATTTAATACAAAAAAAATAAAATGGATAGCAATACTTTTTAATTAAAAACATAGTTTAGAAAACTGTAACAGAATGAGAAATCAATTAAAAACGGTCAATTCACGTAATTTACCATCATTCCTAGGCGGAGGTGGCCTTGGAGGCTGTTCATCATGAGACATCCCTCGTCTATTATCACTTCGCACGGGCGCCGCCACATACAAGTTCTGACCGCTACTAGAGTAAGGTGATGACAACGTATCACCACTTGTGGGAAACGTGTGAGTTGTCGCCTCTGAAGAGAAATCTGTATATATAAATGAAGTTGTTAAGATAGATCTTGGATTTTATTGTATATGTTTTTTTTTATGATTTGAAAGTGTTAATCCACACTGAGGATGGAAAAATACTATCCCTAAGTGGAAGTAAAAATGGGAGTAGGTAGAAAAGAGGGCGGATCAAATCCCGCTGCGTTCAAATTTTTATGTTTTTTTAAATATTTTTTTTATCCTCGGTGAGGAATAACACTTTAAAAATCATAAAAAATATTTAATAAAAATAGCATTCTCTCTTGCCAAAAGATTATTACTTGTTGTAATGAATTTGTCTTTGAGTAGCGGAAATTTGTAAAAGAAAACGAAATAAGTTGTATAAAAGAATATAAGAATTTCGATGCAGCGTGATGAATAACTGGTGGCTCAGTGGTTAGATCGCTTGTACGGTTCACAAGATCATATTTTTATATTATTCTTTAACTGTCATTGTATATCTTTATATATATTGTGTAATACAGTTTCGCGTATAGCACGGTAGACAGAGAGAACCTAGTGTCAAGACATTTCAATTTCTCCGCTTGGTTTATTTACATAATATTGAGTAGTGTCTCTATAATTTCACAGTAACACTAAGGCCTAATTGTCCTTAGTTGACGAACAAAAAACTCAATGTAATTTTAATTGCATTACTTAAGACGTTTAAATAATATCATCTATTAACCGCTCCTTAGCGATTACAAAGGGACAAGGGCATCCCACATTCATTGTAATTGTCTAAATATCATATTACGCAAGAAGGCCGAGTAAGGTTAAGGATAATGTCAATAATACAAACGAGTTTACTATTGTGTCATGTATGAGAGCCCTACTAGGTTTTCATTACTATCTATTACGCCCTTGGTTTGTAAAGTAATGACATTATTATGATATTTAGCTTTTATTAAGAAAATTTTGCAAGAATATTGATACTGGAAGAAACAAAGAACCCCAATGAACTGTTAGAATATAAAAATAACAGGTATTTTAAGTTTTATAATACTATTTAGTACAAGTAAATATATATTTTAGTAATATTGTATTTTATAACGTGAAACCTAAATAAAAAAAATAAAAATGAAAGCAAAACTATTTTGTTTATTAAAAAAGCTTTCATAAATTTATATACATACCTAGACTACTATAGTTATTTTGGTTATAATTTCCATTCGAGACTGTTTCTTCTCTAATAAGTTCTCTAGTGACGATCAGATTCAGTCGATCTTTACACGACTCGACAAGCTTTCTGGCTTCTTTGAGAGTCATAGCATCGGTTACAGCTGTGTTGTTGATACGAGTTATAACATCTCCTTCGCACAGTCCTTGTCCACCTTGGTTTAATTGTTCTCTTGCTCGCATTGTAAGCTCTTTCACGTAGATTTTGCAGCCCAATACTATGCCAAAATCTGTAATAACATTTATTATTATGTATTTTTTTTTTAATTTTTTATGTTGTTTTTTCTAATAAGTGAAAAATATGATTGATCAATTATTTAATTTAGTGATTTATTTCTTTCTCTTTATTTCAGCAGGGCTAGTAGAGTAAACCTGGTGTATAGGCACTCCATTTTATTAAGATATTGCGTGTTGAGTGGCATATATTAATGCTGTATTTCAATTTTATATAGCGAGAAATTATTTTATTCATAAAAATTATCTATGGTATATAGGGTTTTATTTAATGATGTTAAACTGGAAAAATGTTTTATTTTATATATTAGTCATAAATTTTTATAAGTAACGTAAAATTATCAAAACGTATCTCATTTACTAAATTATTAACTATACAAAAGTTAAAATATCACATATTAAATTCGAAAGATTCACACATTATACAAAATAAGACGAATAAAAAACTTGAAAGTTTCTCTTGAACACTTTAACATAACATATATTTATGTTTTGAAAGTAAAAAAAAACCTATGCATAGTTAACATAATGCCAATGGTCTCATTATGAAATGACGGTATGTCGGCTCTATGTCGTAGCGTAATTATTCTAATAGTGTAATTACAGTTACTTGGGTTGCAGCCAATTATAGTAAATTTAAATGCGGAACTGGCATGCGCTTATTTTAAAGTCTAAAACTTTCGTAGTTATAATTTTTAAATGTTCAGTCATATTTATTATAATGTTAAGATTAAGTTCTTAAGATTTTCTATGTAAAACTTCTATAGAAAATATATATTTTTATATATTACAATAATATATAATTAATATTTTTATATATTATAATTAATTTATTTGAAACTTAATAAATTAATATTTTAAACAGTGAACGAACAAACATATATAAAAATTCAATAAATATATAAATGTCGATATTCAACTACATTATATGCTTAGTTTTTATTTTAATTTATTAATTAATTATAATAAGTTTTGTTTTTTAACCACTTGTTTGATTTTCATACAACTCTGCTATGATTTTTACACTTTATATTGAACAGTTGTTTTCGTTTCTCGAAAAAAATAAATTTTATTCATACCTTCTTTTTTCCCATTCCTCGTGAACGTTAATTTGATAGTAGTTGGTGCTGTGGGAGGAGGGGCTGGAGCTCGTCTTCGCACCACCAGAGACACTGTGGCTCCCGACTCCCTCAACACCTGTACCGCTCGCGCATATTCCACATTCTCTAAGGGAACTCCGTTTACGGATACTATTCTGTCGTTTACTCTGAAAAGGCAGAATAGAAAACTATTTAAGGAATTTATTTTTTATTACGATAAGATACTTAATAAACTATGTATAAAACTTCTTGGGTATATATTTACTGTACAATTTTAAGTACAAGACTTCTATATGGAAAAGTTATAAAAATAATATGTCACGCTTTAATTTAAATTCAGTACAGATAATTCACCACGTTAGAAATAACGCAATTCGATAGTATTGTTACCCAGTTGATATGCATGACTTATAGAGATAGTTCTAGGCTTAAAAGCTAGACTTTTAAATGTAAAAAAAAAATATTAAAAATTTAATTAATCATATCATACATTTGGGTATTTTTTATATTTAATTATATAGCGCAATGTTACATTTCAAAATGTATTACGGAATATCTCTTTCTAATTTATAAGATATGAGTGTAACGTATTTAAGGCAAAATAAATATATTAACATATACAAATATTTATTTTATTTTTATAACTTTTCTACAACTTGAAATTTGCTTACTGAAGTTTATCTTCTGCCGGACCACCTCTCAGCACGTCGGAAACAGCAATGGAAGGGTCGCCGCTCGCAAAGTGCGGGTTGTCTCTACCCCCAGACACGGCGATACCAAACCCGTAGCTAGGTACCCTGTTTAATCGAACCCTGTGTGTTTCCCAGCCGGAGTTACGTTCCGCAGTCTGGAAAATAACATTTATATTTTTTTTAGTATAGTTTATGTTAAACTCATTAGCTAAAGTTAATAAGGTGAATGGTAATAATAAATAAGCAGTTTAACATTTTATAGTAAAATTGAGGTAAAGGTTAAAATTATTAAACATTCATACAAACATCAAAGATAAACATATTGCTAGTTAGTTAGCTTCTGATATCCAGCATGAAATATTTTTTAGTGGAAATTCTAAAATGTAGGTCTCATACTTATGGCAGACTAGCTGTTTTTGCGGGTTCGCCTACCTCTTATACTTAACGATTTCGATACCTCTTAGCTTATAAAGAGTACACTAGGTCTAATATAAGAATATTTCTTTTATTGCAACCAGTAAATTCTCCAGTAATACTCTACTCATTTTTTTATGTTTTTACGCTTTATCCCGCAAAATAAAATCTAAATATTGTAATATATATATATATATATATATATATATATATATATATATATATATATATATATATATATATATATATATATATATATATATATATATATATATATATATATATATATATATATATATATATATATATATATATATATATATATATATATATATATATATATATATATATATATATATATATATATATATATATATATATATATATATATATATATATATATATATTATAAAAACACTTATAAAAAAGAATAACATTTCTTTCATCATCTGAATTAAAGATAAAAGAAAGGTCATCGTGTGGTTTTTCAAATCTAACCGTACTCAGTCGGTAAGCGGAACTCGATATGTATTTTCACAAAGGATCAAATCAAGTTATGTAAACAAAGAAACAAGTTTGAACTGCAAAGTGCAATGGATACTCAACCTGCCCTTCCCTATTTCTCAGATTACACTAGAATACCAGTAATGACCTACATTACGCACAATTATTGTGGAGATTGGCTTGTTATATGATTAATTATTAAATATTATATTGAAATTATGGAATCGTGGCGTAGTTATGATATGGCTGTAAACATAAGCAGTATATAAAAAGTCAAGGCCGTTGTGGTGCATTAATCAGCGACTGATTGTTAGAGCGATGGTCGTGAGTTTGAACCCAAAGTCAATAGCATTAATTAATTTTCACTTTCTTCGCTCTAGTAACATGACAAAAATGCGGTGTTAAGTTCCGCCACTCAACTCACAATGTTTCGAGAGGAAAGAGGCTAACAAAATGTCTTTACACACGATTCCCTCTGCCTACCAGCGTTACTTACGGGGTACGGTATGAAGCTACAAAAAGTATATATAATAATTTTATTATTAAGAAATAATATCTATGAGTCATGTCTTGTATGTTGGTCGTACTAGTTTGACTTAAGTACAAAAAAACACTGTGACCAGTCTAACACCGGGATTCGATAGATGACCTCGGAACATTTGCGATAAAGCGATATATTGCATAAAAAACCCTTTGTTACTTTGTTAGCCATACCGATACAGTTGCGCAACTTTTTATAATCTGGTTAGAAATCCTATTACATAGACACTGGTCATCATATTTGAAGAAGGTTTTTCTCAAATGGCTATTTAAAGAATTTCAATTGAGCTCAAAGCGTAAAGGTTTTAGCTATTAAGTATATTGTTTTTGCTGTTACAATTATCAATAAAACTTTACTATTTAAAAATAAATATACATTTTTTATTTTTTATTTTTAGCTTCACGCTTTATCCCGCACATGGCAGGGTAGACAGAGGGAACTGCAGGAACCATACGAACCTAGAGTTAAGACACTCCGTTGCTTATTCCCTGTTTTTCGATGCCGTTTTCGAGGCATTGAGTGTTGAGTGGCGGAACTCAACGGTGCGCTTTGCCTAGTTTGCCAGAGCGAAGAAAATGGAAATAGAAAAATCCATCTTCTTCATCATTATACATCATAGCTAACATATAAATTAAGAAAAAAAATAATATTATAGTTATTTCTTTACTTTTAAAAATCACTACGCATGTCAATATGGCTATAAATAAAAAAAAATAATCAATAAAGAATATCATATAGATTATATTAAATTAAACTGTGGTTTTGTAGTGCAATATATTATAACTTTGTAACGCATATCGTATTTATTAGTAAGTCAATTCTTCTTAGTCATATTTCAAGTAACTCTGATAAGAAATGCATCAAAATTCCTTGCATCAATCTATTGTCTTATTGAGTTAAGGCATTGCATTGCTAATAGCATTATGTTGGCATTAAGATATAGTTTGAAGTATTGAATCGACTGTATAATGTAATAATTGATTAAATATCTAAAACACAACTATTTCGTAGTATTTTTCTATTATTTGTTTGTTAACGAAAAAAGCAGGGACTAAGCAAAGGAGTGTCTTAACACTAGGTATATATAGATATGGTTCCTGCAGTTCCCTCTGCCTACCCTGTAATATGCGGGATTAAGCGGGAAGCTAAAAAAATAAAAGTTAGGTATTAGGGATCTAGTTTATCATTTATTTAAAGTTTTTTGCGTCTGGTATAAATAAACATAATGCTAAGAGAATTAACCTCTTTTAACGCAAAAATAGCTCTACTTGTAAGATGAAGTGCGTAGCTAAAAATATTATCTATAATGCATATTTTTGTTTAGATCAAATATTTTTATTGTATATTATAGTATTTTGAATTCATCTACGAAATGAATGATTCACATAAAATGTTCTATTAGAGTGAACTCCGGTTTTATAAAATATACGTTATGCACTGAATATTAAGTGATACATACATCCGTTTTACATCCTTCTATTAATGTATTTTTATTAATGTTGAAGGATGAAACCTCTATGGGATATGATGACATTTGTGTTAGATCTCAACTAAGATTTTATATATCTATTAAAATATTTTTGAAATGTCACGCTTTTCGTAATGATATCACTTTATTCAATATAAGCCTATTGCTTAATAAATAACCTCTATATACATTAGAAGTTTTTAATAGTCAAAACTTCTTTATTTCCATACTATATAACTATATAAATGGACTCTAAAAATACGATTACAGCATAAAATAATTAACAAAATACTTACATCGACATTATAATAAGTAATCGCAATTTACATTATTGATAACAACAAGTTACGTTGAAAACATAACAACACTTACAAATATTTCTGTGTGACAAAAAATGGTACCCAGTTTAGTTTCAACGAAAATGTTTTACAAGAACCAACCAATGTCCATTATTTTCCTTAGAACTTTAACTTAGAAGAAGCAGTTTAATGAAAATATGTAATGGTAGGTAGATTTTTTTAGCCAAATACATCCAAAAATAACCTTTTAGATTAAATTTTGTTTGCTAGATATCTCTTTCATATTTCAATTAAAATTCTATAGCTGTCCAACGGAAACATAAATATACATCCTTTCAAAACACGAGGGGTTTATTATTATTTTAAATTAAAATAAATAGAGAGAATGGAGTTCATAAGTTTACACTTGCGATTTTCTTGAGAATACTATAATTAATATATTTTCTAGAACATAATTTTTGTATCTCTTACCACCAAATTGAAAATTTAGTTTACATTACTTGTACAATTACTTATTTTTACTTTCGTAAAAGTCAAATGCATAGTTTAAAGTTAATATGCATGCCTAGCCTCTCCAATATATATAGGCTTATAATGTAAACAAATTTTCATTTATTTCTGGAAGCTTTACAATTCCCATCCCAGATCCTGGCAAAAGTAGTATGTTATGAATGTATATATAATACAAATATGAATTAATTTCATGAAATACATATGAAAGGTGTAGAAGCCGTACACGGATCAGATTAGTCTTAGAGGACACTGAATTGAATGATAAACCAGAGAAAATTCTATTAGGTAAAGTTGTTAGGATTAACATATTTCAATAAAATAGTTATGTTAAATTCTTCAATGCTAATTAAAATAATGTACCTAATAGTAAAATTATTTATTGTTGTCAAGTTGATCGTAATTAAACGATATATAAAAGTACTGTGTATTATTTTCACGTTGTCTTCGATGATACTGATCGAGGGTACTTTGGGCAGGTGAATAGAATTTGTGTCTACTAATAAATGAAAAAAAATTAGTGTTGAAGACATATTTTAAATACAATGATATTTTTAGCTTTATTCCGGACATAACAGGGTAGATTGAGAGAACCGCAGAAACCGTCGGAACCTAGTGTTAAAACTTTTAGCTCCTCGATTTTCGCCTTTTCTAAGTATATATTGTGTGATAAGTGGCGGAACTTATCGCGCTTTGCCTTGTTGCCAGAGCGAAGTAAATATAAATAATAAAAGATCCATCTTCCACGAGTGGGAATCGACCATCAAACCGTCTAGATGCTACATTTCCGCGTCACGACGGTCCTTATATTTCTCCCTTTTATGTTGTACTATTATTTAACATAAAACACTGCTTAAACATGACTTCGTTCTCAAAAGCAAATGTAGCATTAATTGATTAGTGCATTGTTATTCACGCCTTTCCATCACTTAACGAGTTCTTGATTATACTTGCATTTGTAAACATCCGACAGCCCACACTCCTTAATGTGATAGTGATTTAATTGCAACGGTTTCTATGATGCCATCACAGCGCCGTTAGGGTGTGCTGAATAGAGACCTTATCGACCGGTTCAAATCCCACTCGAAATATTTGAATTTATTAAATGCAGTGTAATGTGATGTTTTTTATTGAACTTTATTACAATACTGTAGAAATTTAGCCCGTGCCCTTTATAACTAAAATTATTTTGATCCAATAAATTTAATAGTTTTAATTTTATGTTGTAATTATTTATATTAATTACATTGACGTATAGAATTAAATAGCTATATAGAATACATTGGCTTACCAAATTTTGATATTGGGCACTCTATTATACGCATCTGTACATGATTAGTTGAAAAAACGATTTTCAATTATCGATTTAATAATAAACTTAATTGTAATAGCTTGGCGTGACAGCGTGTACTACCCACATATAGTAGGATCGGGAAAAGAATACTATATTAACACACTCCTTTCTCCACTTACTGCCTTTCGAGAGAATGTATTTACGATTTTGCCTAATGTCGTGACCTTTGTCTTTCTAGTACAAAACAAAGTGATCATACAATATAAATAAGCTTTAATAATTCAATCTTCTCATTGGATATTGAGCCAACAAGCCATCGCCTACGATGTTCCATCTTCGGCTAGCAAGATTCTAGCAACAGTTTTTCATAATTCTAAAATTCTTTGTAATTCTATTACTTATTTTATTGTCAAAAAGCTTTTCTAGTTTGCCTCGAATAGCAAAATGTGTTAATATATCGTTATAAACTTTCGTCAGTTTGGTTTATCGTATAATATAGTGCTTATTTCCCCTAAACTAACGCCATGTTAAATATTTATGTACCTAATCAATAACGATTAATGTCAATACTATCTCCCAAAAACAATATTTATTATATAATATATAAAGGCAAGTGAGTCGTCACATTGCGAAGTCTGGATATGCTGTAAGGCCATAAAACGCTCCTACGCAAAGATCTCCACTTATGCAACTATAATTGTTAACTTGGGATAAATTTTGATTGAATATTATTAAGCTATTTTAGTTGTAAATTAAATTACGTCGCATCTTTTACCAATGCGTAAAAGCAGTAAAAATCATGCTTTTTTTTATTTATTTTATACGTAGGTATATATTATGATTTGTAGTTTATACACGACAATTTCTATTTAAAAAATTAAACTTTAAGCGAATTTAGTTAACTTATCTTTATAATTATTACAAATAACGAAACGTTCTCATTTCACGTTTGTTTATATTAAATAACAAACTTTCTAATACAACACAATACTACAAAATATATTTAGTCATTCAAAGAATACAAAAGTACACACCTTTCTTATGACCTAAACTAAGCACGTTAGGCGGAACCGTAAGTACATACCTAAAGAAGCAGTTTGCCTTCTCACCAATAACTAATAAGATTACAGACCCACATTTACATTTTATCCAGTGCCTAACATTCATTTTTATTCAGTATCAATAGAAAATCAAAAAGATTTTATTATTAAGTAAATCGCATACCACGAAAAATACAATAAGCAAAATACCTACCTTAAATAATTAAATATTCTCAATTTTACTTTTTTCTACAATTTCTAAGGGCTTTAATAATATAATAATTGAATCAGTATAAAGAATATCATTTTACAATGTTATTTATATTAAGTAATTAATTGTGCTAATGTACAGTTATGTTATTAAAATAAACAAACCTGTAATTTTTCAAATCCAAAATTATCCAACTTCATTTTCGTGCAAACTGTGTCCATTAAAATTAACTGCACTATCACTCAGTAAAATTGACACAATTTCTAATTTAAACACATGTGTTTCTTTAAGTTTTTTTTTAATTTAAAACAATAAACAGGCACAAATATTCAGTCATATAGTATTACATTATTATAAATAATTATATTATTTTATATTTTCAACAATACTATTTAAAAACTTTTTAGTATCAAATAAAATGAAAAATATTTTATAAAATTATTATAATCAAATGCAGAAGGTTCTATCGTAGGCGTCCACCGATGACGCCGCCTCGCGCCATATGAGATTACAGCTCTACCTTGTGCTTGTTTAAAGTTCGAAGGCAGTACATTGCTGAGTTTAAATTAAAATAGGTACTTAGATAATTTCTTCTTTAACCTTACTATAAATACTAATATATTATATTAGAGTGAGATTATTAAAAAGCGACATTAATTTAGAAATATCATCATAATGTATCGTTGACAGTATAGACTAAGTGAAATGGCAAACGTTCGCCTGTTTACATTCACCGCTATTTACCTAAATCGATACCATCTGCCGTTTAAATACGCAGAAAACCTCAAACCGAATTCCAGCTATTTCATAAAGCTGTCGCGTACGCAGTAAACATTGTACGGCATCGTTATTCAACCCGCAATCCTATACATGGCGATAGCCACTTTGCATACATAGTCAAATTAGACCCTATTGTGGACAATATAAGGTGTTAATTATATTATAAACGCATACGATAAATGAAGGTATTAGTGGCTCACTTTACAGACAATGTACATTCTCTGCTTCGTAGTTCTATTAAATTTAAAGAGAAACTTAGTCTATAGGCTTAATAATAAAGCGTATAAAGAATATATTGGCGTGATGTATTCAAATACTTGTCGATACACTAAATTATGATGCGACACATGTCAGCAATTCAAATAGGTATTGTTAAATCAAGTTTTTTGCCACTAGCGATTGTACAATATGAGAAGTAGTCCAAATATCGCCACAAAGGCGAGAGTGATAACTTAGTGTCTAGATAATCTGTTATCCGCTTTTTGTCAAAACTTAAGACTACGAGACGAAATTCAATGGCATTCTTTATTTTGCTGAGTGAACATTTTTTGGGTACACTTTGGGTATAATTACTTTAGGCAATTAAAACATTTACACCTTACTGGCACATTTTATATTAACACTATATACGTATTGCAAGGCATGGCTTAAATTGCAAAGTTTATTATCCACTCATATGTAAAAAATATAAAAATATAAATTGTAAAAAATATAAAGCTAAATGTTATATAAAAGATTATTATATATGCATCTTTTAAACATATAATTATTTTAATTTACACTTCATAGATTGAAACAAATGTTGAATTTAAATCTGATACTTTGAAAAAAATTTTGGTAATACACTAAAATTCTACTGAAATAAATTATATTCAGTAATTTTTTCAAATTTTTCGGCCCAGTAGTTTCGGTGATTGTGGGGGGGAGATAGTCAATTTTCGGCTTTTTTCATGAATATCATCAAAACTATTTATTTTAAAAAAATATATTCGAGATCCTGATAACAAGCCCTTTCATTTGATATATGACTGTTTTTAATTACCTAATTTATCCCCCAAAAATTACCCTTATTTCAAAAAAATATTTTTTACGTTACACATCTGTGTTCGGGTCAGGGCATTACACCATCCTGCCAAATTTCACCTGATTCGATCTAGTAGATTCAGAGAAAATTGGCTGTGCAGATGGACAGACAGGAATACAAGTGATTCTATAAGGGTTCCGTTTTTTTATTTTTGTACGGAACCCTAAAAATCATCATCAAATATCATTATCCTCAAATAATTATTAAATTAATATTACTATACAATTTAACCACTCAGATGTATTTGAAATGTTATTTAATAGGTTAATTAGGTTTAAGGGATTATTAACTTTTATTTTAAAATAAAATTAAAAGCCTTTTAAAGCTAACAAACATTTGAGGCTATTGTAGTATACAGCAGTGTCTTACTATAATACATCTGATAAAAAGACATAGCAGCATTGTAATCTACCACTCCGCATGCAATATTCAAAAGTGGAGTTTACCTATTGGAATTTAATGGAGTTTGGAATTTACGCTATGGAGTTTACTTAAATTGTAAATATTTTTTAAAATCAAAAGATTTTAACCCAAATATCATATTTTATATTATCAACTAAAGAATTATTCATTTAAATATTAATTTAAATAATAACTATCTTATTACTACATAATCTTATTATGTTTAGTAATAATATTGTGGTTTATAAGTACTTATTTATATAAGGGAATGAATCTTGTCTCTTAAATTTCTCTTTATATTTATAGCTATAAATATCTCAAAATTATAGACACTTTAGTGTTGTTTTTCTACAGGAAAAATACAAGTAAAATTATCAGTAATCAGTGTACATAAAAACAAACTCTTTTATATGTCAAATAATTTATTTAGTTGGATAACCTTCTAATGTTGATATATTGGTGCCTTTAAAATCTAAAATTTCTTCAGGATTTCTTTTCAATTGTTTTACTAAAGATTCTTTGTTACATCGGATAGTGTTAAGATTTTCATATCGTAAATATTTAATTTTTTCAACAACTTTACTCCTTAAGTTTGCTTTTGTTGTATGGTCCTTTAGTATTTCTGTCAGCTCTTTTATAGTTTCTGGTAGAATAGGATTTATGGTATCATAATCTATTTCAATATTCTCATATGAATTTCCATATATATTTTTATTATAATTTATGTTATTGTGACTGCATATATGGTTTTCCATTTTTTTCTGTACCTGTGATAATTGCTCACCATCTTCTGTAAATAAAATCTTTTTGTTTGCGATGCATGTACATTCCTGTTGATTATAGGTGTCACTTGGGTTAAGTTTCCTTCTTTTGAAATTTATATTTTCACTGTCGTCATCTAAATCTAGTAAATGACCATATTTTCTCTCAATTTTTGCTATAACAGATTTACATTTTTTATAAACTGTTTTTAACTCTTGTAAATCATCACTTGATATAGCTGAAACTTGATTGTCTTCTGAAGATGATGACCTTTGTTCGAGGCGCTTGTTCTCGGCACATCCTTTTTCTTCTGCTATATTTGTTGTGACATTTTCAATATCACCGGCTTTAGCTGGTTGTTCCTTTAATTCTCGTACATGATTTTTAAAAACAACATACTTTTTAGACTCCATTAATGCTTGTTTGTGAATAAGAGTTTCCTCAGGTGCCTCAGACTCTAGCTGTACAACCATTTCATAAAATTCAATATATTATTTAATTATTTCTTTATGGCCAGATAGTGGAACACTTTGACTTCCTACTTAGGTAAATATTTTAAAAGTTAAAACTGCCAATAGGTAAAATAAAAGGCACTAATATCACAATAACAGAAGCACATGTAATTTGACAAGTTTGACAATTCGCTAGATAGTGATGCACATTGATTAAATTGGTTCTATATCGAAAAACAATACTTGACTCTATTTTGAGGTTATATTTCTTTATTTAGAGGTTAATTTTCGTCTTTGGCTTAATCTTTACTAAATATAAATTTATATGCAATTAAAACAGAATTAGTATGTCACACTATACTGTTAAATAACAAACAAAGTATTTTTTTCTTCGATAGTTTAAGCACGTTTATTTCTCACGTCACTACGCTTATAATACCAACTGCGCAACATCAACGAGAAAATGGCCGCCACCAACTTATCCAGTGGCTCGGATACTCGCTCTGTTATATTTTGTTACGTAAATAGAAGACACATAAAAGTACATTTTTAAATTATCTTATTTAAATATATTGGAGATAATAAGATATTGTAGCTAGATATTATTATATGTATATACTGTCAAATAAAAGTTATATAGGTATAGTATAAGTTATGTAGGTATAGAATATTCATTGGCAGCTTTTTGTAGTTCTAGATTTTAAGGTGTTTCTAAATTTTTTAACTTTAGAATATATTAAAATTTATAGGCATAAAAATAAAAAATAAAGTACTGATATATTAATAATCTTTATTTTTTCGTTTTTTCTTTTTCTTTGGGATGTAATCTTCATGGCTTTCTTTTTCTTCCTGTGCTATCTCTTCGATTTTATTGTGATTTTTTTTGTCTTTCTTTTTCTTTTTTGGCTTAGGAGGATCATCAATTTGCTCCTCTTCTTGTAATTTATGTTTTTTCTTTTTTGATTTCTTCTTTTCTTCCAGTACATCACTATTTTCTACATTTACAGACAATGGCTGAAGAGTATCATTTATCTCCTCCTGAATTTGCACCTTTGATTTTTTGTTTTTCTTATTATTAATTATATTCTCTTGTATATCAGTTTGAGGTATTTTAGTTATATTTTGTATATTTTTATGTGTATTATAAAATGAAAAAGACGGGCAGTCAGTGCTATTTGTATTATTGTCATTAACAGTATCATCTTTAGTACTTGTGAATCCTTTGAAAGCAATATCAGATATATTTTCTTCTGCAGGTTTTTTGTTTACTACATTGATTAATTTGCTTTTCATTTTAAAGGCAGCCATTTTATTTTTAAAATAATCATCCATATTACCTTTTTCTGTAAAAATTTGTTCTGATGTGTTAGGATCTCCTTTCGGTAGTTCCTCTTGTTCCTCTTCCTTGAAGCTTTTTTTCCCAAAAATATTGGCCAAGTCTTTTTCACTATATCGAGAGATATCTTTGCCACGAGTGAATTTATGATAATGTATACGAGCTTTGCTCTTTTTCGATTTCACTTCTAAGGAAACACCACTATGTAAAGTTTCTTTATTATCATCCCCTAAAAACAATAATTAATATTTATCAATAACAAAATTCATATATTAATACATAGACATGGAATAAGAAAATATAAAATTAAAGGGCAATAATAAAAACTTTTACAGCAATAACAAAAAGTAATATATTTATTTTACCATAGTAATATTTAATATAATAGCGAAGACACAGTATTGTATAACTTACCATTAGATAAATTCGCAAGTAAAGCATTAAAATCGTCTTCATGTTTCGTCCACTGGTCGTTTTTGTCTTCAAATCCTAGTCCTTTATCATCGTTTTTATATCTTGCAACGACATGCTCGACAATACCATTTTCTTTCGCTCCTAACCCCTTTCCTGCACTCCATCCCATTTTTTCTAACATGCGTTGCCCAAACTTATTTACGTCATTACTCCAAGCATTATTCTTAGCTCGTAAGTTAATTACTTTTTGTTTACGACGAGGGCCTGCTAGCATGGCCATTTTAACTAAAATTAAGTAAATATTCACTTAAATAATACGCATGTTCACGTGTGATTTTTGTCAAAATGGACGTCAGCGGTACTATAAAAGTACAGATTATAAATATAAGCCCCACAAAGTTTCAACTGAAGTTCGCGCGTATACGAAGCAACGCCGCTTTCTATTGGTTGACATTAGTTTTGCGTTTCATTTTACGTTATAGTATGATTATTTTTATCATTGAAACTATTTTTATTATAATGTAGCTTTTATTATAATGCATTTATTGTAATATATAGATAAATTTGCTATTAATATGAAAATTTAAATGCAAAACAATATAAATTGTGTATCTTATATGTAGATATTAGGTGGATGTTTATAATTTTAAGTAGCCATATGTCTACTCCGATAAAATTTATTCAACAAGTAGCACAATCTCGTATTTTTTTGTGATGTTAATTATTATAAAATTTATTAATTTTACAGTGTTGCTTTTGATTTTTTAGCAAGTCCTATTAAAATAACATGCTATTTATTAAATAATATGCAATACCAGGATTGCTGGGGTTTTAAAATTATATAGACAATAATTTGTAAAAAAATATTTTCGTATAGTATATGATTTATATGGTTTATCAGAATAAAAATAGAAAGTAATAGTATTCTACACATGATATCTAATGTGTTACAATATAGTCATATGATATTGTAATATCTGGCGAGAAATACCAAATCGGCACAGCTGGATACGCCCACATATTTATTAACAATGACCATTGACGACTGAATTTATAATGATATGGAAATCTATTAATTTAGTATACGAATGTCATTTTTCACGGGGCCAATTTAGGTTAAACAGCACCTCAATACGTAAAACATATAAAAATAACATAAATGTTATTGATAACAATGTGACCTTTAAATTTTTTCGTATTTTAATTTTTTATACTAAATTATTCCTATTTTGTTAAACATGATACTGAAGATATGTTAAAAGAAAATTGAACATTAATATGAACTTAAAGCTAGCAGAAAGCGATTACTTTGAATAGAATTTCACATATAAATAAATTGAGTTTTATTTTTTCTGAATGTACACATAGTTGTTATGGGTTCGATTTTTATTACGTGTGGAATGAATTATTTTCAATTCCTTTCCACGACAAAACAAAACCAGAGCGTCTTAACATTTATATCTTATTTTATTTACTTTGTTATATGTCGGATATAGTTTTAAGCTGTTTTCATATTTTGGTTAGTCAAAGTACGGTGCAAAAACTAAAAGTAAACAAAGAAAACTGACTAATTATAAACATTTAAGGATATTTATATTACAAAAGTGTAATAAAAATAATTATCACTTTACAAATATAAAGGAAATCATACAATTCATTTTCAGGCGATTCAACTGAACCATTCAACTCACTTAACTGAGCTGACCGGTCTGGTCAGAAAGTAAAAGTCGAATCGGGTGCAATCATATTATGCAAAGATTAATATGCACAGCTTTCCACTCGTTTGCTGTCATAAAACCCCATTAGATTGATGTTTACCAGTGAAGGGCATATTAAGGAATAATTTATCACAAAACTACTATTGACTGTCGTTAAGCATTTTGTTTATTTTAAGTATGTCAAATTTAAACTCTAACTTAAATTTAAAATGGTCGTCACTATATATTTTCTTGTTTTTTATTGTTTATACGTTGTGTTATTGTATTTTCTTATTTTGCCTACATATTAATTTATAAAAAAAATATATATTTATATAAGATTATTAGATCATTACATCCGACTTATCTCTTTTTAACTAAATGCTTAAATCTTTACAAGACACGTACTTTTAATATAAACGTCGAGTTAATTATTTACGCATCGTCGTTGCTTATAAGGTGTTAAATTTCCAATTTCCTTCAACTATATTACCGGTTGTTAAGAAAGCTGTACAGTGTCTTTTCGAGAAGACTCTTTCGATACATTTCAACTTTTAATTTACATCCAAATAGAATAAATTACTATCAATTAATTTACCTATACTATCTTTTAGTACAATTGTCTGCAATAAACGCTATAACTGCCTCAAAGTACTCGACGTCGACATGAGGTATTATAAATATACATATGTGTTAATAAATATCAAACGCAAATAAGTCCTTCATAAGTGAAAAGGCGGTAGACCAAATTATCTTTTTGCAGATGCTGTCAATGTTATCTTGTATATGTTAATGTTTAATCTAGCTTAATTTTATAATAATTACCCCTGACTACATAATAATATAACTAATAACGCATAAATGACATCAAAACTATTAAAACTGTATATTATACAGGTACGTTAAAATAACTTGGTGAACCTAAATTAATGTGCAAATGGCACTTCTACCTCTAAACGAGTCCGATTATCTACAAACCAAATAAAGAAGAAATAAAAGTATTACTATGACAATGTGTATACATAATATGTCATATAACAGATACATAATATTGGGATATCTTTTAAAATTTTCTATCCAGTTTAGATATATATGAAGACTAATAAATACAAATATGTACTATATGTTTAAATAAGTTAAACGCTATATAATTCGCTATAGATCTACACTCGGTAGTACAAGTTTACTCGCATCTACCTGTATTCATCGTCGTGTAGTAGTATTACCTGATGAACCTGCCAACTAACGTGATATATGCCAGATGTCAACTTGGCCTCTTGAGAACTTTCATCCAATGAAAGCTGTCCGAACTTGTTTATTTAATGACTAGAATTTCACCACTTTGTAAGAAACTTAATTTTAATTATGCAATATGTTATTTATTATATCATTGTAATTACTATACTAATTGTAATTACTATAATACTATTGTAATTACTATAATTGTTTTTCTTCATATACATAAACAAAAAGTTTTGTTTACCAATGTTTTGTGTAATTTAAGTTGAATACAAATAAATTATCGTTGAAAAAGGTAGCTAAAAAAACTTATATTTTTTTGTAATAATTAATGATATAGCATCTAGTGCCAAAGCTAAAAAACATGTTTAGATATTTTATTCACTGCATTAACTCAATTATGTCCCAACCACTCTAATCATTTAGTGTAATCTAGAACATTAACAGCTATTTAAATACCTGCAAGTTATGAGTGAAGTGGCAAGTGTGCACTCGTAGTTATTTTCGCTATTAGCAGCAGGAAGTCTAGGTAGCAGAGGTGGCCTATATCAACGATTTATAACGAATTCTATTCACGATGTGTCGCATAATCTTATTTGAGTATTTTGATCATACTTAAATATACTTTAGTTTTAGTTAATATGTATAATATTTCTTTTTGTGAATTACAAGTGCCTAGTATTGAAGTTTCTACATCGTTTCGCAGGTTAAAAATAACGACGGTTAATATGTTTGTAACAATAAATATGTTTCAGTGTTTTATGATAAAAACTGTTAGGTTGTTTAAATAAAATGATTCGAGTCCTTTTCAAATTCTGGGAAAGGTGTCCTAATTGTAATGCGCACTGTACTCTGGCCACTGGTCAAGTCTAGATTGTTATTTGTTTCCAATGCTATTTGTACAATATTACATGTCAATCATTAGAAATGGAAGAATAAATACAAATAATCAAGATTTAAGCATTCAAAATTTTACTAATTTTATCTTACAATAAAATTCAATCTTTTATATTAAATTTCCTCAATTTTTAACGATAGTCACACTACTAGAACCAATATTAACATTTAAGATTAAAAATCATACGGATCAACTAGTTAATTGAATCACTTTACGGATTAAATGTATTTCAAATCCGAATTTATGAGCGCGTCGAATATTTTTTAACGTGGGAACGCCGATGACTCATTCACTTACAACCACGAAACGTGATAAGTGTGTACGAACTAAACATATCTTTAAGGTATTAAAGACTAAATTAATATGACACAGACCAAAGTCCATAATTAGAAGAGTTAACGGTGTATCTCGGAGGCTGAAGGCTCTCGAGGCCGACGAAGAAAAACAAAGTAAAAAGGGTAAATTATTTGCAGCCCGACCGCTTTGCCGTCGACAGCTGCGAATTGGCGCGAAACTGGTTGTGGCGGGAGCAATGACGTCATCTGACATGTGCCTTCGATTTTGAACAATCCCAGCAAAAAATGGAATCTTTTTCGACTCGATGATACATTTGATTTTACGGCTCTTTATTGTGTTAGTGCTTTACATATATATTTGTTCATACGTACACAATTAATATAAAATATTTAATGTGTCGGCAACAATATTAAATAAGATATAGTATTAAATTCAAATTAGTAAAATAGAAGTTTCATATGGAGTTTTAAAATATTCATTTTACGCCATATACCTATACTTAATTCATGACAGCAGAACAAAGTGTTACATCAATACTGTTCTCTGATTAATTTTTGTGTCATTAGAATAACGAATCGAAAGTTAGTTTATCTTAATTTTATGTAAAGGATGCCCTACATATAAATATTCAAATGTTATTGATATTTGCTGATTACGTCCACTTGCGTAATATTTTAAATTTATTCAAGAAAATTGACATAATCACAATCTAATACCTTTACTGATCTTAGTATGTTAAACAAAATATAATAAATTTATATTTTTGGTTGGTCTTTCCATCTCAAGTGCTCTCAGTGAAAAATAAATTTACCATACTAATGTTTTATATAAACACAAAGCGATAGAAGTTTATTTCCTTTTGAAGGGCGATTAGAGTAATTTATAAAATAAAAGTTTTAATCGCAATCTCTGTTTGAGAAAAAATACTAATAACTTAAACATACTTCAATTATTCACTACATACATAGGATAAATACGAAAAATTTACAAATGCATATGCATGCATAATATGAAAGCAAGTTCGTTCTAAAGTATACAAAACTGCGTACTGTTACTATGATAACAAGTGACGATCATCATATAATTACAGATATTGTCTAATGTGGGAACGATGTACTATAGATGAATTTTGTAAATAGCCATTATACTAGAATAATAGAATTTGGAGTCATGGATGCGTGTTAAGGAAGTAAAATAATGGGAAAATAGTGCTATTTTTATACATACATAGTTGTATAAAACAAATGTTTTCGATATTAAAATATATGAGATTATATTCGTTTACTTTGTCATTCACAATATCGTTGTATTGTGTTTAAAAATATGATTAAAATCAATTTTACAAAGTATGTCCTTATTATTTATCTAACAACATATAGGTACATATAAAAGTTTAATTGAATACGAAAAAATCACATATAAGTAAGAAAATTATTAAACAAATATATATATGTTGCTGTACAACATTTTAAAGTTCCTTTTTATAGTATATAAGTAATACAATTCTGACTTAGTGTAATAAAATTGGAATTAGAATAAGCTTTAAGTTAAAAATCAACCTTGACCTTTCAAGGTATAATAAATATAGGCGCACAATTTAACCGTGAAAATAAACAAATAATTGGGGAGTCATTGCACTTATTCATAGGCAGGTATGCACGGCAAACGTGTTTTGCTCCATCGATACCTACGACTTACCTGAGACTCACTCCGGACATGGTTCAAATTGTTTACTAATCCGTTGTCTGTCATTGGATCCATCTCTGTATCATTATTCTCTCACTGGCCGAAATCACTGCACATTTCAGTTTAAAACTACTTAAAACTACCAAAAATTTAAACTTAAGTAATATAAACCAAAACACTACAAACACTAGCACAGCCGAGAAACGGAAAAGCTTACGAGATTATAAAAAAAAACTATTTGTTGATTGTATTTAATGAACGTAAGTTGAATCATTGTTGTAAAGTCCAAAAGTTGAGGCTGTGTTTTACACCAGCACGTCCGTCCGTTCCTAACTAAGGACGCCAGGCGGCGAAAAGTTAACCGTGCGTGATTTCTCGGGACTTTCAAAACCAAATGGTCATATACGCTATCAATCTTTGCATACCAGAGTTGTGCGTTGAGATGGAAGGTGTGGAGGTACGCGTCCGCCACGAGAGGGAAAGGGACGACGCAAGAGCAGGTACTCTGACTCGAAGTAGGCGAACAGTATCTACAGGTTTTGCTCCCACTACAAGGCACGGACTCGGAGGCTCGGAGCTTGAAAGTTGTAGTTGAAAAACATAATAGCTCCGCGCACTCGTCACTAGACAGGCCACTTTTTACTATCCGACGACTTTAAGAGCCGTTTCGCTTCCATTCTTAAATACAAAATATAGTTACACCTAACTCAAAAAGTTTAGTTTTAAATGATTTAATATGATCTGATTTCACTTTATTATTTACTATTGTTATTCAAAATATTTTATCGACGCTTTAAATCAAAAAGAAATTATTGACCCTATCGATAGGCTGAACCGGTTCAGTGCATCTCTGGTGAAGGCCGCAAAGGCACGATCCTTCACGGGACTAATGCTTCACTAAAAATAAAACTAGTTTTAATTTTAAGCTCTAAAATATTTTGTTAAGGTCCTAAATGAGAGAAGTGTTCAAGAAGCTCTGAGGTTTCTTTTCAATTTTAACATTGTTCGTCTAGCAGAATACTTACACACACTAAGCAGTGAAGGTTCTTACCTGAACTTAATGTAATCTATTTAATGCTTTTTCATACTACTTATAAAAGTTCTTTGAATAGTTCAAAATAAGAACAATATTTTAATAGATTAAAAATATTTTCTAGATTAAAAAACCTTTCGTTCTAATTATTCGTTATAATTTCAAGATTAGTGGCAAAAACTTTCCCAATACTTGTCTTTAATTAAGATCATTCTATTTTAGTATTTTTTATTAAATCACTGTTGCATAATGGTTAATTGATCATATTAATTGATTGTTATGTATTTTTTATTTATACATTTATAAGTTTAATGTTTATAAGTTTCCCATGTATTGGTAATAATTAAATTTCCATGGTTAATTTATATGGTAGACTGGCTACTGCATTAGTTGAAAATGCAAGTGAAAGTTCTTACACAACCATGCTTCTTGTGTACTATAAGTCAAAGTTAAGGTAATATACATATTTAATTTATTGTTATCGAGGACGAAGGGACTCTAATATTTTATCGCTTTTTTTATAATAAAAGACATTTATCAATTATTTAAATAAAAATTTTAGAAAATAGGTTAAAATAGTTTTTATATTTAAACAAATATTGGTCTCATATGTCAAATAATTAACTGTCAATATGTCTATAAAATGACTTGAATTGTCTATCAGTAACATTCCATACCAAACACCACACCAAATTTTTTCCGTGAATCTATTATTGGAGACAAAATGTAAAGGAACTCTCTAAATATGTTACAATGGTTATTATTTTCATTAATTTTAATTAGAAGACGTTAATTTATTTAGATTTAATTTCAACGTTAACAAATTTCATAAAGTGTAATTTTCGTAAATCTTACTTGGATATTAGTTGTTCGAGTTTATTAATAATATTGTGTCTTTCAGATTATTTGCTATGACTAATTTCAATTCAAAATTATTAACTCATATTCGAAAAAATCTAAAATGTTGATGAGACCAAGGGGTAACAAGCCAACACATTTATGGCATTTGACACCGCTGAAAGACTTGCTTGCTGTTGCCAAAGATCGACATTCAGTACCGGGAAATTTTGAAGAAAGGAGTAAAAAACATTTTCTACAAGTAGTCGCAGCAGTTATAGGATCAGCCGTGGCTGTATTATATTCATACGGACGTTTTAGTCCAAAAAGAAATATAACTGCAATTATTAAACCAGAAGTTCCTAAAGAAGTTCCTAAAAAAGGTACTTGTAAAAAGCCAGACAAGCTTCCACCATGTGAACAATAACGTAACAATGTTACACAAATAAATTATTTGAAAAAATATTTTTTATAAAAATATATATTTAATAATTAAAGTATTATATTCTTTTGTTACATCAATCCGCAATTATTGACATACTTTGAAAATAAATTGGACATATTAATAAATTTCTTTTAATCTCTTTTAATTTCAATTTAATATATTAATATTTTCACTATCTTAGAACATTTTTTTTGTCATATAAACACTTACTGTATGGCCAGGGCCATCTTGCTAATCAGTGAAAAAGAAAAAATGTCTAATTCTTAACCAACTAGATAGAAATTGTGAATTTAATCACGATATCAAATTTAAAATTTTGTTTAATTATTTTATGAAAATGGAGCAGATAATTAAAGCTGTTGTTGTATCCGTTACGACTGTAGCAGTTTATCATTACTTGGTAAAAGAAAAACGTATTTAGAGGAAACAAATCTAATATTTTGATTAATAATAATAGAGATGGTCGTATTCTAAGTGAGACGCTACCTGCATAAATGAAGAATCAAAGACATGCTGCATAACTGAACACAAATGTGAAAACTGTTGTAATTTATTTACTTATTATTATTATTTAAAATTTTGTATTTTTGTCCAGTGCAAGTTATAAAACGTGAATGTTTTGGTAATTTATATATTTTTTTAGATTAATTATGACTCTAAATAAAATGTATGAGTAATTAAATGTAGATTTTTTAATTTTTTTATTATCTACATATAAAAATAATATTCATTATAACATGGAAGTTCAGAAACAAAGTAATGTCTTGAAATAATAAAGTGCCTATCTATGGTAATAATACTAAGTACTATGTAGGTCGTCTATTAGGTAGTCATCTTGTAATTTGCATTAAATACTTTTAGCTTGGCCACATATTAGAATGTTTTATAATTTTTTATCACAACTTTTATTTTCAGACTTTTGTATGGCGTGGCTTTTAACAGATAATAGAAAAGTACGTGAAGATTGCAATTACGAGTTAAATTTTATTGAAATGTTGAAACAAATAAAAAAATTAAACAACATACTGTACCTACATACACGCATCTACCTTGAAATAAGACAGAAATTTCCTTTGTATTAATTTTCCGGCTTATAATGATTATATTACAATTACATTATCCGTTGTGTTGCGATTTGTGATTAAAATTATGATTTTGACTAATTTTTTTATTAAAAATGTTGAAGCTCATACTATACGTAATAATTTAAAATATAAAAGAAACGTTTAACAGAAAAAAAAATAACTCTTTCGAAAAAACATACTTAGGACTATCTAAATACAAACACTGGCAAGAACTGTCAAAATTATAAATTAAATAAAAATAGAGGTAATTGTCATTTAAAATGAAATTTCAATACGACTTTTAGATTACAATAAACGATTTCTTATAATAATGAATGGAAGAAAATTATTATTCGACTTGATCGTGTTTTCTACGTCGTTTTACGTGTCTTACACTCTGATGTCTTTATTCATAGAGAGATATCGGGTGAAACGCGTAGACAACTCTGGTAAATAATTATGTTAATTAGGCAGTAAGTTACCTTTTTAAGATTGCCATTTTAATTTTATGTATACAGTTATTTTTATTTTATGTAATTTTTTTTTCGTAAAACTTTTAAAACACAAATCTTTTCAATTATTCTTGTATATTTAATTAATTATAGATATAATAAAACAAAGTTTAAATAAATTTCTCAAAATCAATAATTATTATGCCCTATGTCTACTGTTTATTTTTTTATAAATATTCTTACCCGTTTACGCCTTTTTCTTCCAGGGAAAGTATTCAATGGCTGAGGCAGAGGCGGTAAATGATAAAAGTATGGTGGCGTGAACATCACGTCCTCAACATTCGCTATGGACGTTGTCCGAGGCACCATCGACCGCACGGTCCCATAGATGTTTCTATTACGATTACCTCCATACAAATTAATCATTGCACTTTAGAGATTATGCCACAAACACAATATAAAGAAAACCACGAATTGTCGCGTTTAATTAAGTAGAACTTATTTTATTAAAAAAATAAGCCACTTTAATATTTGTTTTTTTTTTTGTATATCGAGACTGCTATAAGTTATTATTTTTAAATATTCCTACAGCATCTCTTTGCCCAAACTGGCGCGCGAGCACATTGTTCACGATTTCAAAAGCGTTTGATTGCAGATAGTCCTGTACACATTACATGTAATTATCATAGTTTATCTGCTTTTTCCAATAGGGTACGTGAAGCGTAACGTCACTATAGCGATGAAATGCATTTGTTAGTTTGTTCCGAGACCTAGAATTAATTTTAAATGTAGCTTTTTATCAAACATTTTTTTCCGTATAAAATTTTATTTATATTTTTAAGTATAAAAGTCTAGCTGTCTTTTACTAACATTGCAAATATTTTGTTATATTTGTTATATTTGTAGTTGTGCGTAGTAAATATTACATTATTTTATTGATTTTCTTTTTACTTTATATTATTCAAATAAAACTTAATAAAACATTTTTATTTAATATTATTTTTTTTAATATAAATGAAGCCACATGTGTAACAATTTATAAATTACAGAAAAACGAACACGCATTGGCATGCGCCGATACACATGACTAAGTTTGAAAAGTTGTCATCATTGCATTAACCGTTTGTTGTATGCAACCAAAGTGTCCATTGTCTTACACCCCATACTAACGTTATAGGTATAAGACATGCCAATGTCAGGGTTTTTAAAAATAAAAAGGAATATTGAAGATGTATTTACATTCATTATTAATTATTTTTAATCTTTTAACGTACAATGTACATGTATAGGAAATTAGTATATGTTACTTACATTTAACCCTAATTAGTAATTTTATCAAATTCTCAAATTAAGTTACAGTTATTCATACACATATTTACTAGTATAAAAATATGCACAATAATTTACTTTTAATATTTGAAAATCAAATAGTCTTATAAGTTTACGTCTACTTGAAAAACACGCGTGTAGCGCCATCTGTGTTTTAGCATTTACACTTCGTACATTTCTTAAATACTGATTCACGCAACTTTATAAAGTAAAAACAGATGGCGCTGCTGCGCAAAAGAAAAGTTAGTCTCAATGAGGTTTATATCAAAACAATAAAATTTAGAACAATAAAAAACATGTCAATCCTTTGTCAAATTACTTGGTAAATGTTTTCAAGATGGCTGAACTTTAGGAGTTATAAAAAATTCAACTAAAATGCGGCATAAACTCTATCATTTGACCTAAATTCATTTGTTACAATTTACTTATCCAACAAAATAATATGACATGGCGGCGGGAAAATTTGCAAAAACTTTCTTCGCGCTGGTTTTCAGCAAAGTGCATTGTTCAGGGTTAGACGGCAAGGATAATGGGTTTGGAAATAACTACGTTTGGGCGGGTTCCCTTGACTCCGGCTTGAAAATAGCAACCCACCATCAAAAACCAGTAATGGTAATTATCCACAAGTCCTGGTGTTCTGCTTGTAAGAATTTAAAACCTAAGTTTGCGAATTCAGCAGAAATACAATCACTAAGTAAGCATTTCGTAATGGTCAACCTTGTGGACGAAGAGGAACCAAAAAATAATAATTTTTCACCAGACGGGACGTATATTCCTCGGTAAGTTGTATTATGTTAAACAAAATTAATATTTATGAATTCTTAGATTGATTTAAGCTATTTTATGAAACTTGCAAGTTATCGTTGTTAAAGGAGACAGTACTTAGACTTAACAAAACATGTCTTCGTTTGTATTATTTTTCCAAGTTGTGTAGAGCAGATGTTAGGGTTATTGCATATTTTTATTGTAATACTTACATTACAATTTGATAAAAAATGTACATTTTAATATTAATACATAAGTGCCTTAAAAATTGTCATTCCCTCGGTGTCATTAGAAATCATTTTTATAGTGAACATAGCACGTATCTAAATTTATATCTAATAAATCTTAGTTTCCTCATTTATTTTCGAGATACAAAGGGTAATTCGAAGTGAATTAAAGACTATTTTATATCTGATGCTGAAAGAAAAGAAAGAAACAAATTTCCAACACTCTTAAACAGAATCTTTAAAGTCCGACATAATAAAAGTACCTGATAGGTAGACAGTGCTACTGGTTTGCGAAAGTGGTAATTACGCTATTATGTAACAAAGCTCGAAATGAGAGTCTAATAAGCTAACTTAGTAATACTTGCTTGAACACAAAAGTCCTTTTCTTCTTTGTGTTTTACTGTTACGAAATTACCTTCAATTCGGTCTTGCTTAATGATACTTAGGTGGGTAGTAGGCAGAGTATTAAGACACTCTGTTCTCCGTTATTTCCCGAAATTAGAGCGTTGAGTGGTAAAACTCACGACCTTGATTGGGAATCGAACCCATAGAAATCGAACCCATAGAAAACAATAAAATATAAATATAATTTTATGAATACATTTTTAAACAATTCGACCTTAAAATGATTATAATGTAAGTTAAATAACTTTGAATAGAATTCCTTCTCAAACTTCTGAATAATAGAGTTCCGAATTAACATTTAGTTGAGACAATGAACGAAGAGTTTGTTAATCAGTTACCATGAATTTTTATAATTTGAATGCTATATTAATAAATCTAGTGGCCTATTTTAACATATTTTACATCTTGAAATAACAAGAATAATCTGTAAATAATAGAGTATATATGTAACTATGTATTATAACTTTGAAATAGTGTCGAATACGAATAAGTCAAATCGAATGGCTTGATAAATGTTTGTTCATCCAAATAAATAATCTAATCAATGGTCGTTGGCAGAATACTCTTCATTTCACCGAAAGGTTCGGTCGACCATGAGATTTACAACGAGGAAGGGAGCAGTCAGCATAAATATTTCTATAGCAGACCGGAACAAATCGCGAAATCAATGAGAAAAGTCCTACAGAAATACAGACACGAGCAGTTTGATGTATGATCACAATAAGATTATGTTTTAGTAAGTATTTTTAAAGGTCAAATTAGCTGGAACATGTGATGGATGACATGATTCATATTATACTTTATACTTTGAACTGTATTTACTTTAGCAATAATAGAAGTTATTAATAGTATTGAGCAAATATCTCTTTGTAGGTGAATTTAGTCCAATTTGGGGAATATAAATGAATTTTATATGAATTAATTGTTTAAAAACAATTTTAAAATTTAGTTTTGTCACCTGGTCACTTAATTTAAAATTAAAGCTAGAAAATTTAAAATTTGATTATAACTTTTGTGCTTTTGCCAATTATAAATTGACAAAAATAGTGTAAATTTTAACTATATTTCATTTTTTAGGTTAACGACGTGAACCATAAATAGCCATCTTTACAAAATGTAACATAACTTTGTAATATTTTATAAATAATTAAATAAATTTTGCCGATTTCATATGTTTGTTTTTATTAAGGTTTTTTTCTCATCATTAGACCAAAGCTCGCAAAATAGGCAAAAAGAACTTTAGAGCTTTGGCAGCAATAAGAGCTTTAAGACACTAGAAATTGGAAATTTTCGTGATTTCATGTTGAGTGAGGAAACTGAAAGCCGTGATTTGGATAAAAATAATTCGTTTTTATGAGCGGAGTTTGAACCTACGAACATCGCGGTTACAATCAGAAATTGTGCCATGACGGCCATAATTATTTTTTTATTTTCACGCTTTATCATGCATATGGCAGGGTAGGCAGAGGGAACTGCAGGAACCGTAGGAACCCAGTGTTAAGACACTCCGTTGCTTAGTCCCTGCTTTCTCCGTCCCCACTTTCCGCCTTTTTCGAGGCATTGCGTGTTAAGTGGCGGAACTCAACGCCGCGCTTTGCCTAGTTTCCAGAGTGAAGAAAATGGAATGTGATGTGATAGAAAAATCCATCTTCCTCGAGTGGGAATCGAACCCAGAAACCGTCACGTTTACAGGCAGACGCCTCAGCGCCACGACGGTCCTTAAATTACCATAGTTGTTGTTGTTATGATTTGGCATACAAAAATTACTTATATGTTTTTATGTAGAATCAACAGTTATTTTTTAAAGTTACCAACTGTTTCTTTATTAGACATTCAATATAAGATTTTCTTTTTAAAATTCTTCTAATAAATAGTTATTTATATATAAATATTTTTTTTTTAAGTATGAAACTTTCTATCATAGAAATAAAGTGTAAAATATAATTTACTATAGCATAAACACAATGTTTACGCGGTAAAGTTATAAGAAATTAAAAATCCAGAATATACAATCATTAATTTTTACACAGTATATTTCTGGTCAAATAGAGCATAAATTCAAAACCTATAATAAATATAGAGAGTTTTCAAAAGATAGAGCTTAAAATCCTAATCTTGACATAAAAGTAGAGCATAATTTCTAAGTATCTATTATATAAAGTTTTCAAAAGACAGATCTAAAAATCCTAATATTGACATAATAATGAAATTACTTACATCTTCGACAACCGGTTCGACGTACATCTCCATGGTGTTGTTTAGAGTGGGCAGCGGCATGGGGGACGCGGCCGCTGAGGAGCGCCTCGACACGCTGTTGCACGAACATTGCGACACAGATCGACGGGAACGGGGAGATTCTCTGTAGGACAAATATATGTAAAATATTAGTATTAGTTTGGTTTATTTTTGCTTTAGTATTTCTTATCATATGGCTTTTGATATAATAAAGATTATGGTTTCCTTCTACCACTGAGTTTGAGCGCTGAATTTAAAGTATTTATTAAAAAGTATCTCATTAATGAAATTCATTGCTTGCATATGCTATGACAAATGTCATATATGTTATTATTATGTTCAAATATGTTACATATACTAAATTTCATGCCCACACGACTTTATTAAATATAGAGCCAATTTTACCAGAAATATGTTCTTACAAATATCTAGAAGACAGCATTAATTACCAGATTACTATCTGAAACTTTATCTGTCAAACTGGCCTTTAACATTTTTATTTAAGCAGGTGTTCATGTTTGAACGTTTATAATATATCTTAAAGATATTATGAAATTAGTCTACCTACTGACAATTTGAGAGTAATAACGTAATAAACTTTTCTCTTAAATCACTACCTCGTTTATTACTAAAAACCACAATAAAATCCTCTGTGCAGTGTGTTGCTGAGAAACGACTTTGTCTTAGACTGAAAAGACGTACTAATTACTGAACGTACACGTAGTTTTGGCAAAGCTGCATAATAGGGCAAAATGTTTTGTTAGAAATGCCGCCACGTTTGGAATTTTCAGCAGATTTTACATTCAGATTTGTCGTAAATTGCTACTGGCAGCTATATCACACACCAGCTACATCTTATACTACTGTCATTATTTTGTTTTCATAAGCATAAAAATGTTGCTTTGCTTTTAGACGCTACGCTACAACCTGTAGGTTACAAGAATACAAATTGACCAACTTCATTAAAAATATACATTCAAAACATAGAAATTATATTATCAATTCGTTCAAATATATAAATTATATGTATTATATTACCTTTTGCTTCTCCTACACACATGACGCGTCGATCGGTCGCATCGACACCTGGACCTCAGTGGTACAAAATATCCTAGCTGAGGCAAAGGTGCCGGATCCGAGGAGTCGCTAGAATCACTCCACTCCGGTTGGCTGAATGGACCGATTTCTAATGCTGACGGCATTGCTTGATTTATTTATTTCGCGCCCTTTTTAATGTCAAACTGATTTATTTAGTATTGATTTTTTTTAGTTTTTTAGCAAATTGATTTGTTATATATTATTATTGCACTATCGTAAATTAATTTTAATTATTATTGCACTGTAATTTTTGTATGTTTCAAGAATATTATTAGTTATTTAAGCGCGAACGTGAATCTTGAAAATATTTGTGAGACGTCCAAACAACACATGGATTTAATCGTGTCTGTAAAAGTATTAACCTATTTGAAATATGATAATGTAAACAAAGTTAGATTAGAATACGGGTGCGTATACCAATTAGATACAAATGATATGTCTTTGATAAGATTGTGGTACAGCAAGGTGTTTGTGTGACTATAAACGTAATTGTAGAAATGCTTGTGTATAAAATTATTATATAGATCATTTTGATAGTTCGTAATGCCGTGTGGTAACTTTAGCAAAATAATGTCAACATTTTAAAGTAGATATATATAATTATATTTTAATAAAAAATAATTTAAGAAATCTTAAAAATAATAATTATTACATTTATAATAACAAAAATTTTAAAAACACGTAATTGAAGGTTAATTTGATGGTCGTATTGTAATAAATGACTATTTTCATGAAGTCGTTGACCATATCGTTGAGTCTTCAAGTTTTAACGATTACGTCGTTAACGTTTGGTCATATCGTAAAACGAAGTGCCCATAAAATATTTCTCTTTATATGACAATGTTTTAGTACTAGGTAATATTAAAAAAGTGTAAACAAAAATATACGTTTTTTTTTAATAGAACAATTTTCGCAATTTTATTAGAGTGAATTCTTAAGAAAGTGATTTCGAAGCCTTTTCAATTAGTTTTGTGTAAATTATATACAAGCAAATCAACTATTAATGCGATTGAAGAGATTGTGTGTGCTGGGCTATATAAATCTATATATTTCTAATTTGACAATAATAACGTTCAGATACTGCTAGATTCACTATCAGCACATTAAAATAATTTTTGTTGAGCTTACAGAAGTGCATGAGTAAGGGTAAGTAAGGGTAAGACTCTAGTATTTAGAGAATTGTCAGAAGATGAAGTAAAAGTTGGACACTTAACTGAAGATCTCGTCACAAATATTTTGGGTATTAGGTATACTACCTTGGTAGATTTTAAAAACTTAGAATTTTGTAAAACAACGATATTTATCAATATTTTTTGTTTATATTGCTATTTTCTTTTTCTTCTGGCCCAAACTAAACTTATTTATATGAAAAATTATATCCCGATGCGGTGAGTGACAGTACCGCCAATAGACTCAATATCCTTATTTTATCAGATAATTAATACCTCTCCTCTGGCAGTCCGCGGACATATAATAACTATATATGCATACAGGGTAGACAGATGGAATCGTAGGTTGAAGGAAGCTAGTCTTATGACACTTTGCTACCCATTTTCTTTATGAGAGGTATTGCGTGCTTATCACGCAACACACAAAGGTCACATAGAGATCAACACAAAGTTTTGTATTAACAAAACTTTGTGTTGATCTCTAACTTTGTGTTGATCTTTGGCAATAATATTGCCAAAGCTAAGAAAATAAAAATTCTTGGACAGAACCCACATACGGCAGGCAGACGTGTCTGTGCCTCTGTCATGATCGTCTTAATTCAAAATAAAAAAAGATCAAAAGAAGTATTTATATGATTGTCATGTCTTTAAGGCAAATCGATTGATGTAATCGATGTATGAATCATAAAAATAGGTCAAACTGTTTAGTTTCCACAACATAGAAACAAACATACATACACAAGCAACATACTAATAAACACATTACCCTCTTTTTCGTCACACGACTTGGTAACAACGTGCTATCAGCGCCTCTATCGGTACAGATGATAAATTATTTTACGATTTGTTTCTAGCGCCTCTATCGGTAGGTTGAGAAGGTGAATTATTTTCCAATTTGATCAAATAAAGTTGTCGTTATTATGAAGTAGGCACGGTTTGTTGATTGTATGGTAACAGTTTACGATTCAATGTGTGGCGAACGATTATGCGAATTCGACTGTACAACGATTATGGCTAGGTCATTAAGAGGCACATCCACATCGAGAGAAAGACACATATATGCGTAGACTGTTTTTAGTTAATATAATAGGAAAGTAAATATAAAAGTCTCAGTGATAGTATGATTACAAGATTTGTTTATTAAAATATTTATCGATATTTTTACTAAGACTTTTTTGTGTTTTGATCTATTTCAATACTAATAGCGACTAAAATTACGATACGTAGCAGAACATTCTTTGAAATTTCAAATAAAAAAATATCTCTTATTAAATTTGGAGTAAAAAGGCAAAAATGTCATATAAGTCTAAATCGTCAAAGCGATTGCCTCCCGAGCGTGAAAGAACGCACATTCCTCGTAGGAAACGTTTTTTGCCGGTGCCCGTGACTCACAAAGGCGCCGATAACATTAGGGATGTTGCTTTTTGTTACTATCGTTAAAACGTTTAACCATGGAGGAACCTTGACATCACAAGTTTAGGTCGTTAAGTATTAGAAATGGTACGTAAATGTGAAGATAATCGAAATATTCACTCATTATTAAACGAAAGAATGGAAAAAGTAATTCTCAACAATCTGAAATGAAGGCGGAAAGCGGAGAACGGAGTGGCTTAACACTTGGTTCCTGCGGTTCCCTCTGCCTACCTCTACCCTCTATTATATACAGAATAAAGCGTAAAGCTATAAAAAAATCTCATATTTAGTACAATATGGTCACGACGAAGAAACTAAATCGAACATAACATATACCTACATATGTAAAATTAAACAAAATGTCACTTTAAATGGAGTCAAACGGTGTTTTTGCTTTATTTATATTCTAAAGCAGTCCCTTGACTAGTTCAGTCAAGCTTATTTGAATAGGAGATGCATGGAGCATTTAAATGTTAGTTTACGCATTTCTATTACTAAGTATTACAAATAAATAAATATTTTCATCTACAAGTCGTAATATAATTCAATTTTTTTTAATATAATATTTGGTATGAATTTTAAAGAACATAGTTGTTACATCCAATGTTTGGCAAATGAAAGACAAAGTGTGACAAAAGATAAAAATATAGATGCCGTCATGGTGGAGTTGGATGAGTCTGGCGGTAAACGCGACGGTTGTTAATTCAATATCTATTAACGGAGCAATTATTTATTTTAATTTCTCCAATATCGTAAATCGAAATGTTTCAATAAAGCGAAAATTGAGGAGAAATATTACTTTTTTTATGATATAATATTAAATATTGTACAAGTTCCTAAGAATTAATACAATGATTGACCTACAGCAAATTAAACGAACATCTTATAAATTTATTACGTTTGTTTAGTATAAACATTTGCCTTACATTTAAGTAAAAGTACGAAAATATAAAAAAAAATAAAACGCCAAGATAAAATCTTCACGGCCCAGCATCCAGACGGTCTCATGTTTATTTTAACTTTGTCTATAGCCCTTGAAAGATGAAATTTTCTCACAAAATTAGTAATAACGTCTTTGAAGTACTTTTCAACGTATTTATTGTTATTTTGTTGGATATCTTTTTCTTTTTTTACATATTTGCAATTATTATAAGATACACAAATAACAAAAATGTCGACCTACCAATTTTATGCGTTACGCTATAAAGTGTAATGACATTTAAAGCCACATTGTATCTAACTATACTACAGATAATAAAATGTTAGAAAGCACTCCCTTGATTACTAATCGAATCCACAATCGTTTCATATACTCAAGGACTTTGTATACGCTGAGTTAATACCAAAAGCTTAGAAGTATACAATTAGAAGTTTTTATCATCGAATACGTTTAATAAAATTCACATAAATTTATAAAGGTATGAAAACCTAAGCCGAGGAAGAAATTGTCAGTGACTCTGGTCCACTAATTTAAGATGTATGATGGGGGCTACGATTTCAGAACAGTTGAAAGATAACGAGGAGATATTTTTACCTAGTGTTGATAACATTTACTGCAGAACTAAAAAATATTTTTATGCGGCTTGCAATATAAGCATGACACACGTACAAGCAAATCATCTTGCAGCAGCAGAGAATAGCTGACGATTAAGTTTAGTGCCAATGAAAAGGACTAAAGCTGATGATAATAATGATAACAAGTAATATTATTAGTTGCAGCACAAGGATGTGTAGAATATACAACGAGGGTGAAGAAACACCTGTACATCTTCTCATTGAAAGCCCACCACTAATGCAACGGTGTTATACTGTAATCGGGAAACATATGTATCCAGAAGAGACTTAAAACTCTCACAGCTAAGATAATTCTGCAATACTTTGCGGAAATCAATCTCAACTGTGAACTATAGTATGTGGAGATCGGAATAGATCAGCAATGGTCGCATTGACACAAGGCTAAGGTAAAGCCCTGAAAAGCCGAAGAATATTATTAGTTTGCTGTAACCAGTTATTATAACTGACATATTTTGACATAATATCTATTCTTAAAGAAATATAAAATTTGATTTTATAGGTTAAAATTATAACATCCACTAATATCTTAATAGGATCGTGAACATAATTTTATAGATGGTCGTGATCGGATAATGATCTAAATTATCCAAATGCATTTTGAAATAGATATCTACTTAACCAATATGATATTAAGTAATTATGTATTCTAAAATTTTAAACTAGTTCCTCGACTCAACACCATGCCCCGAAAAGGAGGAAAGAGAGAGCGAAGTGCCTTAACATTTGGTTCCCACGGCTCTTGCAGTTCCCTTTGCCCACTCTACTGTGATTGGGATAAAGCGTGAAGTTAAAAAAAACTCTTAAAAATGCTATATTATTGTAAAAGTACTTAAACTATTTACAGTTAAATTAAGATTATCCAGTCTTTCCACACTTTTACAAAATCCCTATAAATTTTACTAATAAACTACAAAAATAGTATATTTTCCCAACGAAACACATTTTACGTATAAAACTCAACTCGTTCAGGGCCTTCAACAATTTATAGTGAGCTACGTTAGTGGGCGCTTTTAATCCAATTATGTAGGTACAGTACATAAGTCAAACTTTTCCGAGCCTTTCAATTGATCAAACTGTTTTTATCAAGTTCTAAACGTAATTTTCAGTTTGTTTCGACATTTGGGAGACAATATATTAACTTTATTACTAGAAGCACGAAATATCCAAGGAGTCACGGAATAAGATTATTATTTTTCGTCATTCATTTAAGAAAATGTGACAGTTTGAGTGTTTCAATTTCTGTCCCTTACATTATTATTTGCCATTATTTTTGCCTCTCCCTTTCATTAAATTTACAAAATATGTATATTTCTTTTTGAATATCCTAATGTAAAGGTTATTAAAGTTTAAAATTGTGTGTACCAGTTGTATATAAATATCACCAGGTGCAAATCAAAGTGCACGAGATGAATCATCGATCATTGACTCCGCTAACGCGCGACAGACATATTGGCTTTTGATTTTGAACTAACATAAATTGTACATATGTATGTAAGTTTTACATTTATATGTTCTTTTTTTGTGTATCATACGCTTACAACGTTAACATTCTGTGTTTAAAGCTATTTTATATTTTTGTAAATAACAATAAAATGAATCTATTTTATAAAATATGAACTTTTTTACTTTTAATTTTAATCTACATAGAGAAAAAAAGATGACTAAACTGCGCAAATACGCTACGTTCCCTAGTTTTCACCCGAAAAAAGGGGCCCCTTTGTATCGGATGGCAGAGCTAAATACCGTTTTGTCTTATTGTTCTATCTGCTTTTCGTCATTAAAACAATCTATTCCTACAACTAACCAAATCTATAATAATTGCGCTACGGTGACATCTTGTAATATTATTAAAATTTTAACTAAAAGGAAAACAATTGCATTAAAAATTATAATATCGCCTATGCTTTCAGTAATTAAAATATCAAGACTATCCTTGTTCATATTTCAAATACAATCATATTAGCTATTATAGTTATAAATACATTATACATTATTAAAAATAACATTTAAAAAGAAAGACAAAAAGCAAATAACCATCAAAACGGCCATTAGCATATTTCAGGAAACTATTCGTCAACTATGTCGCTGTCACCACATATCTAAAAGCATCATTGTCTTTATATTTAGATATCGAGACATTTCCGAAATTTACTTAATTTTTCTATGCTTTGAACGTCCGCCAGGTCTATCGCGTTTTAGCGAAAGAGCTGAAAGCGGTACCTGGGACTTGTAACTCTTGTGTACAGTGTATATTACTATAGATATATATATTGTAAAAATAAAACGTTAATTAATATCTCTGTGCGGCAATTATGCAATTTGACTTTTAAATTTTTCCTAAAGATGTTTTTTCAAACATTATAGATTGCATTAAGTTCATAAGCTAAGATATACTAAATTTAAGCTGTACTTATAATAAAGATAGTTATAATACGACTTACAAAAATTATTTTTTTACCGTTACTACAGTGTTTCGTAATTGAATTTTCAAATGATCGATATAAGTTACGAGTGGATCAAGCTTCCAAATTAAGTATAGGGGTCAGAAGCTCTCCAATTAGTGCTATTATTCTGACAATGGAAATCGGAACAAAGCCATTATATTATACATAACAAAACTTTGTTAAACGTTTGTCGGATGTCGATATCTATCTCAATACAATAACAACAACTACTAAACAACTAAGTGATTTCAACGACAAGGCATTAACTTCTATAACACTGCAATTAAAAAGACCAGAAATAATAGAACTCGAATTTAGCACCCCTAAGATATGCATTTACGCATGGAAATTTAATAATTCAAAAATCTTGACATCATTTTCAAAAAAATCTAGTAATATTTAAACTACTTGATAGATTTGTTAATAAAAAACCTAGCTAAGAACCACCGAAACCAAACTTTTCGAATGAAGAAAAAATACACAGAAATCATTTGATCCGATCAATTTAAGAGGTTATATGCAAAAACAGACATACGAACACTGTTGTCAAATATATAACACTCCAATTTTTGCGTGGAACGTTAATTAAACAGTCAGACTCTTTCAAGTAACCGCCATGACAGTAATTTATATGACGCAATCGTAACGCAATTTATATAAATTATATGTAACATTTCTTTTTGCTTCACGCTTTATCCCGCACATAGTTAGGGTAGGCAAAGGAAATTGTACTATCCTTCACTTCTACACTCCGTTCTTCGGTTTCTGCCTTTTTTGAGACATTGCGTGTTAATTGGCGGAACTCAACGCCGCGCTTTGTCTAGTTACCAGACCGAAGTAAATGGAAATGAAAAATCTTATCTTCCTCGAGTGGGAATCAAATCCATAAACCGTCGCGTTTACAGGCAGATGCTACGCCTGCGTCACGATAGTCCTTTTTGTAACATTTCTTTTCAATAAACAAATAAAATCATAACGGCCAAACATTTGTGAGCCCGCATCTTGTTAAAAATATATTAATTGTAATTCACGCATTCACCCATCATCGTTTTGACACGAGAGCAGATTATTATTTATTTTTATAGCTTTCTACGACTGCCGTTTTTGCTCATAATTTCAATAAAAATATTTTTAAATGTCCACTTAAGATATCTTAATATCTTTTTCAATATAATTCTACACCAAAGTCTATATATAAAGATTTATATAATTATAAAATTAACTCGTAACTTATGAACTCGAAAGCTCAAGCGGAATCGAACAACCTAAAATATTTTAAAATTAAAATGTAATAACATTACAGGTTAAATTTTTACTGTCAATAAATAAAGACCAACATAAAGCACAACGTAAACTGTTAACTAGAATGAATAATATCACGTCTTTGCGATAGTAAGAAGATTAAGCGCAGCGTTCAGTTAGCCACGTAATATCTCGAAAATAAGACGTAGAGTAATATAACAACAGATTACCTACTTCTCTCTCTCCGCCGACCAGTGACCATGTAAAAACCATCTGTGGTCAACATCAGTAAATCCTCTTCAAAAAGAAAGAAACAAAAAAGCCTAAACTTATTACCCTTAATATCGTTGTATAACTGACAAAATAATATTTTATGCAATATAAAGCAAAAATAAATGCTTTTGACAAGTTTCGTCGATGACACTTTACTGGGTCAAGGTTTTATGTCGAAGCTTTTACCTCCTCGATGTTTTACATCTGAAGTAAACATGTATTTTGATCTTTTACTAACCTACATTTATTTGATGTTATTTGTTTATGGTAAAAGGATATTTAATATTTTTTTTTATTTAAAAGATGTGCTGAGGAGTTTTTTTTTTTAGCTTCACGCTTTATCCCGCACATGGCAGGGTAGGCAGAGGGAACTGCAGGAACCATATGAACCTAGTGTTAAGACACTCCGTTACTTAGTCCCTGCTTACTCCGTCCCTGCTTTCCGCCGTTCTCGAGGCATTGCGTATTGAGTGGCGGAACTCAACGCCGCGCTTTGCCTTAGTTGCCAGAGCGAAGAAAATGGAAATAGAAAAATCCATCTTCCCCGACTGGGGATCGAACCCAGAAACCGTCGCGTTAGTCGCGTTACAGGCAGACGTTGCGCCTCTGCGCCACGACGGTCCTCTTTTTTTATTGATTTACATATTTATTTACGACAATAACAAGGAATCCTGTCCTAATATTTTAAAAATATATGGTCTATGTGTGTTTCGTTTTTTTTTTTAAATTAATTTTAACAATTTTTGTTTTCTAAATATTATACACACTGTATATACTTTTTTTAAATTACGTATGGGTATTTATTTTCTCTATGACTTTACGTAAGCTTTTAACGTTCAACTTTCAACGTAGTTTCGTTTCATGTAATTGTAACAGTGACTTTTTCACATATGTTTTAATAAAATATATAATATAGTTAGAAATGTCTTGATGGCAATGAACTAAAATCAGTCGTGAGCTTATACGTCTAGATTAACACGATCAATACAATCTAATATCTAAAGTAATACTTTGACCTTATATTTAACCTTAAGGTATCACAGACGTAATACGTTGATATAAGAATGAAGAAAAATAATATGAATCGTATTTTCATATTGATATTTCAACTTCATATCTATACCAAATCATTCAAGAGTAAAAGTGTTTTACAGCTTTCTTCGTGATATATTATAGAAATCAGAAGTTTCTAAGTTAATAAGTTTCTAAGAAAAAATATAAAAATACATTTATTTATACAAACAATGTTAATTAAATATTCGGACGTAGATGATATGTAATTAAATTAAATGACATGAATCACTCACTGATAATATTTCGAGCTTCCTGACAATAAGTACCGTTGCCTACCAAAACCTGTCTGGATCATTACAATTCCATAGCTTTTAAAGCGTTTTTACGTACAGTTAGCTTGATCTTCACGATATTCTTAAAAAAATTGGACTCCTATGTAGATAGTTATTATATCTATATTAATTATTGGTTAATCTAAAATGCAGTACTGTTATAAAAATACGTAAACGACGCTATCGAGTTATCACTTCTATGTACATCGAAGCAATTAATGATATTAAGGCTTTATAGGCTAAGGAAGAGCCTTAACTAGTAAAAATAAAACAATATAAATTACAATATCTAAATGCAAAAATTTTTTTTACATTATTAATTTCACGGTTCGTATATAACTTCTATTGAATTCAATGTAGAAATGGTATAACCAAATATTTTTTTTTTTTTTATTTCAAAATTGTTAGCTCTACAGACACTTGGTCCGTACCCTTTTTTAACTTACTCGATATGTTCTTATTACAAATATTGATTATATTAATACATAGAATTAATATTTATCATAATGAACATCTATTATAATCTTTACATTTTTTTTTATATTTAATATTACTTAGAACTAAGGCTATGGCTGATAAGCGAACAAATATTACGGTTAAGTTGTTTTATATTATTAGTATTACAAAAGTTCACTTCTCACGAATGTATAGACTTTGTACAGGAGGCGAAGAGACGAGGCTACTGGTTCCTTTAGTAATTTAAACATAAAAAATCCATATACCAACAATGTTTGAAGTCACTTAGCACGCATCTACGTACATGTTTGCCTCTAGCAAGTTCTCACGATTACATTCCTACAATGTATATGTGATAATTAAGATCATAATAATAATAATATATAATTCTTTATGATAACAATTTTCTGTTTGGAAAAATGTGGCGCTTTAGGTTAGCGTTGCGTGTCGATTGTATCAAATGTACGTGGACTGTATCTAACGAAAAAAGTTTAGAACGCCTTCGCAACAACTTGGAAACTTTATGTAATAGGTGTACAAAAATCCATCTTTAGTTAATATGTGCCTACCTAATTACAATAGTTAAGGATAAGAAGCCCTCTCGAAGAAATAAATTTAACTATTAAGCCACTGATTCAATATTTATAGGTATATATATAATGAACAACTATTCAATTCAATTCTTCAACTTTTGTAAAGAAACAAATAAAATTTGTTTGTATGTACTGAAACTGTCACTGTTTATTCTCATAACTTTTTATTAATAAGTATTAACTAAGCGGTGAGTGGAAAACATAGTATTTAAGCACTAAATTTCTCTCCTCCTACCCTACTATACGATTATACGCAAGATACAGAGTTACTAATACAGTGAGTTCTTATTTAAACAACATTTTTGTTTGTAACACAGTTTCATCATAATGTAAACTTAACGTTAGCTTCAAGAAAGTGACAAGTGCAATAATCGCCTGCAGACAGACACTAATGGAGTTGTTCAAAGTGTAATCCTCGTACAAATAGCGGAGTTAAGTGTTATATATAGAGCAGCATCAAAATGCAGTGGCTACTGCATAAAGGATCTATCTTTCTAACTTTTATATAATAAAAGATAGTATGTTCATATTTTTTACTTTTAAAATTAAATAAATATGACCCTGAAAATTGTCGTATAGTTATTATATTTTTAATAAAATAACCTTTTTGTATAAAAAATGTTCGCTAAATTGTAATTTTTTTATTCATTTTAATTGAAGCAATCCCAATCTATGAATGTTCCTAATACATATGAGTAAATTTCAATAACGTGAACTAAGAAAAACATACTATTTGTAGTTTTTGGGGCTATAGTGGCGTAGTCAGCGTCTAATTGTAAATCTTTCGATTTGCATTAAAACTATAATTATTTTAATTATTCCGGCTAACTATGGCGACAAAAACTGCATTGAAATCCACTATTTAATTCGCAATATTTAGAATTCAGGCGGAAAACTGAAAATAAAGTGTCTTAACATAACTTTAACCACTGTCCTATAACAGAACAAAACGTTAAGCTTATTAGTTTTTTATAACTTTCAGAAGTGACGCAAGTACACGACATATTCGTAAGTCGCAACAGACATGACACGCGACAGGCGCGTCTAATAATATAAAGCGACACTAACCACGCGCTACGACTAATAATTTGTAACATACTATATTTCTATATATAAAATCATTCAGAGGCCCTCTAGAAGACAGAGTGTATGTAAAAGTGTATTAAAAATTGAGCTTTAAACCGAGCTGTGCCGAAAGACTAATTATGAACGACCAGCCAAAATAACCTGGCTTAGATAAAATACAAAGACAACAGTGCTATATACTATGATATTATTTCATAAAAATAACTAAAAATTAAAAAAAAATCATAATTAAAAAAATAAGGGGGAACCGTAGGAACCTAGTGTTAAGATATTCCGTTCCCTGTTTTGACGCATAGGGTGTTAAGTGGGGGCGCTCAATGCCGCGCTTTTGCCTAGGTGCTAGAGAGAAGAAATTGAAAATGAAAAAATCCATCTTCCTTCGAGTGAGAATCGAACCCACAAACCATCGCGTTTACAGACAGACACTGCGTTTCTGAGCCACGACGGTCCTCAATTTCTAATAGCATTATAAATAATAGAATTTCCAGTGAAGTAACTAATAACTATTTAATTTTTTTCATATACGTTATAGATGAAATAAATGATACTAACCGGCCGTAACGTGGGGATTGCAAAAGAAACGCGAATTAAAATGTATATAGCCTTAACAATGTTCTTTTAAAAAATATTAATAATCGTTAAATATAATTAATTTGTATTTATTCACACTTTATTATTAATTAATGTTAACTGATTAACGCAACTAATTAATTTTTTTAGCTCCATGCTTCGCAAGCTAATGGCAATGTGAGTAGAGCGTAACTAGTGCTTGTTTTAATAATTAATTCAACGACTAAGCTTTGTCTTACCAGATCAAAGCAATGATCACAGTCTTAAGTATTTTATTTCTTAACTGTCTTCACATATTATGAGAAAAATAGAAATAGGGTATATTAATTCATTTAATAATAAATTTTATTTAAATTTATTTAATAAAAAAATAATTAATTAACAAAACAAATAATTCCCCTGTATGGGAATGGAACCCACATTATTCTCGTTATGTACAGATACTGTGCCACAGACTCTTGATATCCTCAGCATATTCTCAAGCGTTATTGTGAACGTTACTTCTCCCGGAAATTGAATTCGTCACCTCCATTCTCACAAAGCATTCTCAATAGTCTAGACAGAGCTAATAATATAACTTCGATCTCTCTAGTATTTGTAGGTCACCATAAGTTCTATATCTGCGCGTTGACAAGCGTCTATGTGGGCCGGATACATCGTATATGATACAGATGCGTTATTCTTATGAAATCAGGTGAATTTGAATACTTTTATTATCAAAGCTTCTCCTTTTCCTCTTTGAAGTGTGGAAATATGAAGGAAAAATATATGTGTTTATAAAGATATATATTTTTATGATATTTAATACAAACGTTTTCATTATTATTATTAGTATTAACTATATATTTTGAAAGACTATCACATATAGGTATAATAAACATGATGGGTTTTGAACCCGTGCCCCTTGGATATCGCCCAAGTGCATTAGCCAATTAAGTAACTTTCTGTAACGTAAACTGCTAAATTTCTCAATTTGTCAAGGTCATTGTCGTTGCATGCTACTATCGTGTTTTTTGTTTTAACTAATCTAAGCGGTAATCGAACCGTTAAATCAAATCATAATATTACAAGCATTTCCACAAAAAATGCGATTTATTTGTGAAATAAACTCAAGTACATTTATTTTACTTTCAAATGTAATTCTTATTATTTATTGAGAAAAATGAAGAGAATTACAAAAATAAATTATTTTCGTTTAAATGGTTATAGCCCCACAATGTACTGATGCAAGAAGTTTGATTGACATATAATTTATCATAATCTTTTCTCATGTTTGCAATCATGAGAATTTTGCCCGTCACCATACAGTCACGTTATATGGACTTAACATAATATTAAATCTTAGAGAATTATTTATATGAAACTTTGTAATTGTTAAGTATCGTTGACGAACTATAGCAGATAAATCTTGTGATATGCTTTTTTACTGTTACAATAATCACATGGTCATACAAATTTTGTATACTTATAGTAATGTAACAGTTGGTAGGAGAGCTGCAAACGTATCAAAGTTTCTTCCTAAGAATAAAAAAATTGTAACAAATATATTTATTTAAACTACCTACTTCGGGCAACCGCCAAGAGCTACTGGTAAAAGATAGAGGGACTCCCCGATTGACCTTCAAAAACGCTGTATCATTAATGCTAAAGAAAGACCACGCAAAGAGCATGTGTAAACCATAGAGGAAGGTCTTCTAAAGACGTTGATGATACTGGACGAGGTGAATAAGATATACAGTGTGTGCCTATGACAGAATTCATTGTTTTACATACTGCGTTCTCATAATAATAAATATAATAATATACTTAATTCTTGTTTACTTAATAAAATATGAAAAATCTATGAAATAAAGTGTCTGTCAAATAAGGTAAAACAAAGGGAAGCAAAAAATAACAAATCGGTTTCATATAACTGAGTCGAAACGAGTTCTAAAAGTGGTTCTAATTTTCGATTCGCAGCCAGTTTAGTTTATTGACAGATTTACTGTTATTGTTCTGCTAGGCGTTGCGACACTAACAAATTAATAACATTGTTTTGAGCTGAGAAAGGAGTCATAAAGTAGCGCCTCTTGACAGTTCACACTGAATAATTTATTGTGAAATGTATTTTTGTATACTAAATAAGTTAACAGAATGTGTTGTATTTTGCTAAATGTTACATATAGTGATTACTAAGTCTAAAATAATTCATATGTTTTATAGAGTAACAAGTACATAAGTATTTATTTATTATAAGTTTGAATCATGAGTTGTCGTTTTTATTTTATTTTGACGTTTCACCCCGCATTAAGCAGTGGAGCGAAAGCGGACCTAGTGTACCAACGCTATACTACTAAATATACATATTTCATTTAAAACTATACACCAAATGAAGAAAATATTTTTATAACTCAATCAATATTCGAGAATCGAGACGTATATAGACGTGATAATTGTAAACTTAAAATGAATGCGATGGATTTTTAATTTATATTTTACTATATAGGTTTTGTTTCATACAAAAAATACGATGCTAGTTTTCACTTCTTATATGGCTGTCGTTAAAATATATAGAACATGCTCTAATATTAGAACTTAATTTATTTGTTATTTAAGCATTTGTAGGACAAAATCTACACGTTTTCTTTATGATGGTGACTGCAACTGCAAACACCCTCCCACAAGCTCCTACTTTACAATACCTATAATAGGTAGGTAAGTAGAAGGTATACCTTCTACTTCTACACGGTGACGTGTTTACATTACATACATGTTTTCAACATTTACCGATTCTCATATTCCTTTTAAGCTCTAAGCGCACGTTATATTATTAGCTACATGAAGCTTTTACGAGCTACGTTAAATTTATGAAAGTTGTTTTAACACATTTTATTATAACGATATAAATGCTATAGTAATACGAACGTGTAAACAGAATGTTTTTTCACGGTTTACCTCAAGAAATATATTTATATTTCAGTAATATCAAATACATATGTTATAAATAAACAGTGTTTCTTTCTAAATTGTATATTAGTTTAAGATATATTCACGGTAGTTATATGTCGTTCAAACAGCTGTTGTTTAGTTTCAATTTGTTAGTTTGGATATTTCTTTACTTTTATTATGTATTCCGCATATAAGAGTACTCTCCTATATAGATCACCTTCAAAATATAACGTTTTTCGTCCGTTTTTCGCCAAAATTCCAGATATTGAGACATCGACGATCATGATGACCTTATTTCCCTTACTGCTGATAGAAATCTCGCCAGTTTATTTTGCCGCGATGGCTTTTTTGATCATTGAAATAACTTTGAAAGTTGGTCTAATTTAACTTTTATAATATTTCCGGACAAAATATCGTTCTTTTTGCTCCATCTGAATTCGAGACCTATAGAACAACCATGGCGTTTGGCCAGAATCTGTCACACGAACAAAACAAATGCCAAAACGAACAAATCACTGACTTTTATAAATATTTATTATTTCTCTTATTTTAAAAATACGAACCCATTATATTATTACTATAGTAATACAAGAAAACATTTAGCTAAACCAAGCTAATGCTTACATACTTTAGTGAAAAATTCGAAATTGTAAGATGTAAATATCTATACTTTTTTCTCATTAGCATGTAAACAGACGCACAGTGTTTTTAGTAATGTACCCAAGGATATTCGGTAAAAGATGTCGATGTGTCGCTTGGCCGCACGCCAAAATGAATGACACTCGCGTTAGATTCATTCAGCTAATTAGATTATCGGTAACTAGATTACACGAACAATACGAAATAAGCTTTTTGATTGAATTTGTCTAAATCTGTGCCAAATGCTTACAATTATTATTACAAAATATAATTTAAGTATATAATGTCTTAGTAGTAAAAAAACTTGAAAGTACTATTTTGTGAAAGAACTCAAGCGAGTCGGTTTAACTATCACAAATTCTTTCGTTATGCAGAAATTTACAAGCAGTAATATGATGTAAATATTTGCTTGTTTCACAAAATAACAGGTAATTATTTTTAGCTTAACGGCACTTCTCTCTATCATAAATGAATTACAATGTTTACTACTTGAAAACCTATATTATTTGTAATGAAAAACTGCAAGTAAAAAGCAGCATTCCCATTATCAGCGTCACTCTCATTAGTCATAATTACCACACATTGTTAGGCTTGATACACATTTTGCTCTAAATCGAGAAACCTACATTGTATTTAATGACTGATTGTTTGAATTGGCCTTATTCTGAGCTATTTAAGTTCTAAGTCAACAAAGCTAGGAAAATGGGGTACGAAATAGTTCCTAGAATAATTTAGTGAACCAAATTTTATTTTTAACAACCACACTAAGAGACGGCAATTACCGTGTAATTGACATTATCTCAGCTAATAGTCATCATCTAGCGGATTACAAAAATAATTTGCCAAACATATCATTGAGAAGACTCATTTCGTTAACGTCTATTTACAGTTTATTTGTGTTACATTAATGGCTGGATATATGTATATTTTTAATAATCATAAACTACAACATACATGTTTTGACATGTATTAGATAATTTAAATGTGATAAACAAAAAAAATAATATATACATAATAAAAAATATAAAGCCAGTAACAAAATACCTAAAAAATAGTAAATACCAAAAAAATAACTTTAAAATTGAATGTTATATATATTGCTTTCGATCATGTTTCAAATATAATTAAAAATGTAAAGTAAGTACTCTTTCGAAATAATAATTACATATTATTTATGTTATTATGAACCGGTAGTAAAATATGAAATTTTAATATTTAACTCAAAATGTCGTTTGTGAAACAGTTAATTAAGTAGCGTGCATTTCTCATTACATCTGTCTGCGAATTTAATATTTTATATCCTTCCAGAGTTCAATGGAATGAATATGCCTAAAATTATGCTGCGAATACTTGTAACTATTTTATATTTTCAATATTTACTTTTTGATATTTTTCGTTTCTTTTATTATAATAATTTAATGTTAACATCTAAATAATTTTTCATCAGCAAATTTATAGCACATCACTATTTACACTGTCACTACACTATGTAGTAAGTAATTAAAAAAAAAAAACAATTAATACTCTATAGTCGATAAAAACATCACAATTACTAACTTTTTTTACTTATTTTAATTTAAAATTTTCATTTCGGCACTTTAATATCGGATGCGTCAGTCCGCGCGGGCCGACGCGTTGCGACGCTCGCGTCGACTGGGCGCCGTTTCAGACGTCTGCCAAAGAATCCATGACTGAAAAGTTATATTTATATAGAATGGCCGCATGTTGTTAGGTCCTTTACTTATCTGTAATTTTTCTAATGTCAGATAATTAATTATGAATAACTTTATTTCTTTATTTGTGTTTTATTTTTATTGTGGCAATATTACCTAATCAATAAATACAGTACGTTAAAATCAAAATCTTGTCCAAATATATAATGTCCAATATAAAATAAGATGAGACTAATATTAATTTTAAGCTATATTTAAACTCTAGAATTACTTACTTCTAATATAACTTGTACTACAAAATTGAAAGCAAAAATCCGAAAAACAGATTATCTATAATAGTAAAAAAGATTACCTGTATAGAATTTATGAAAACAACACTTTCTCTTTCTCATATTTCCAAGCCAAGTCCAATCTACATAAAAGGACCTCTCAACGTCAAGTTATTAAAGCTATGAATAAATATGGTACGTGCTCCAGCACAGTTCTGGTAATGATTTACACGGTCAATTACAGTTAACCTGATTCTATTTGTGAAATCGACCTATTACTGCCTTGGTAATTCCTATTAAGAAGATTTATTAAGACAATTATAAGATTTATAATATCTTATATATTAGAGTGTATGCAAAATAATCATTTTTTATGAATCTTATCTTTTACTGAATTTTTGTTAAACTTAAATCTATCATCTTATAGGCAAGGAAAAAATATTTCTAACTTTACACGGTAATAGAAAAAAAAAATTTCATTGCTCAAAATCAAGTATTTCTCATAACGCTAAATGCAAAAGCCTTAAAATAAAACTTAAAATCGGGCTCGAGACCTCACAAAATAGAAAGAAACATATTAAAGCCGTTCAAGTTCAACGTAGATGCGACAGACGGATAACGGTGTTAAACATTGGGGTGGTCTTTTTGTTTATTTTTCTGTGGGAAATTAAAAACTACCCTAGCTCGTCTGTCTGGTGTCACGATGAAGGTTACACATACGTTTTGATCTAGCATTTTTTTAAATGGAAGAACGGTACGAATCTCTTGATCTTTACGCTAGGCATTCAATGCCATTTCATTCGGTTGTATTTTAAGATAGAAATGATGTGCGCGAATATTTTTTTTTATTTTTGTTTTTTATTCTAACATAGATACATCCATCTTAAATGTTGGTACATTTTGGTTTAAGTTGGATCTATCTAACAAATACGTTAGGGGTTTAATATCCACTACGATTTGGTAAAATATCTTGTATATTAAAACTTGTATAGTAAAATAAAATAATATATATAGTAAAATGAAATTTTAATATCTATCCAGTAAAACAAAGTATATCTAACCTTACCTTGTTTTCCGTTTTCCATATCTACTTATTTTAAAACCGCAAGCACTCCAATATGCAAGCATATCGTTTAGATCGTTACGCTAACGGGATATAAATCCATTATTAAGCTTGCCGCATACTGCAGTCTAATATAAGTATGAATTGGGATTTGCAGTTCATAAAAACCTTTATTTCTTTGAAAGGTTACTGCGGGCGTCTGCAAATAGTAATAACTTCTGCAATTTAGCTCTTATCCCAACGTAATAGGGTATTAAAGTATGTAAGCACAAATCTAGACTTTCCAGACTTCAATATAGTTTGACTTTCTCACTTGGGTAGCGTTACAGTGTAGGCAATGTGACCTGGTTCAACGTAGGTCACCTATTAGAAAATTAAATCTACTTGTAGATTATTAACAAATAATGTTATTTTATGTGTTAAAAATAATAAAAATAAAATAATGTGTGTTAAAAGTTATTACCATATTCAAGATTTCAAAAATGATTACATGCCTTGGGAATGAAATACTCGCTCCAATCTATTTCAAGAGTAAGAATTGTTAAATCGTATTTTTTTGGCAAATAAAAAAAAAGAAAAAAAACAGAAGTCTTGCCGACTGTCTTGCGCTGGCTCTTCTCAAGACACATTAACCTTAGCCAACTGGTGGTAAATTAAAAAAATATATTTGAAGTAAAAAAATGAAGCATGTAACTTCTTATTTTGAATAAAATTATTTGACTTTGACTTATATTTAATACTAAACAAAATTAATTTATAAAAATCATCATAAATAGAATTCGGAGTGTTGTCAGAATATAAATATATACTGAAAGCATCATATGGGTATATTGAGGTAAGGGTTAATTATTTCTTTACATCCCTCTATGCGCATGCTTTTAAACCCTTATAAATATGACATATGATACTTAAATATTAAAAAAATACCCGGAATTCGTCCACTTAAAACTTACCCTCCATGGACCAACGGAAGTACTGCCGTTACATTATTTTATTCCGCTTATATAACGCATATAAACATAATTTTTAATATTTTGATAAATTTTAACATTTTCATAGTACCATATTTAATGACAAAATAAATAAGAGTAGATTCAAAAAGAAGCAGAGTTGCATAATAATATGCGGACAATGTAGTTTTTGCAAAGTTATAAAGTAAGCAAAGTATTTGGTCAAATAAATAGATATATAACGTGTTAGACAGAATTCAAAGACACATACATATATAGTTTCACGCTTTATCCCTAGAGAGATAGTTAGAGAAAATACAGCGCCTCTACATACCTCTTACGCCTAGTCCACTGTCGTTAGCCTCTTCATCCATGCTCTCCGGGGGTCCTCATGCTTGACGTGACCTAACCTCCATCACTTTGGAAAGTTAACCGAGGTCTTTTCTTACCTCTCTTACCACTCAGTTTTGCATCATATATCTTTTTAACCATTCTTTCATCTCTCACTCTCTCGACTTCCAAACCATCTGTTCGAAGATACGTTCCAATAAAAAAGACCACTGATATTTTCAGCTGAAAGTTATTTCTGACATTTAAAAAATATATGTAGTCGTATTATATATTCAATTTATGGCAGAGTCTGTTTTCGTCTATTACAAGACGACTCATTGAATGTTCCAACGACGCTGCACGATCATAACATTAATTGGGTACTTTATTAGTGCATCCATTCATACTGCCTTGTAATGAAATTGAAGTCTTTTCAAAGATCGCTTCTTGTCTTGTTCGTATTTTTGTTCTATTGAACTATGTGTGTTTGAACAAAATATGTTCTTAATTATTTTTATACCTTTACTTAAATTGCACTATTATTAGCATAATTTATTATAACTTTATAGTACTTTGAAATAGTATATTTAGTTTACTATGTAATTATATGTAATGTAAATATATTTTTCATCTTCATGCCAAATTCTTACTAATTCACTAAATCCTGCCAGACTCCAGGAAATTGCAATGTGATTTGTTGCACTCAATTTTGCATTTTATCCTTTGTATTACCAGAGCGGAGAAATGAAACTATTTCACTCTCTGACCTAGAGTCGATATCAAACGTTCAACCATCACTTTTATATATATATATATATATATATATATATATATATATATATATATATATATATATATATATATATATATATATATATATATATATATATATATATATATATATATATATATATATATATATATATATATATATATATATGTTATAATTAAAATTTATTAACAAAAATTGTTACTAACTAACTTGACTACACGCATAGCTATTTGATATCTACCTAAAGCCATTACATGGACTTTTAGTAAATAGTATCAGCGTTTCTTAGTTCAAAGAACTATGACCTTTCTTACAAAGCGTTAAGATTTTTTAAGGCGTGCACATTAAATCTGTTTAGTGTTATCTGATTGCATTTGTTTTATCAACAAGTGCACGTGCGGCTGCACTGATGCCAGACTCTACTTTAAAAGTTTTAAATCACCCTAGCTAGGTAGTTACAACGTAGAGCTGATTTTATATATATATATATATATATATATATATATATATATACATATATATATAAAATCAGCTGTAAAGCAGCTATATATATATATACATATATATATATATATATATATATATATATATATATATATATATATATATATATATATATATATATATATATATATATATATATATATATATATATATATATATATATATATATATATATATATATATATATATATATATATATATATATATATATATATATATATATATATATATATATATATATATATATATATATATGTTATATGTTCGAAATATTATCATCTATATTATTATCGAGGTCACTTTAAACCTTAACAATGAAGCACAGCTGGTATACCTTGCAGGGTCAAGTTAATAGCGTACTATACGGTGACGTAGTAATACGATACATGTGGGTAGAATTTTTAAAATGTACTAACTCGATAAAAATATGTTACCTTATCCTTTACCTCTTTACCTTCATATTTTTTGTACACACATATACATACATATCTTCATGTTTTATCCCTAGAGTGGTAAATAGGTATATCTCGGATTTATGAACGTAATTTTAGTAATTTGGTTAACCGCAATGTTTCGGAAACAATTATAAAAATTAAATCACTCTTCATACATAATTATTCATGGAAATATTGGTAAAGTAATTATATGCTTGACGTAAGCTTTAAAATCGTAAATACAAAAGTTTTGATTGCAATTTAAGTCTGGGAATTACTTCGTCCACAACCTGTCCCTATGGAATAATCAGACTTGTGTCGTAGCTCGTACGTAATCGAATAAACTTTAACATACATGAATATATTAATCAACTAATATTAGTTTTGTTTTTTCTGTAAAGCTTAGATGTATATATCTATTTAAAAATATGCACTAGTTAGGGGAACCTTAATCTTATCTTACATAGTAAGAAAGTAGATGAGACTATGAATATTGTTAATTGCAAAAATATGCATATGTTCTTTAGCTATATATATATATATATATATATATATATATATATATATATATATATATATATATATATATATATATATATATATATATATATATATATATATATATACATATAAATATATATATATATATATATATATATATATATATATATATATATATATATATATATATATATATATATATATATATATATATATATATATATATATATATATATATATATATATATATATATATATATATATATATATATATATATATACGTAATGATGACTCAATGATTGTAAGTTTATTTTCCTTTCAAGCGCCGAGCTCATTGTGTTACTTGCTGCTAAGTTTAGATATTATACGTTTTTCTTTGAAGTGTGAATGTACTAAATATAGGCGGATACGTTACTACAGGACTTGCTATTAGCCGCACTCATTCCTCGACTTCATACCTTAGAACAACATATGGGCTTATAACTTAATCTAATAAATAGTAATAATGTTTGTCAAGCGGCCGAAGCAACGGGTAGGTTGCAAACGAATATACAAGTTTGAAAGAAAAGTTTAAATATTTATAGCGCGAAAAATTATATTATATATAAATCAACACGTTTTATTTATATATATTTATAACATAGTTTTATTTTGTACTTTATTCATAGATACACATGAAGATATATTTATATACCGATACAATTAAAAATAAAACTTGTAAGTTGTAAGTTGAGATTAAATTTATTATATACTACTCACTATAACTAACGTAATTCATCGTCAAGGGAGACTGAGGTATTAGCTCAGATGAAGTGGTATTCGTGATATAGTTTACAAAATACAAAAAATATTCGGAATCATTTAAATAGCGCGAAACCCGCAAATCTTATAAATTTTTAAATTATATTTGTCAATATAAATTATGCTATTAACAATATAATTTTATGCTCTGATTACTAAGGTGTGGAAACGATTTACTAATACAGATTACGTACAATAAGATATGACATTGCTTCCTGTCCGTACATGAGACAATGCAGTTGACATGACAATACATGCTCACAGCTAAATCGCTTTCAATAGCACAGCGACCTAAATACATCAATTAATAAAAGGTTGAAATTTATATTCCAACATAAAAGTTAATAAGCTTAGAAAATTTTCAAATTACAAATCACAGCAGGACAGTATAATGTAAACAAAATGTTGTATACCGTACTTGGCAGAGTAAGCACCGTAGAAACCTAGTGTTAAAACACTCCTTTCCTCGCTTTCCGCCTTTCCGAGGCATTGTACATTGAGTGGCGGAATTTAACGCTGTACTTTTGTCTTGTTACCGAAGCAAAAAAAATAAAATCGTTATTTGTTTGTTCAATTGCCACTAGGGTGCATTAAATATTTTTTTAATCCATTATAAGGAGAATGTCTGAGAGAGTGTCTCTCCACTTAATTCAATGAATGAATTTAATACAATACAATAACAGCGTGTTTCAATATGAGTTTAATCTTGCCAGCATGCCAGCTTAAGCTGCATACATACGGAAGCAGAATAAGCTTTAAAAAATAAAAAAAATCTTTATAGGCATATTTTGTTTTATAGCAAAGAAAAATATCACAAGCAAAATCATATTAAACTTAATTATATTTTTATTTTGTTTACATATATGTAATATCGTCTTGACAGTGTAAAAATATTCTCACCTATTTAAATTAAGATTCATCACCATATTTTCTTTGGCATTACTGCTATATCCTGAAACAAAGAAAGTTCTTTTTATATATATACTAAACAAGCTTTATATCATTAATAATAATAAAATAATGTAAGTTTTGATCTTGAAGAGGGATGAAAGCTTACGTATAAGTTAACGTTAGTTTTAACCTTAACTTCATTAAAGATTTTTTTTACACATAGCGATTTAAGCAGATAGCTGCATAGAGAGTGCCTAGAGTTAGTTTACAGCCATTTTCACTTTCAGTATACTCGAAATTACTCTAAATTTGATCGAATCTATGACCCTATTGATTTCAATCAGGCGCCTCTTTACTGCACAGTTCATCTTAAAATAAAATTATAAATGCGCTAATTTATAAATTAGTGTATTATAAACTTTAAGGAAAAACCCGTGAAAAACCGTCGTGGCGCACATGCACAGCGTCTTCCTGTAAACGAATAGGTTTGTAGATTCGATTCCCACTCGGGGAAGATGATTTTTTTCATTTACATTTTCTTCGCCCTGGTACTCAATATACAATTTCTCGAAAAGGCGGAAAGCTGGAAACGGAGTGTCTTAACACTAGGTTCCGCGGTTCCTACTGCCTACCCTAGAATAAGCGAGATAAAGCACGAAGCTAAAAATAAAAAAAATCCAAACTACTACATAATATTTCGATAGATCATGAATATTTATATTCAAATCCTTTTCAAACACCATTTTAGATGAAATTTACTATACTATAATATTTTAAAGGCTGCTTTAGCCGTGTAAATCTTTTCCAGATATACTGAATAGCTGTAGATTTATACTGATCTTATGCAATGTAGAGCAGCTGCATTAAATTTAAATTTTCTAAGAAATAAGAGATAGATAAATTAATTTATATTGTACTTCCGGATTTATCGTATTTGACGGGATTGTTGGATGGATAGAAAGTGATTTTTTGGTTCTTCTTTTTATCTTCTTGAATAAAGTTTAAAACGTAAGCCACGTAGATTTAAGTAAGTTAAGAATCTACAAAAAAATTTATTTATTTATTAATAAAACAGCTTATATTGCTACAAAATAATATAAATTATTATTCAAATTAAATATTAAGTAGAGTACTGTAGGTAAAGTTTAAATCCATACAAGCAACATCCAAAAACTGCTATACGTTGATTTATGAGTCATAAATCGTTGGATTATCTTTAATTCATTCTCATTACGGGTCATTCCTTTTTAAGGACACGATTGTGATCGTAATTGGGGCTCCGGTTGTAAAACTGTACATGGTGCAACAGTATTTGTTATTCTAAAGCAGTCTAATACACGTTGTTTGACGAAACCGGTTAAGTGCAAGAAGGCTTCATATTCATAAGCTAAACTAAAATTATAATAGATTTTACTGTATAGTAAAATATAATTATAAATATGAAATTAAGAGTTTAAAATTTTTGTGTAAATTGATTCTTTTTTTCTTCTTTTAGCAAATAAGCGACATGTAAAAAGCCTGTAAATAGTAAGTCATTAATTAAAATACAATAAACAACATCAACACAATACATACATAAAGTGCATGTAATTGTGCACCATCCTCCCTCCCTCCCCTTATAATTAGAATATTTTTATATTCTACCTTTCTTTTTCTAAAGCTTCTCACTTATTAAATAATAACTTAAAAAAGAAGTTTTAATGCTCATAAATATTATATGAACTAATGACCCCTGTAATACGCTTTATAATGTGGATAATAATCTGGATCTTATACTACTGTGTTCCAGTATGTTTTAATTTTTTTTAAATATTTATTTTATTAAACGGCAGTTTTGATTTGTATTCTTTTTTTTAGCTTTACGCTTTATCCTGCACATGGCAGAGTAGGCAGAGGGAACTGCAGGAACTATAAAAACCTAATATTGAGACACTCCGTTGCTTAGTCCCTGCTATGTATATGTTATTTATATAAAATGTACAAAATATACGATTGCACGTAGTTTGAAGCATTTAGGCAGCTCGCGTATTTTCATTAGGATCGGTAAAGTTTTTTAATACTATATCACTATTAGTGGTCTTCATCACAGATAACGAACAATACCTTGAACAATGTTTTTCTTTCATAACTTTACTCTTATCCTGCACATAGCAGAATGCAGAGAGAACCGTAGAAACCATGAGAATCTAGTGTTAAGACATTCCGTTCTCTGCTTTCCGCTTTTTCGAGACATTGTATGTCTGTTCCTGTTAAAGGCACAAATGTTTTCGCTTTATAATATAAATATAGACTAGACTCCATCAAATATATAAAATTTTAAAATCCTCTGAAATAACAATCTGCAGCTTTATATATTGAAGTTAAAATAAAAAAAAAACTAAATTAAAACCTATATTTTCCTAAATAACAATCACTCAATTTAACCATTTTTTTAGCATTTACAACGTCATATATATGTACCAGATTTACATTGCTTTTTACTGAATATTCCTAACGCACGAAGCTATTAAGCTTTTAAATTTTGTACCAGATCTCCTCCTACGGCGATTCGTAACGAATCGTTCATAGTTGTCTTACGTGAGTGGCATAGAAATAGTGTCGTGCGTGATGGCGGAAGCGAGTGTAACAAATCTCCAATTATATATTTATATATTTTATTATGTAAATTACAGTCGTGGCGGAGAAAGAAATAGAAGAGGATCAGCGCAATGGATTCAAATCCTATATATTTATTCTTGATAAGTATTTTAGCTTTGTCTGAAACTATCGTAATATGAGTTATGATTGCGGGTTGTATGTCTTATTTTGGGAATTTTACAAATTCCGGCAGGACGCAATGAAATTTTAAACTTTTCATTACGTTCCGCCGCTCAACACGCAATTCTCTAATCGAATTCGTGCCTTGAAAGTCCTTTCTACTTACACAACAAAAATATCCGGTATATATTGAAATAATACTTTGCCGGCTTACTTAGGTCTTAAATTAAGCGCGGCTTTGAGCATTTCCTTTGTAGAAATGAAGACATTGTATTGATATACTACACTTATTTTTTTTACTTACAAATTACTTACGAAGTTTACGAATTTTAAGTCGGAGTGACAACGTGATAACGCGGACGCGAGATAAGTAGAGGAAGGACATTGAACCTGTTTTAAGATGGAAAAGGAAACTTGAAGTATTACAAGGTTTTTGGTAAAATATAATTTTACTTGATTTTACTTTGCAATACTTTTGTAGTAACATATTATCAGTATATATCAATAATAGATATTAGAAAAGTCAAGCGAACAACTTTTAATTATTATTTCCGTGTACGATAATTTTATATACAAATGTAAGAAAATATTTTTTCTTAAATAACTTTTTAAATATATATTAAATTATTGACAGTAATAACAATAACATAAATAAATAAAGTAATCGATCTACTTACTTCATTTGAAATTGGGCTTGGAGGTTACTTCAAAAACTAGAAGATTTTGCACAACTGTAATAAATCAATTTTCGCCGAGTCAATTTAACTAACTTGTTTTTACTGTTCTGTGGCAAAAATTATTTGCAATACAAATTCCTTTTTTCATTGAGACTTTAATAAATATTGATCATATTTCGTTTATTGCATAGTTAATTTGGCATCTGACGTATTTGGTAGCACGTATCTAGATCTATCTATCTATTCAAATTTTTGGTGTTTATTAAATGTCTGGTGTTTAAATTTTTAATATTTATTTGTTTTTCATATCCAAGTGTTTTGATTTTTATAATTCATTGAAAGAATTGGATACAAGAAGGAAAATTTAAGGAAGGTCACGTAGAATGCATCAAGTAAGTTTGTTTGTTTGTTATTTGTCATATATGGTTTCCTTTCTTGGTACTACAAATAATAATTATAAGCATTTTGATTATAAGATAAGGTGAAATCCAAAAACTAATGCCTGTAACTTTTGATTGTCTTAACTAAGAAATCTGATTTTGATACGATTCTTGAATTGATTGATGCCTCTAGGTGTTCTTAAGAAAAATTATATTGACAGACACATATAGGATATATACACATATATATCTTTTCTTGTCTTATTTCAATAATATCGTTTGGTATATTAGACGTTTGGCAATGTAGACGATTAAGACAGATTTAAAATAACGCCCGTTCCTTTATTTATTTATTTTTACAAATGGTGGCTAGCTTTCAGGAAAGTTTGAGAGCCTCAGCTTCAACTTCGAAAATGTTCAGTTTTGATTATGACAAAAAGAAGAATGTAAAAATAATAGTATACTTCAATCTGGGATGAAAAATGTAATAATAATTGTTTATACTAATATATCAAATTAACATTAAAAGTAGAACCTTTATAAGACACTATAGGACAGTATATTTGTCGTCTGTCAAGGGCATCTTGCACCTACTTATATTTTCAGTCTTTAATGTTTTCCATCTAGAAATATGCACATTTTCTTTATGAAAAAAATATTGGAACAGTGGAACAACTATTGATTAATCGCAACCAATATATTATATATTTATAAGCAATGAATATAGATTGATATGTATCTTCATTGGCGTTGATATCCGGAACTTTACAAGTTAAGTCTAGAGTTTAGAAGCTTAACGAAGTCAAGTTAGTTTTGGCTCTATATGACGAGAAGAATCTTTTTTTAAAAATTAAAATAAGGAAATACTTAAAGGGATTATTTTTATAATTAAGGCGATTATGTTTACTCTACAAGTGATTATATCTAAGCTTACAGTGATTGTCAGTAAACTTGAAGTAATTATTTGTAAACTTAATGTAACATATCATAAATATTGCCCTAGTTTAAATAAAATTCAGAATTTGGATGGGACAGCCAACACGCAACGAGTGTTTTTCACAAATCGTGAAAAAAGGAAATATTTTGTTACTTCTTGATATTACCGCAAATAATGAGGAAAATACACAGAGGTTAAGAACAACAATATCGATAGATAGATATATCTATGACATTAATAAATGATTTTACAGTTATAGATCATTGGTGAGTATTTAAGGACAAATGGTACACTCATTTTATTATATATTTTTTAATATTACTAACATGTTGTGTCGTATGATAAATAATAAAGAAACCGACTTCAAAACTATACCTAACAAAATATAAGGACAAATTAAACGCGAATTAAAAAATTAAAAGAAGTAGTTTAATTCTCACAGAATTATCGTCGTGAAACAGCAGTCAGTTTCGTCAGGTGAGTGAGAATTCCGGATGGGCATAAAGGAGGGTTCATTAGGGGATTTAGTTGGAAACGCATCCACATCCTTTCAGGCTGTGGATGCCTATGGGTTATGCCTATGGGTTATGCCTATGGGTTATGCCTTCACCCGAAGGTGTCCACTTAACATCAGGTGGCCCTTCTGCTCGTTTGCATTTTACAATATTATATAAAATAACTACCTATTGAGATAAATACGTACAAACAAAAGGTTTATATTTAATTTATAAGTATTTATATTTATTAACAATTTATTTTTCCAGTTAGTGTCAACTTAAGCTATGTTTTTTTTAATAGTTTTAATAGGATTTGTTCTGTTAAAAAAACTAGAACGATATATACATTTTTTATATAAAAATTTTTCGACAAGAAAATACATTTTTAATTTTAACATTTTAATTTAGTACCACGCTTTACACGTACCAAAATGACAGTCATCGCGTCTGCTTGTAACATCAATGCTATGAGAGGGAGCTAGGATGATACTGTTCGGAAATGTTGGTAATCATAACAACAAATAAATTATTATTTTATTTGAAATCCTTGTTTTATAAAACTGTATAATCTAAAATAAACATAACAGTTATTTTTATAAATAAACATATTATAATTAATAATTATGTATTAATTCCTTTGTTGAATCAATTATAAAGAAATATAAAATTCAATTGTCCCTCATCTCCTCTCAATATCCTGCCCTTTCAACCTCTGAATATAAATTAAAGATAATGTAACAGATTCTATAGTAGTCAAACTCGCTATAATCAGCAGAACAAACGTGCAAACAGTTGAAATGAAATTAGCGTCAATATTTTGTTTATATACGGTTTTAATATGTGTTAAAGGTGGCCTCATAAAAACCTTGATTGGTACCGTCACCAGTGAAGTACATGAAGTCAGCCATGGAATTATTAAAAACGTAGTAAATACCATCGATAAGGCAACCAACCATGTAGTAGGAGATGTAAATCATATACTGCACATTAGACGAACGACTCCAAAGAATTCTTATTTTATAGAACCGAATACAGGGACACAAGAAATCAATTTTACACCAAAAAGCACTATAAGAAATATTCAAGCTTCACCTGAAAATAATGTGGAAAATTATACGTCATTAAATAATTTAAAAACAGTAAAAGAACCCAACAGAAGTAAAGACGATTTAATTGAAAATGATAGTTATTCAAGTGATTATAATTTTGGTGAAGGTGTTATTTCACCAAGAATAGGACGAAATGTAAATAGTAAATCCAAATAAAATATTAAATCATATCAACTAGATGATTTTGGAGATATATCGATATCTATAAGGAGTAATATATTTAAAAATATGAGAAATAGAAAACGCAGCAGCAATGAGTATAAATAAGTTATACATATACAAGTTACACTATTTAGGAATATTTGGATGATAGAAATATGTGGAATTTATGTCATATATATAGATATATAAAAGAGCAACTAATAAGTTTCTTATTGGCCCTGCTCAGAAGTTCAGCTTTTGAACCGTTAGTAGCGACATGTTCTTTCAACGATTTAAAAAAGGTTGAAAAAGTCAATTTAAATAAAGCATATTTGGATTTTGAAATTCAATTTATGGAACAGACATCAATAATAGAAAGGATCTCATAACAATCAAATCTAGGTGTTTCGATTTTTGTGTGACGTAATAATTATACTGACTTACTTAGAAAACAGTGATTTTTTAATATATTTCTAAATACTTCATTGTATATATGTGTTTTATTTATTTCATACAGTCATAGTGTTATCAGCACTTGAAAAACGATTATTAAATTATTAGTTTTGTTTCTAATTTTGCTAAAGTCAAGTATGTATATAAATAGCCATATCATTAACTAAAGTGATCCAAAGGTTATCGAAACTTTGGAATTGTCATTATCATCACATTTAATAAAATTAGATATACACCTACAACTACTAATACTACTATATAATACATATTTATATAAATATATATTTTAATTGTTATATACAAGAATAAGATAATAGTATTGAAACCATTATTTATTTGAAGATAATAAAACCGGTTTTAATTTTAAATGTAAAAGTCAGTGAAAAATTCAATAAATCAAGCGCGTCTTGGGCTCCTAATATAGGTAGAAAAAAATTTTTTCTATATTTTAGTAGTTAACCAAACTGTCACACCACGCTTTGTTCTCTTATCAAAAGGATATAAAAGTTAATAATTTCAAAATCATGCACTAATTTTTGAGTATTTACTCTTCTCGCGAAATCGCAATTTTTGTATATACAATTATAATTAAAATATATATTGAATTTCATAACTAAACTAAAATAAATGAGAGTTGAGAGTAGTCGGGTTTATTTCAGAGCACAAATCATAGCCATTGATTTTTAGTTCAATCCCTTAGTTATGGCGTTTCGAACGTATGTAGTCGAATATAAATCACCGTTATAGGTTTTTTTCCACTAACACAAACAATGATTTTATAAAATAAGAAAAATATATTTGAATCTGTCGATAAAACGATAATTTTACCGAACAGGATGTGCAATACTTATGTGTAGAGTACAGTGGTTCTAAATATCAAAGGAAATTGTGGTATACGCTTCGAAGATTTGATTACTGGCGGTTACATGATACTTATTTATCTTAGTTGTAAGTAAAAGTTGGAGCTAGACATCTTGAATTCTTTTATATTTTATAATACGTTTATCAGAATATATGTTTTTAGTTCCACCCTTTATCCTTGTAGCAGGGTAGGCAGAGGGAGACGTAGTTTCTGTGGATTGAGTGCTAGTTGAGTAGGAAGACATTTTATAGAACATCAACGCCACCCATGTCTAGTTGCTGGATCCGATAAAATGGAAATGAAATAATCCATCCTCTCCAAATGGGAATCAAACCCACAAACCTGTCGCGTTTGCAGGTAGACGCCACGCTCATGCACCACGATGCAACAGTTCTAATTGATTTTATTTTATATAATTGATAATTGTAATGGATGGCATCTCATATTGCCTACGATATATAAGAATAAAATATGTATTTATCTTATAATAAAAACCTTTAGTCAATCAAGTGTATGATAGTGATTGTAAGTTAAATATAACAATTGCTTCGAACTTATACGTTCCAAGAGCAAGTTTGAAGTTAACTTTAGCCTATTTTTATCATAGTCCTTAGGTACGTTCCCACATATATAATATTAGCGTGGGATTTATTCCTGAGAAAATGTTAACTTACAGAAAGATTTCCTACGTAAATAAAAGTGGCATCAGATTTTTTTATAAAGCTTTAAAAAGTTCTATAGATGATATTGTAAGCTATATTACTATTTTATTAAAAGTGTTGTTATTATTATACATTTATTATATTTTTTTATAGCTTCACGCTTTATCCCGCACATGGCAGGGTAGGCAGAGGGACCACAGGGACCGTAGGAACCTAGTGTTACGAGACTCCGTTGCTTAGTCCCTGGTTTCTCCGTCCCTGATTTCCGCCTTTTTCGAGGCATTGCGTGCTGAGTGGCAGAACTCAACGCCGCGCTTTGCCTAGTTTGCCAGAGCGAAGAAAATGGAAATAGAAAAATCCATCTTCTCCGACTGGGGATCGAACCCAGAAACAGTCGCGTTACAGGCAGACTTTGCGCCTCTGCGCCACGACGGTCCTCGTCATATAAATTATAATATAACAAATTACATTTATTATATTATTATTTATATGAATAAGAAGACACAAAGGTTAAGATCTATACAGATTAAAAATAATAATTATTTACCTTACCTATAAAATATATACTTAAAAAATTGTACAAATTTGTAAGAAGAGCCCAAAGGTACCTTGTGAAAGAGAGCCATTTGCTTGTAGAATGATATTTAAAAAAAACAGTAATAAAACACTTTGAGCAAGAACTTTAGTCGCATTAGATATTTATATTCAATTTTCTTTAACAATTAAACAGATTGCTGAAGGAAATTTAATATACATATTACATACTCGTTTACAAATTTAGTACTACTGCCAAGTTGAATAGAATGATCGATTAAACTAAAATGGTTCAACACCTTCCTTCATAACATTTGTACTATGCGAGCGCGCTAATATCAGAAACTATTTGTTTTTCGGGCAAGGCCTATATTATATTACGTCAACCGTTTTGATGAAACCAACCTACGTCAGAAATATTAGCGAAGCCGCTGGTAAATCCTAGTTAATTCATGTAATTACCTAGTAAACAATTTATATTATAATAACACTATCTCCATATACGAGGGGTAAATAAATTTCGATTTACTATAACTTCTAAATAAAATTAATGACGTAGTTTTGTAAGAGAAATTTATATAAAATATTACTTGAAACAAAAAAAATGTTAAACGAAAATGATTAAAAAGAAAGTCAAATTTACGGTAATGAGACTATAGATAAACTAGAACTCTTAAGATGTCAAGTGAGACATAAGTACAAATCAATATTTACACGTAAATTTAAAATTGGTAAGCCCTAAATATATATAATAACTACTATAAACATAGCACAGAAAGCATACCGTCTTGTAATTCACTAATTCGATTAGGCCAATCCAGTGTCCTAATTACGACAAATACTCTTTCATTGAAGTACTTGAATGACTTTACCATTGTATTGGTCTAGACAACGCTATAAATATAAATACTTTAGATGAATATAGTTAATTTATTACCAATTGCTTAGCTTAAGTAACGTATAATAAATTATAGGTATTCTATTTTTTTTATTACTCAAAAAAAAACAATAAACTATTTCTATTTTTTTTAAATGGGTGGGTTAATTTATTATATAAATTTAATTAAAAAATAATATAAATTTATATATTTTTCATTGTTTTTTTTACTAATTGAGCATTGTCGTGCTTTACAGCAAATGTAAGTTTTGGCAAGTGTTTTAAAAAAAATATGCAATAACACTTTTTAACTACGTTAATTATTGTGCAATTAATTAGATAACGTCACGTATATAATTTTAATTTGACAAAGGTCTACGGGAAGAGAAAACCCCTTTAGTATTCCATGCATTAAATACGGGGATGCCTGACACGTTAAAGAGTTTTAAGCATGCACAAGAAAAATTACTGTATCAACATTAATAAATCTAACAGGATATAATTATTTTAAATTGCTAAGCTTGTATATTTTTATTGTATACATATATAATGGTTCTCGGACAATCAAGTTTTGAGATTTTGTACTTTGATCATAACAATTTTATTTAAAATAAAACAATAATTAAATTTTTAGACAAGTTCTCATATATTTTCCTTACATGACACAACTATAGTATGAAGTCATAATAAATATGGTCATACCTCATACTTCATACCACGTTACTTATAATTATCTATTTATATACTAACGATACCATATCTAAAGGTTAACATATTATTATGTTAACGTATTAGTTAGCTGTTAGTTTTGTTATATTATTTATATTATAAAATTATATTCGAAAAACCTATTTTTAAAAGAAATATCTATATAATAATTCTAATATTTCAATTTTCTTTTTTTATTTTTCATTGGATAAAATACTTTTTTCTGAGTTGTATTTTCATATTTATTTATATACAGGTCTCGATGAAAATTTAACAAAATAAATATTTTTAAGTTACGTGCACAAAGTCAGGTTATATTTTATTTTAATAACTCTATCACGTTTATTTGCCTAATCGATCACAAACTATCATTAATATTTGTGGGAACCGTCTGCTCTAATTTAAGTTCAACATTATTTGTAATTAGTTGCCCAAAGTTCAAGACTAAATTACGTTGAATTCATAATATTTGTTTAATGTTTACATTGTTGGTATAATTTTGATTGAAATTTAGTAATCACATACAGACATACATTATATGTATAATTATGGAAATTTAAAGTAAATAGCATGATCATTGATGGTTTATTACACAATTCATATTTAAAGATACAGAGGCACAATGTTGACGTAACTGACGCTGTGTGACGATTGTGGATTCAATTCCCATTTTGCTCGGAACTCCATTATTGTAGAACAGAACAGAATAGATTAGAACAGAATAGAACAGAATAGAATAAAACAGAACAGAACAATCCTTATTCAGGAAATCAAATTATTTTCATTCTTTATTATTCTCTGGTAATAAAATAAACTCTTCAAAATTTAGGGTAAACTGGAACAAAAGAGTGTTTTAAAACTAAGCTCTTTCCTCCTGCCATTATTTTATTTAAATATAACACCTTTCTTAAAACTTATATGAATATCTGATATCAAATTGTACTAACTATTGTGTTCTTTAAATAAAGATTAAAAATTGCATGCTTAAACGAAATTCCCCTCCTTTAATTGTACTAATAACTTACAGTACATCTAAATTTAGGCAGATTAAGTAAAATAACAAGAAACTGTAAAGTCAAGAAGCTGTTGAGTCGTTACGACAAGAGCCTTATCTCACGTTCATCTCGCAAGTTATATAACTATATTCAAGTCGTAAAACCAGACAGCACGTGCATTTAATTTTGTTACATCAAAATATTAATATGTAATGTTTTTGCTGTCAAATTTTAAACAACGTTGAAAATAATAATGTATATATGTTTCTGGCACACTTATGTCTAGAAATAGGTAATTATCTATATAGGAAGAAGAAAAAGTAAGAATAACTGGTAAGAGAAGTGGAGATTATAACAGTATATATGCCACCTATTAAAAAAAGGTGATATAAAAAGCTTAAGGTTTATGACAGTACAAAGGACAGTACTGTACAGTAGTACTGATTTGCCGCTTAGGTGTCATTGTTGTTGTGTTTTGTGTGGTCGTACATAAATTTGCACCTTTTAAATCAATTTTAAAAGGCACTTTAATATTTAAGATAAAAATTATAATTGTAAAAATAGTATAATATCAGCAAAAATAATAACTATGGTTTAGTTCTCACACAAAATATTATGTAAAAAATTGCGCCAAGATGGCGTCATTTCATGGTAACTGCATTTTAGTAATTTAATCAATAATCCATGTATTTATTAGTTTCTGAAAACAATGTAGTGTATATTATTTACGTTTAAATTTATTTTTTATGATAATAGGTAAACATTTTTAATAAAATAAGCAAATAACTTGGCCGCTTCTTAATATAAAACGGTTCAAGCGTGTAATCAGCTTAAGATAAGGTATCGTCTATCGTACAACGTAGTTCAATGTCCTTAATATTTTTATTAGCCTCAAGTTTTATCCTTCTCTTCTTCTAGTAGGGTAGCCAGAGGGTACCGCAGGAACCGTGGGAGCGTAGTGATATGACACTTCATTCCCCGCCTCTGCATTTTTCCAGGCAACGCCGCGCTTGCCTAGTTTCCAGAGCAAAGAAAATAAAAAATACATCCTCTTTGAGTGGAAATCGAACCCACGAACCGTCGCGTTTACAGACAAACGCTGCGCCACAACGGTCTACTAATACGTCGAACAATAAAATACTGACACGTTATTCAAAATCGTAATACTAAAGTTAACAAGTAAGCTCTTCGAATGAACTGGCAAGGAATAGGTTAAGCGTTAATTTATATGGGGTATATGCAAGGAGTATATCAGTGAATTGTTAGTGTTAATTTATAGAAAATACTTCTAATGTGACATTAGTAGCATTATTTTAAATTAATTTATTTACGTACAGCGGAAGTATTGGATAATTGGATTGGATTGGACAATTGGATATACACTTTTTGTCACTGTTGGACTTTGATGTTGACAAATATCAAATGCTATGATTCAGAGTTCTCTTTGACACGTGTTATATATTTACGATCTATCTATCTATTCAATAATAAAATAATATAAATATATATTTGTAAACATGTAAAAACACTTATAGAAACTACAGTTTTATATTTTTTATCTTCAGATTTTCCGAACGGATTTCAAAGATTTTCTTTTATTATATATCTCTCAGGTCACTTAGGATATAGACTAAAATATAGTTTGCGTTTACTAGTAATGAATAAGATGCCCCGGTGTAAATTTAATAAAAGCAAATATTTTAAGCTATGAAAAATTATAGTTATTGAAATATAATTTATTTCTTTATTTGTATAGGACATCACCATAAATATAAAAGAAAAAATAAAAACTTAAAACTATAAATCAATGTGCAAAAGGCGATAACAAAAGGACTGTTTACTTTTTAGACTATTTTAATTCCGCATCTTAAAACACTACTATCAAAATTCCTTAAAATAATTTATAATCGATTATTACACATTTACTTCTGTAACAATTTTGTTTCGAGAAAATATAAATATATAAAATAAGTAAATTTTTCACCTCTAAAATTTTATCTCATCTCTAAACCGTTTGACATCGTTATAACACTAACTTCCGGCGGATACTTAAAGCTGAGTTTCAACTTGGCTCCAACAAAAATAGTGTCGTCGAAAATGTGAACCAAAATGAATGTAATATTTGTTTGTGTGCGAGTGTATCTACTCGCTGGGATGAAATATTTTCATTTCCCCGCCCTCGTAACAAAAAAACCAACTTTGTCTCTTTAAAAACTGTTTTGGAGGCGCGGGTTCAAATACCTACCGCTACATTAAATATTTTATGAATATATAGAAGAAAAAGTTACTTTACAATCTCCGTCTGTACAGTAAATTAACTATTTACGAAAAACTACTATACTAATAGTTTTAATAATTATTAATTAGTAATAAAAGAATTAGAATTTATGAGAACGATATTAACGAGAATGAAGTAAAAATATATATTTTTTTTTGATAAAAATATGTTATATAATTATTAGCAGAGACACATATCGTGATAGAAACAATAATTATCAAGTAAATAAAAATATTTTTATAAAATTAAATAGCAAGTAAACGTGAGGGCAATATTACGCAGTATCATAAAAATTCCAACCATAACACGCACACTCCGTGGGTACGTCAGTTACGATTGCACAGCTATGAATCTCGTCCAATTAATTGCTTCAATTGAGCACCCTTGAATTAATAATTCATTTTTATTAAATATATGAAGCCAGATTGGTATGGTTTATATGCAAATAGTTCGAATTGAATTTCTTTTTGATTTATTTAAAATTATTTAAATATGTAATTGCCATGCAGTTTATTTTACATTTAATCTTTTTTAAATTTTTTATTGTCTCGCACATGGTTAAGACACTCCGTTGGTTAGTCCCTGCTTTCCGGGCTTTCCGTGGTGGAACTCAACGCCGCGCTTTGCCTAGTTTTCAGAGCGAAGAAAGTGAAAAACTTACCTTATTCAAGTGGAAATCGAACCCACAAACCTCATTTTTTTGTTGTCCGTCTATCGAAACACCTCCTTTCAAGATCACGTGGAGGTATTTCGAATCAATACTGAAATATCAAATATCCGGGGCTATAGTTTATTGGAGCACAAAAAAATCAAACTAAGTGAAATTGCCGCATTATGTATAAAACTCGTCATGTAACGAAATTCCGTTGACCCAAAATATTATGGTTTAATAACGAGATAAAACTCACATTACAAATAAAGGCAGTTCCAAAAGAAAATATAAAAAATTGTCGCAGAAAAAAATATTGCAAATGTATATTTTTCTTTATTGTATATAAAATAAATATAACATTATATTGTGAGTTAAAAATAGGCATTACTTTTAATTTCTCTTAATCGGCTGAAATAAAAACATAGTCATAAGTCAAAATAACGAATGTAAGTAGGGCAACATGTAATAGCTACTAATATAAACTAGTTAAAAAAATCTAGTTGAACTACACATAATGATGTACATGTTTAGATTTTTCTCTTTTATATTGGCTTGGTTTATATTTCAATAGTTTGACCTTAGCTTAGTAACTGTTGACGACGACTAGGGTCATAGACTGGACTCGCGTTTAAGAATCATTCTATTGCTCACAGGGTGTGACGGCCCGTGTGAACCCGCCATGGGAATCTACCCGTAATTATATTTGTAAGACCTTTTTGTTGGTATGCAGGAAGGCTTTAGAATGTTTTTTCTATATATAATGAATCTGTGAGATATTAGTTTATTATAAGTGTAATTATATGGAATAAAAAAAGTCGGAACGTTTTGAAATTTCTTTATATATTATTGTATAGAGGAAATAATACATTTATTTCGATGGTAAAAGCAACGAGACTAGTAATGTATTGTACCAGAATATCTGACTTCTGTATAGTGCAAATGTGGAAGGATTTAAAAATTTCTTTGGCGGATAAATAATTACAAAATTTTACATACATATTTGTAGCTTGACATGTTAAATTAACAATATTTATACCTACACGTTAATTAAATGGCCTTTAGGTACTTGCATTAACCTTGCAGCAGCTGCACAAGGCATTTTTAAAATTATGAGCAGATGTATTGCAGCACATGCTTTCTTTTTGCATCCAAAATGTCGTTTTCTTTGAATTTACTGTTAAAACATTTTTAAGTGCAATTTTGCACGTGCCATACATAAGTTAGTATTGATGATTGATAGTATTGGTGTAGAAAAAATTTAATTATAAAAATATTTCACCAAGGTATTTTATTTTTTTTAAATATTTTTAGTTATTACCCTATTTAACATTTTAAATGTTTCATCTGCAGGTGCTTATGACATAAAAACATATAATTACATTTATCGGAATGAAAACAGGTGAAAGCTGGTTTTTTGTGTATAAATTTACAAATTACTGTGTTACTTTAGAATTAGTGTGTATTAATTTTATATTAATTTTAAATAATAGTAAACTTTCTTATTTTAAGCTGAACGTATTTTTATTTACAGATACTCTATTTTCAACAAAAATAAATATACTAATATGAAGGAATATTTTAGTAATATAAAATATTTACTCTTCATACTAATTACTTCCATTCTTGAAATCACAATATTGAAATGTTTGCTTATCTTTAAAGTTGTCAGTGTTATTCTTGGAAACAGTGCCCTTTCAATTTAGTTTACTCAAAACATCATTTTCTACGTTTCGTAACTTTTGTAAACTATTAATTTATATAGAAAAGTCACTAGAGTCACAAGTTAAACGACGGCGATATTTTTGAACCCAAACTTACCTTCTTAAATTACACACATACAATTTATGTAAGTAATCATATCAAATATATGAAAAAATATTTAATAATAGTAAACGTAAAAAAGAACATATCGAAAACATTCTTCAGCTAAATAACAGATTTAATATAATCTCGACTAGCACGACTGTAAATCTGTAAGCTATACCGTCACCGTGAAATTGTAATACCCCTTACGACGTCTTTATATCGGCGCACGAGGCTTAATGTGCAAAAAGTTGTATCACGTGTCTATAACGAATTGGGAACTACGATCATGATTGTAGCAATGCAATCTTTTTCTTATGTAATTTAGATTCTTGTAACATACTATGTTTTGTCTACAACTTTGCTCCCATGATAAGATGAATGTTACAAAGAGAGAAGAAAATGTACCTTTTTTGCCTTCACGCTATATCCCGAAAGCGGGATAGTCAAAGAGAATTGTAGAAACCTGGTGTTAAGACACTCCGTTCCACATTGATAATGTGTCTTGTTAGGCTCATTCTAAATTCCCCATGAAAGTGTGTAAGTGTAGTGGCTTACATCGAATCTACTTGTCAATTTATTATTTATATAATTTTAAATCACTTTAAATAGAATTTTCTTAAGAAAAGTAGATGCAAAAATAATTATCTTTGCTACATTGAAGTCTCAATATTACATTGATATCGTTATGTAAATACTACTAACTATGTTAACTTTATAAATCTAAAAAGAAGTGAATTTTTTTTATAATTATTGATACCTAACTAGGTTTTACATCTCATATAAAATGATTTTCCATTAAAAGCTATAGGCGTAATATATGTAATATCAAGATGTAAAAAGATAACTTATTAAATATATATAGATACCTTCAAGTCAAGTATATAGATAGCTTCAAGTCGGGCATTATCTACATGGATGGACGAATTTAAAATCTGCAATAGCCATCGGCGGTATAACTTCCACAATAAGTAAACTCTATAGAGGTTTTAAACTCAGTCTGGCTGAAAGCTGCCTAACTTTTTTATGCGAAACAGCGCGAATAGAATAATTAGCGCGTCTGGAGTACGAATATAAAAAAATCTGTTTGATAAAAAAATACCACGGTCTTTACAGAAAAATGTACTGGTAAATGTGAAAACTTTTCTCTACTTTATAAATGCAAACAATTCCACGTTTTATGCTCTTATTGTGAAACATTACACATTTAGTTAATTGTGGCTTTAATATTCATATGAATTCGCGCATTTGTACCGCGAGACATTTTTTTTGCTTTATTTTGCGTTCCCGAACTGTTTTATGTGCTTTTTGACATAAAACATGTTGCGGTAAAAGGGTGTGGATACTTACTTGTAATTATAGTTGATTATTTGTAGTCATATTTATTATATACTGTGTAATTTGAAACATATTTCATTTAAACGGTTTTTTTACTGTTTACTTCGTGTAATATAATGTTAATAATTATGTCTATGTCAATATATAAACTCATTCGTTATTAAGTCACAGATATTTTTTTTATTTTAAGTTGGTTGCCGTCAACTGTACCGTAGATCTCCATCACAGAGCGCCAATCATCTATCCGCTGGTAACCACTTTCATTATATCATCTGTGTATCGTGCTACTGGTCTTCCTACTCTACGTTTGCCTACTTTATTACGTGAAGACTCCATCGACCATCAGTGCTTTTGGAGACGGTCAGCCCAGTTTCACTTCAGCGTGTTGATTCACCAGGCAATACCGGTGTATTTGGTTTTATACATTCATCCAAGCATTGTACACTCTATCGCTCGCTGAGCGACTTTTAATTCGTAAACCAGCCCAAAAGTAGCTGTTCATGTTTTAACTCCATAGGTCATCACAAGTGGGGCCTAGTCTTTAGATATTGTAGAATAATTATCTCACAATTTAGATAATGCACAGCCGAAAACAATTGTAATTGAGGGGTAGGATAGGATACTTGAGAATGGTAGGATATTAAATATCAACAGGAACGAGACCTGAAAATAGGCCTAAAAATCATTATCATCGTCATCATATTATTAACATTAGCCTAGCTTCCTTAAGTTCACTAATCTTCCAAATCCTCTGTCACGTTTTCCATCTAATCCTTTGTATTGTACACCGTACAATGCATTGGTTTATTTCCCACATATCATCACAGATCTTGGCTTGGCCAAGGGTGATCCGGGCACTAACACAAAATTTCTAGAGGCAGTAAATGAAAAATGGTTGAATTACTTACACATCTACACTGATGCTTCAAAGCTTTCAAAAGAAGGCTGTGTTGGTGCAGCTTGCTGGATTCCAAAATTCAAAATTATTTTACAATTCAAATGTCCCCCCGAGTCCTCAGTGTTTACAGGTGAGGCTGTTGCTTTATTAGAAGCAATCCTGTTCTCACAGTCCCATAACGTTAAACAAACTGTTATTTTTACTGACTCACTAAGCTGCTTAATGGCTATAAAGGGTAACCCGTTTCAAAGTAAATTAAGATCTTCAATTGTTTTAAGGAAGTCGTGAAGAGTTATACTCATGTCATCTCAAGGGTTTGGATATTACTCTGGTTTGGATCCCAGGCCATTCTGGAATCAGTGGGAACGAATCTGCAGACTCTTGTGCTAAATTAGCTGTCCAGTGTGGTACCTTGGAACATTTTGTTAATTCGGCTCATGATCTGTTGTCTCTTGCAAGAACTCATTTGGATAAGTCCTGGTCTAAATACTGGGATACGTCAAAATCTCAGAAAGGAAAATATTACGCATTTCTTCAACCTGATATCCCAAAGCGTCCTTGGTTTTACTCTCAAAAATTTGCAGAACGGAAAGTTATTTCAACAATTTGTCGTTTACGCCTTGGACATGCATGTACACCTATTCATCTGGCCAAGATCAGGGATAGGGACCATTCACTGTGTGAATGTGGCCTAGACGACGGTTCTCCTGCCCATATCCTTTTTTCTTGCCCCAAATTAGCTCGCCCCATTTATGATGTCCTCCCTCTTAAAGTCCCTCACCCCTTTATGGTCAATGTTTGTTAATGTTTGTGTTTAGTCCTTTGTGTAAATTTTTGTGTAAATATATTAAATATAATAATATTAGAGTATAAGCTAACACCCATGTAAATATATTGTTTATTACTAACCCCATTTATTGTCTGTAAATATTGTAGATATCTGTGATTTTGTTATAGGTGAAGGATTTAAACTGGATCTCTTTTAAACATGCATTCTCCAAATGTGTAATGATATCTCTTTTTTACCGTACATTCTCCTTTGTGTGTTCTCCATTCAACGTGACATTGGCGAAGTGAATTGTGCTCAACTGGCACGCTCGAAACGCCATAAATAAAGAGAAGAAGAAGAAGAACATTAGCCTAACCTAGATTTTTAAGCACAACATTTAGGTCCTGAAATTATTTTGTATACACAATTCAACAATATCACACATAATTAATTAATAACTAACAGTAAAAACGTCAACATCCATTATATTAAAAAATCTTGAGTGTAATTTTACAGTAATATGACGATGGTATCAAGCTGGGTGCGCCTGCACTAAAACGCTTTTATTACGGTGACATCACGCGATCTATCATTTACGGGGTTAGTGGAGATTTGTTTTTCATATATAATCTTGAGATGAAAAATGACAGAGATAATGATGAGCAGAGATATAAATCTAAATATATGGTAGTGGGTATATATCAAAGTTAACAATGGCCAGAAGTTTTTATTAAGTGTTTTTACTTGCTATTGTGTGAATTAAGCATTAAATAACTAGCAAATATACAGACATCATCAACAAGTGTTATCATAATTAAATCATGTATGGATTTATATTGTTTTATTGTGAACTCAACAATGTACCAAACCTTAAGCTAACAAAACTTGAAAATAAACTTAAATTGAGAAAGATAAATTTATAATTATGCAGAAATTGACATTGGAATAAAATATGTAAATATAAGTAAAATGCAATTAATTAAATGGAATATACAAAAATTATGACTGTTATTTAAAGAAGAAATGTATATTCAAGAAATGTTGCAATTGGATGGATAGTTGCATTTTAGTGGGTTATGGCATGCTAATTATTTTATTTTATTTTGTGTTTCAGTTCTATACCAACTGCAACTTTGTTTTATTAAATGAAGAAAAGATGGTAGTTTTATTGAACCATTGATTATGGGATTAATTTAAAAAAAATAATAATTAATAACATTTCCGCCTCCAAAAAAAGCGGAAAGCAGGGACGGAGAAAGCAAGGACTAAGCAACGGAGTGTCTTAACACTAGGTTCCTATTGTTCCTACAGTTCCCTCTGCCTACCCTGCCATGTGCGAAATAAAGCGTGAAGACATAAAAAAATTCCATTAAGGAAATCATCCTTTGGACAGATATAAGAAAATAGAAATCTGAGTGTAACTTTAGTGTCTCATTACAGTTGTTAGCAAGAATGGTGTAGGTACTAAAATGTGAATAACAGGTTTACGATAATTGCTTTACTACGCACCTACAGCACTAAGTGGTGTGCAACACATTTACGTAATATCTAACATTAAAATACAATATTTGTTTATAAATCTATAGCTACAATCTATCTACCTTAGTTTCTACTATATGTCATTTAAAATGTTATCAACAGTTTGAAAATGTTATTACGACTAAATTATCTATAAAAACCAAGGGTCTCGTCCACCTTGAGATATCTTGTAACTTAAAATAAGTACCTAATGCAATTAAATTTAGCCTCGCTTACTTCCAAATTAATAAATTTCGGAAGTGTTTTCATTTCAAAAAATATAGTTTAGTGTCTTATGCTTGTTTGTAATTCGAAAAAACATCATAAATAAAGAACTGCATGCAAACTAATATGAAAAGAACAGAATTATTTGAGAATTATCTGAAGAATACTTTTACTCTTAGTAGGTATCTACTTAATCATTACTTATAATAATATATAAGGTAATAACCTTATAAATGTCAATAAAAAAATATTTAAATCATATTATTTAAGTCCCTTGGAAACATTTATTATAGGTTTCTTTCTGGACAATCCTGTTTTGAACACTTAGAAATATTATAATAAATATTCTTCTTTCTTTTCAGCTTTACAAAATATCCCGCATACAGTAAGGCCTTATTCTATTATTCGGGCGAAGCAAAACATACAATAAACATATATACATGCATAGTAGGAATTGAACCTGTAACTATCATGGCCATATACGATGATATTCCATGGATCAATTAACAAATTTCAAGGAAGTAAGGAGTATCTGTTCAGTAATATGGCCATCTTCTCGTATTACTTTGTCTATACCACAACCATTCGTTCGCACGCAACTTCTTAACGCTCAATTTTTCTCTACAAGGCAATCAATCAATTGCAAAGCACGACTTTTGCTCTAGTTGATTTCCCACGAACTAAACTCGTTCGTGCGTGAATCCAGTTGTATAGATGCACGAAATATTAATTACACTAACTGAAAATTTTACTAAAAATTAGATAAGTACTTTAGCAACATTACTAGCTCTACTGAGTTTCTTTAATATGTTGGAAGTAGTCTCTTCATCAATCAAAGTCAAATCAACTTCTGTCATAGTAAAAAATATATAAATAAATCAAAATTAGATTTTTTGTCAACTAAACTGAATAAGTTAAATGACAGCATCCAAGCTAACAAGATTGGTTGTCTCATTTTTCCTAATGACCCTTGTGTATTTAACCATGGCCTTGAAGATTATGACTCACAGTCAAGCGTACATCACGTCAACCCACGTCTCAAATATTGCAATTAACCTTTTAATAGTACAAAAAGTGTACCTGAATAATTACAAATTTAACATATCCATTTAACAAGTTTAGAGCGTTTGAAATAATAATAATAAAACCTATAAGTAGGTATTCTGTCTAATTAATTTAATTTATCAAGTAGCAAAAACTCTTTGTTACGTTCAAACAGAGAAATTGCATCTTAAGTTTATTTACTGTTGCAATTCTTTCAAAAGAAAAATTTTGCCTTGCTTGCTTACACAGGAAAAACATTAATTCTATAAAATAATTAAATAACTTAAAATTGCGTACTGCCTATTTCTAATTACGCCAATGCAATGCAATGGTTATAAAAAAATATATCATATTTTTATGTCTTTAATCATATCACCTTGGAAATAATATAAAATAAATGTGGAAATATTGATTTCTAATTCGTTGTTTTTATTATTATACACAATACCGATATATAAAAGCTCGATGTAAAAAAATGTAGTTATTGAACAACTTCCTTCACAATATAATGTAAGGAATAACCTTATAGGAATTGTAGGGTCTTTGGGATTTATATATTTAAATAAAATACATGAACAATTATTTATTTTATATTTTCTAAGAAAGGCGTCCGTTATGATTTGAATTCTAAGAACACAATATAGGCAATCGTCTTCGTCGCCGCGGGTTCGACGCACTTTTTGTGTTGACTGTTTAAGACAATAGGCAGTATTTCCTTACGTGTGACTTAGCGACTATACAGTATTATTACGCTTAATGGTGATGAAAATACTATACGCAGCTAATGTGTTAAAATTGTTTAACGTGTTTACGGAATTTTAAATGTTTTAAAATATTATTTTATACTAAATTAATTTGTGAACAATATGCAATTGTTATTAAATATATTTATATATCGTAGTTTAATTAAATCTTATATAGAATAAATGAAATCAATGTATTGCTGTTCTGTTCTGTTCTACGGTAATGGCGTTCCGAACATCGGTGTATTTAAAAGATTTGGAATAATTGACATAATGACATATATTTTTTCTCAAAATCGCTTGGACGTGCTGAATTGAAAATACATATGTTTATGCGGCATATTATGTGAAAAACTTACACGTAATGAAAAGAAATTGGTGTTAAGACACACCGCTGACACTCACTACCTCGTGTTAAGACTAAGGGTGTACTATTCCGTTTCCTACATTCCGCCTAATTCCAAAATATTGCAAGTCGCTAATTTCCGCGACTTAATGGCGGAACTTAACGACTAAAAATTTTCCGCGATGAAAATTAACCCAGCATGGTTGTTGTTATGATTATAGAGCATCTCTGAGCTATTCTGCAGAACTGTCAACATTATGATTCACTTTAACAGTCTGATGCTCTACTGCTGCGCCATGACAGTTAAAATACAATAAAAAAAATTCTAAAATAGAAATTAATACGTGTACAAGATAAAGCAATTACAAATAGGCTCGCAAATTTAAGTTAATTAACTTTTACAAATTATTAAGTACGAAATTGTTACGGAACAATTGATACACGAGCTCGATTCGCACTTGATCGATATTTTTACTTAACAATTTTTTTCCGTAAAACTTGAATATTACTCAACTGACACACCCGGGACGCCATAGTTCTATAAAATTTTTTATAACACTAGTTTTAATTAAGTAATAGAAGTTTAGACCTAACGCGAGGTCAATTTCCGAACGCACCCGCATGAGCTATAAATTTTAATAAAATCCATTTTCCCTGTCACCGTTCAATTTAAATTGAAACCTAAAACTTTTCTAGTAAAGTCGATTTGACAATGTTCAAATTATTTATCCGTCTCTCCCCTTTTGGACAATCGACATGCAATTTTTCAATCAAACTCGCGTTTAGGTAAAGTTACGATGTTTTATTTATTAACTGATAAACGGGCGCAGTAGTACAGTATATGACTTAAGTACGATAGTTGCGGATTTGATCCACACTATACATTCGGTGATATATACATAGATCTAGCAATCCTCTTTTCGTTGTTTAATTTGGTAAAAAATTACACACGCGCCAATAGCCGAAGACAGCATATTCAATATTTTCATAAACTTAAAAAGAATCACTAAGATAAATTAAAAATATTAACATATAGGGTATATTTTTCAGGCTATACATAAAATGTAACATGTTTTTTGAATATATTAAACATTATGTCACACAAATACCTAAATTGGAGAAGACAGTTGATACATCATCATTATTTAATTTACGGATGTATTCCTATTTTTCAATTTCATTCGGTAACGTGTGGAAATAAAAACTTTCAATATTATTATAATTCCCTCTTATTTAAGAACGCAAACAACCCTATGTGTTCTAAATGACAATATAACACGTTGTTTATACATCATCCATACAGGGGAGTAAGACTATTTGCTTTTAAAGTCACACATAAACATTGCCCCAAATTTAAACCCACAACCACTGCGTTCTGTTAAACATGGATCTACCTCAAGACACATACATCCTTACATCATACATACATATATACTATACTATGTTACATACATACCTAAAATACTACGACTTATTATATATACACATTACAATAATTATAATATTGAGTATATAAAATTTAATATAGAAAAATTTTGACAAGTACATGTACATTTCGTAAGTTGGTAATTATTTACATTGCATTAAATTAGTAAGGTCTTTACTGGCAGCTTTAATGGTTTAAAAATAAAAATAAATAAAATTTCTTGCTTTGTTAAAAAGGTCAATAGTAAGTTAATGCTCTCCCTATTCTATTAACACCTTTGTCCTAAGTCCACGTGAACCTCTGTTTCTTGCGTCTATGTATTTGTAAAATAAGTCATATAGAGTGACTATGATAAACGCATTACGTTATAATAATGAACATTATTTACATAAGTTAGTACTTATTTAAACTTACCATTTATGACGTATCTCTGTCTGTCATTCATAAGTTCCTTAGCAAGTTTCGGACACTCATTGTAAAGGACCGCGCAGAGATCGCGCAACTTAACTCCACTTTGTTTACTTACAACTTCTATGAAATAATTGCACTTATCACTGTCAACTGCACTCGTTATCACTTCTAGATCGTGTACGCTAAATATACCCTTTTTTACAAGTACATCCAAAACATTTGTATCGCATAATTCTCGTAATAGTGTTGCCTTGTGTTGTGCGAGGCCGGCACAAACATCCGCCGTGGCAGCCATCGTTCGACTAACGTGCCCGTGCCCTAAGAAAAAAATGCTCACCATTGAATACGGCCATTCAGTAGAGAACAGATGCAAGCTTATAGCTTAGTTAAGTAGTTTAATTTGCTTGTCAAGTTTAAGCTTTATTTTTATGAATTAGAGACCACTTTCAAATGTAGATTATACAACCACTTGAAAGTAAACAGTCGACAATTAAAGTAACTTTTGTATATTATGTAGTTGAAGTAATATTTGCAGTTTTAAGCTCGAGTAAACTTGTAAATTGATGTAAAACATAATATTTTAGTAAAAGTGGCAAATAGTAGTATTTTATTTATAATTGTATATTTATAACGTTAATTTTGTATTAATTAAAAATTAGTTTAATTTACGAATGTAATTATTATACAGTTAGAGTGATCTGTAAGTTTGAAGTTTGAATCCATTACCAAAATGAATTAAGCAGAACGATTTTATTAAATATGTTTACATATATCGGAATAAATACTGTTATAAAAGCCAATTATTTATAAAAGCCAAATACTGTAACTTAATATTACATTGTCATAAGTACAAACAAGTAATTATAATACAATAATGATATAAGTTAAGATTTCAGCTTAAGCTTAGAACAATATTATAGCTTAGCCTTTGAAGTGAAGTTGGCGCACTTTGTTTAGCATACGTCTGGACGTCACTAAATGTCAATGTGGAAAACACTAATGGCGTCTGCATTCCGATGTGAAGTTAGCTATTGTTGTACCTCAAAATGAAAAGATAACCTATTATATTGAAATATTAAGAAATAATTTAATGTTTGTATAGTAAGAAAAAGTAGATATTTCAAAATTGTTTGAATAAAATGGCACGGAAAACAAAACAAGTAGCTCGCGGTGAGTTGTATTTTTTAACATATTTTTGTCATCGTAAGATTAATTTGTTTTGATTTGTGTATTTTTGTTTATTGTGATTTAATTTCAAATCATGCTTAAGGGTAGAAATATAAAATATATGTTTATATACGAGGAAGACAGATATCCTAAAGTTTATAGGTTATTTATTGTATTTCTCAAAACTATTATGTGTATTTAAAGAATAGTTTGTATCTGTAAATTTACTTATTTTAAACAAACATGTGTATAGTTTAAATATTTAATATCTTGCAATGTTTGATTTATTACCTATTAATTACTATATAAGTGATATTTTGAGATGAAAATGTGTTTGACAATTATTTATAAGATACATTTTGTTCTTACCACTTCACAGATACAGACTCTGGATCAGAATCTGAAAGTGCGTCAAGTGCAAGTCGCAGTAAGAGCCCAAGCCCTGCACCCTCTGGCAAAGAAGGCAGTCAGTCAAGGTAACTTGTGCCAAATTTCCCTCAATATTCATCGGAAAGTGCAGAATGGATATCTAATATGAAGTTGAAATATATAGCACATGTATCATGTATTATAATTTAAACACAGTAATATATAAGCACAGTATCATATAAAAACAGTAATGTATTTATATTGTATATATTAATGTATGTTTCAATTATAATATTGTTTTAAGATAGTTCATTTTTAAACAATATATTTAAACATATGTCTTTTAAGTATAGCACTTAATAAATATAACTTATAAAACATACATTTTCAGGTCACCATCTAAAAGTCCGGCTAAATCAGGGAGTGAGTCTCCCAAGTCAAACAGATCAGGTCGCTCTAGAAAATCGTCAAATGCTTCCAATGCCTCTCGAAGTAAATCAAATTCTCCAGCTGCATCAAACCGTTCTGGATCAGCTCAAAGTAACAAATCAGGGTCTTCAAGCCCTAAATCTCAAGCTTCAGGCAGCCCAAGGGCATCCAAGTCTAGATCTAGGTCTAGGTCTCGTAGTGCATCTGGAAGTCGTAGATCTCGGTCGGGCAGTGCGCGTTCTCGTTCAGGTAGCCCAAAATCTGGGGCTCAAAGCCCTAAATCTCGATCTCAAAGTCCGAAATCCAGATCACAAAGTCCAAAATCTCAATCGCAAAGCCCTAAATCCAGATCACAATCACATTCTCCAAAATCTCAGAAAGCTAAAAGTAGGTCTAGGTCAGGAAGTGGCAGCCCTAAGAGTAGAAAGTCGAGATCAAGATCAGGGAGTGCCTCTTCACGGTCCAAAAGTCCAGTAGCAAGACGAGATGTAGACAGTCGTTCAAATTCACCTAATCTCATGATTGATGATGAACAAGCAAAGGAAAAGTCAAAAAGTAGATCTAGGTAATGTTATAAAAGAAATTGATATATTTGGCATTCTTTTTTTGTTTCAATGAACTTTAATGTACTTAAGCTTAAATTTAAATAATTATTCTTTTTTAGGTCTGGCTCAAGACAATCTAAATCTAGATCAAAAAGCAAATCTAAATCTAAAAGTAGATCGAGGTCCCATTCAAAAAGTTCAAATGCTTCAGATGTTGAGGGTAATTGTCCATATTTACTGCATGTTAGACAAAAGTCTTTTGTTGACTGGAGTTTCACTAAGGTTCAATTTCAATAAAAAAAAAAAAACAAAAAATTAAAAAAAAATTGCAACAGTAGAAATAAAATAAACAATGAACAAATCATAATCTTTAAGTTGTTATTGGATGGATAACATATAACTTAATGTGATAGTACTTCCTTGTTGTTATAAGGCAAAACTGGAAAATTGGGGAAAGACATATCTTGGGACCTTACTATAGGTGTCCTACAGTGTGAATACTGAAGATATATAAATTTATTAATTTTATTCTTATTAATTAATTGGTGTTTTAGCTGAAAAGAGAAAGAGGGCAGTTCTGTCCGATTCAGAAAGCGATGCAGGATCAAAAGGAACTTCAAAACGTAACAAAGGTTCTGACAGTGGCTCTGACACAAATAGCAAACCTAAGAAAAAAGCTAAGAAGATTGTTGACTCAGATGATGAAAATCAAGAGAAAACTGATACTGGTATAGTATTTATTTGAAATAATTTTAATGTTTTTAGATAGGTAGTATGAGTGTGTATGTGTGCACGAGCGCATATATACAGGTATGAGTGTATATTGTGTCTGTGTTTGTGTGTGCTTGTATGTGTGTGTAAGTTTGTATGTGATGCGTACGCTACACACCCAAGCACACATACATGTGTATGTTTGTATACATATGTTAATGCACACCTGTATGTTGGCTCTTGCTCTTGATAAAATTATTGTCTTTATTGGGCAGAAATTTAGATTTATTTAAATTTATTTTTATTATTGACATCACTTTTTTTATGATATATTATATTTTATTAAAATATAGATAAATAAATTACAGCTTGTCTTAAAACACTTAACGTGTGTTAGAAAAACTGTATAAATTGAAGATTATTTCCATAAAATTTGTATCAAAATAAACCTATTACAAAAATCTAATATAGTATAAACTAACTTTGTAAGTTTCACAAAGAACTATAAGATATATTTCTAACTATTCCAGTGACAGCAGACGCATTGTTCGGCGACGCGTCAGACATAAGCACAGACAATGAAGGCGAAAAACGCTCTGAGCGGTCCCGTTCTCGTTCTCGCTCACGCTCACGCTCGCGGTCTCGCTCACGGAGCGGAGCGCGCTCAGATGATGAGCGTCGATCCGGTGATGAGAGGCGGGGGAGTGGTGATGAAGTGAGTTTAATGATTTCCTGTAAAATTTGAATATAATATTATTTTTTTTATATATAATTTTTTTATTTTTTAAGGACCGTCGTGGCGCAGAGGCGTAGCGTCTATCTGTAAACGCGACGGTTTGTGGGCTCGATTCCCATGATGGAAAGATGGTTTTTCTTTTTCTATTTTCCTTGCTCTAGAAACTAGGCAAAGCGCGGCGTTGGATTCCACCACTCAACACGCAATGCCTCGAAAAGACGGAAAGCAGGGAATAAGCAACGGTGTGTCCTGACACTAGGTTCCTATGGTGCCTGCAGTTCTCTCTGCCTACCCTACCATGTGCGGGATAAAGCGTGAAGACATAATCATAACATTAATTTTAAAGTTTTATTGAATCTATGGCGGACCAGTATTCTAGGTCTCACTTAAGAGTCGCGTGTACCAACGGCGGGCTAATTACTTATAACACTTAAACTGGTAAAATATAATGTTCTTTCATTTGTTTTTCGGTAGTTTAAAGTTTAATGGCGAAAGGAAATTAAAATGAGTCTGCTTAAAACGATTTGAAACTCAATACTAATGGAATAACATATATTATAAAAAAATCTTATGTTTTATCATAAGAGTTACTTATATCTCTAAGAAAGATTTCTCTTTCCTAGGAAGCAAGAGAAAAACCTGAAGAAGAAGAAGAAGTTGAGATCCCGGAAACCCGCATAGACGTGGACATGCCCAAGATATGGACGGAACTAGGCAAGGAGCTGCATTTCGTTAAGCTACCCAATTTCTTATCAGTGGAGACGCGCCCGTATGACCCCAATACTTATGAAGATGAAATCGATGAAGAGGAAACCTTGGATGAAGAAGGTCGAGCGAGGTGAGGATATATTTAATTTAATCCTACCAATCACATTCAGTCAATCTTACTTGTGACTTGAATATCGATTTCATCTAAATATAATCGTGATATCAAATTTTGTTCTATTATACGAATCGATACTGACACTGTCATTTATATCATCATTACAAATCAAATATACATTTTTCCTTATATTATGATATTGATTATTGCAATTTTAACACATTTTCAATGAAAAGCTTATCGTATACTAATTACGTTACAGTACCACATTATATATCCAGGTAGGTATATATATTACAAACAAAATAAAAAAAATCACATTTCATGCTTTTGCATAAGCAAAGTCTTTAATTATGCCATCAATCTCAATTTTTGCGTAATATTCAATACTTATTAATGACAATTATAACGCCTGTGTGATTTAAATCGCCCCACTGGCTCACTTAGAATAAAGAAAAAAAAAACATGGAAATGAATTATGTTTATTTTTAATTGATTGTGTCTATTTTCCTATTTGTTTTGTTGTAGCTTTTATAAATGTTGTGTTATAATAATTTTTAGAAAATGAAACGCGTGATATAAGACCATAAAAATAATGGTGTAATAAAATTATTCGACCTTATTGTTATTGTATTTGAGAGCAAAGCAAAAAATCATCAGCTTTTTCTGTCATGGCAATAAATGTTACGCATAATAGACATTTTCCTTTGACATGTACGCATTTGAAATATGTAATTTCATGAAATAACGGTGAAAAAAAAAAGTAAAACAAAGAAATGGCTCTTCACTACTGTAGGCAGTATCAATGACAAATATTGAAATTTGAGGTCAGTATCTTTAGGTGTAAGTTAGCGTTGTACGGAAATCAGCGTTGCTTGAGATTTTTGTTCTAGCATCACAAGCTGAGTTACACCCTTTGTCATAAATGTTCAGTTAAATAGTAATTCTGTTTTGTTATGTATTGTATCTTTTATTTTATTTTTTGTGTATCTTTATTTTTTTAAAGAAAATAATTGATTTACTTAGGGGACCGTCGTGGCACAGAGGTGGTTCGTGGGTTCAATTCCCTCTGGAAAAGTATGGATTATTTCATTTCAATTTTCTCCACTCTGTCAACTAGGCAAGAGAAATTTTGTTATTACACGTTTTATCACTAAGTTTCTACGGTTCCTGCGTTTCGATATATGTCGAACTGTGACATTTTTAAATTTAATCATTACACTTCACTTTATCAATTACAGGTTAAAACTAAAAGTGGAGAACACAATACGTTGGCGTACAGTGTTCGATAAGGAGGGAAATGCTGTGAAGGAGGCCAACGCGCGTATGGTGAAGTGGTCGGACGGCAGCATGTCGCTGCACCTCGGCTCAGAGATATTCGATGTTTACAAGCAGCCCTTGCATGTGAGTGAAAGTGGACGAATATTCTTTTATTATTGTACTCAGTGTTGGGTTATTAGTGTTAAGTTTACGAAATTGTAATTTTGGGGAGCTATTTAATATATCGTGGTTAGTAAAGTGCTTTTGAGTGTAGATGACTGGAATTTGGCTATAAAAATTTGTTATAAATGTATCTATATCACACTGTGAATGTTATTTTATTTGGAGATAAATTCAGTACCTGATAGTGGATAATATCATACTATCATATTAATCTTTGTATGTATCCATACAACTATACTTACACTATTAACACTAATACTAATGAAGCGAAACAGTTAGTTTGCTAGAAAACGTTTAAATTTCAGGAGCGTCTGGTTCTAAATTAAGCTGTTTAAATCTTCTGTTCCATAATTTATTTATAACTGCAGTCTATATATAAGCTGTGTGACGTCCTCAAAGTTACCTGTGACACTTCAAAATGTGTTATACTCAACATTAATTAACATACAAAGAACTTGTCATTAATAATTATACAAATTAAAATGAAATTATAATTTCCAGGGAGATCACAACCATCTCTTCGTCCGCCAAGGGACAGGTCTGCAGGGGCAGGCCGTGTTCCGTACAAAGTTGTCCTTCCGTCCACATTCCACGGACTCCTTCACACATCGCAAGATGACCCTGTCCGTGGCGGACAGGTCCACGAAGACGTCCGCCATTAAGATACTGTCGCAGGTCGGGAGCGATCCCGATGCGGATAGGAAATATCAGCTTAAGGTATTTGTGTTCTGTTTTGTTTGGTTAGTTATTCATCAATATATGACTCAGATATTATAAAATCATACCAATTATTCTATATAAATGTAACAATATTTATTTTAAATTGTATTGTTTGCTATATTGTTATAAATGTAATTAATTTCAAGGGAACCGTCCAAGAGGTTAAAATTTTTATATTTTCTTTAAGTCGTATATAAGATATTTATACTTATAATCCAGCCAGTTAAAAATTACCATACGGTGTTTTCCTACACTTTTTTTCATCATATATAACAGACTCTACCCTACCTTCCTACACCCAAGTTTTTTAGATCTACTCAGATATATTAGATTTTTTCTTAAAACACTGAGTTGGAGTCAGTGGCAAAACTTAATTAACACTTAGCCTATTAAGGCAGAGAAATGTTAATTCGTTTCCAGTCAGACAACTCGATTATCCAAGAATTGAATATTTCACAAATGAAGCCCTTACGTTCTAAATCTGTTTTTAAATAACATATGTGAAAAATAATTGAATTGTCTTCAATAATATAATGTAAAAATAAGTAAAAACATTTTATGCACTTGACACAATATTTATTTCAAATTATTTTGTAGTTTAGGAGTGTCTTAACACTAGGTTCTTATGGTTCCTGCAGTTCCCTCTGCCTACCCTGCCATTTGCGGGATAAAGCGTGAAGCTAAAAAAAAAAAAAAAAAAAAAAAAATTTTGTAGTTTTGCCATATTATGAATGCAATTAATTCCAAGGAAACCGTCTAAGTTTTTTTAAATTAGGCTATGGATAGTTTTGGCAAAGCCCACGTGGAACATTTTAAAGAATATGTGCTTAATTTTTTTTAATGATTTTTAAAGTGTTAATCCACACTGAGAAAAGAAAAATACTTAAAGAAAACATATAAAAATGTAAACGCAGCGGGATTTGAACCCGCGCCCTCTTGCGAACCGTGCTAGCGGTCTCACCACTGACCCATGCGTTCAAATCCCGCTGCGTTCTTTAAGTATGTATACTTAAGCTGGTTTTTAAACAGAAAGAAGAAATGGAGTTACGAGCGGCGATGCGGTCGCGCGCGTCCACGCGGCCCAAGAGGCGCGCGGGCGCGGCGGGCGGGGCGCGCGCGCGCCACGACGACTCCGAGGACGAGGGCGGCGTGTCGCTGGCCGCCATCAAGAACAAGTACAAGCAGGGGCAGAAAGGTTTCTGTTCTTGTGTTCTGTTTGTTATTATTAATTATTAAATCTAGAATTGAAATATTTATAAATAGTGGCTCGTCCGGTGGACACTAATTTATGTTAATTGGGAGTGAAATGAGGTATAAGAAGGGTAACGGAGGACTTTCACTTGTAACATTTTTTTTAATTTTCATTATTTTACTCCTTTCTAATCTCATTTTTACAATAAAAACCTATGTCACTTCTTGGGGTTTAAGGTCTCTCCATTTCAAATTTCAACAAAATCGATTCAGTAGTTTTGAATTTACTTAATACCAACAATAATTTAATTGTTTCTAATTTATTTGGTTGTGACATTTTGTTAATTTTACGTTAAATTTAAAAAAAAAGTCAGTCGTTAAAATAGCTTTGAATTTTATCATTAACACGGTTTATTTAAATTACTGGAAAACAAAACGTGTTGCCATACTATAAACACCATAAACAGATAGAAAAACTGACTTTAAAAAATACCTTTATGAATATTATTCTGATAAAGCATTGTATAAACAAATGTCACATATGACATTAAGTGGTTTTATAGCGCACGATTCTTTGTACAGTGTGTTCATAATCACGCCAAGGCTTACTGCTAGTTGTAATTATTTTAACAATAAGCATAAAAAAGTCCTTAACATGTGTTAATAACTTATATTAAAACTATAATTTAGTAGCATTATTTAAAAAAGAATCAAAAATTGTGATTAAGATTGAATTGTGAGACATTTAATAATGATTAATTAATAGTTGAGAAAAATAGAAAATAGAGAAATTAAACGACGACTGCTGTGGCGCAACGTCGTCTTCTACAGTCAATGGTTTGTGGGTTCGATTCCCTCTCAGATATATTAGATTTTTTCAACATCTCAACACGTAAAGCCTCGAAACAAGGGGGAAAGCGGAGAATGGAGTGTCCTTCAATATATTTACTAACAAGGAGAAAACAAATATGTTTTTATAGCGACAGCAGGCGCGGCGATCTATTCGTCGGAGTCCGACGGCTCGGACGTGGAGACGAGGCGCGCGCGACGTCTGGACCGCGCCAAGTCGCTCAAGGCACTGAAGGACTCGGACTCGGAGGGCAGCGACCCCCCCGCGCGCCGCTCCTCCCCCTCGCCCTCCGCGTCCGCCTCCCGCTCCCCCTCCGCTTCGAACAGCGAGTGATTGCGATTTGGAATAATATATTGATATATGATATTTTTATGCGAGTTGTTTTTTATTTGTGTCTTATTTTTATTTGTGTCTTATTTTTATATAATATATGTTATGAGAACGGTCATGGCACGGAGGCGTAGCGTCTACCTATAAAAGCGACGGTTTGTGTGTTCGATTCCCATGGGGGGAAGATGAAATTTTCTATTTCCATTTTCTTAGCTCTGGAAACTACTCAACTCAACATGCAATGCCTCGTAAAAAGGCGCAAAGCGGGAAACGGAGTGTCTTAACACTAGGTTCCGACGGTTCCTGCGATTCTCTCTGCCTACTGTGCTATATGCGAGATAAAAGCGCGAGCGCGACACAAACGTTTTCTTATTGTGACATTATATGGTATAGTCAGTCTCAATTGTCTCATTTTGACCACGCTTTGAGATTTTGATATCCTGAGCGTATCTTTGTGTTTTCTTACAATACAGGCCTTATGATTAGTAACTTAATGCCAGGTGGGAGAAATATAAAAAAAATTGAAAATGTAATCATGTGATGAAACATTGTTTATTTTCAAAAATGCAGTAGCTTCATACACGATTTTACCAACTCCTATGATCTTCCATACTCCTTCATCGTTTTTTGTCACATTCGGGATTCGATAACTGCAAAATCTTTTAAAGTCTTGATTCCTACTATAAAATCTATCAAATGTAGATCTTGGGGCTACTATTTGACATGTTTCAAGATGCTCTATGGAATATGCGAAACGTAAATTTAAAGTTTCTCCTAAATTTAACGTTGGTTTTGCGGGTTCCGTAGTTATTGGTTCTGAAAAATGAAAATAACGTATTACAATATTTACCATACAATGTACTTGTCGTATACCGGTAAATATTAGTACTTTTACCGTTGAACGCTCAGTCTCAGTCTCTAAATGAAAAAGTCAAAAAGTTTAAAATGAATATTATTAAAGGCCTCCAAGACGGAAAAGCACAGTATGAACTGCTTGTCATAATAATTATGCGTTGGATGCACGTCCGGGCATCTCTTAATGTCTCTCGGAGTAATAAAACGTGAAGTTTAAAACTATTACCTATTATATGTATAGAAATTACTTGGAAGACTTCAATCCACTCTCCAAAATTATCATAATATGCACTTATCACCCAGTTGCCATGATCCTCATCATTCAATGGACCTATTCGGAAGTCATTTGGCATTAACGTCATCTCTCTATCCTCAAGACTGTTTGAAGTCTGACACCATTCGGAATTTTTATTAAATGCACCATATTTAGTTGAGGGTGTTATTATTTCTTTTAATTTTCCGCTTATATGTTTGTCTAAAGTTTTATTGTAATATTTGGAGCCGAAATTGATTTCGCTTATATTTAAATTAAGTTTCGTTGTGTCGCCATTCGGTTTGCTTAAATAGTAAATAGTGTGGCTGCTGATAACGGGAGCTGATATGACGATGATATCGTTCAATCTGGCCGATATCTCGAATGGCTCCAGCTCGGTTTTAGAGTTTGCTGCAATAAAAAATATACTACAAAACCTATTATATAAAGAAGAATAACACAGTTTATAAAGGCAAGTTGTAGGTTCGATAACCACTTGGTAAAACTATTTTTTTCGCTTTCTCGCTTTGGTGAGAAGACAAAGAGCATACATTTAATAACGAAATATCTCGAAAATCGGGCAGTATGTGAGGAACAGAGTGTCTTAACATTAGTTTCCTTTGGTCTACCCTGCTATATGTGGGATTAGCGTGATACAATTTACATAATTACAATATATTTGTGACAGCGTGAAAAATTACTTTATAGTTTAATATTACTATAAATATTTGTTTGTATATAGGTATAGTTTGTGGTAAACTTGGTGACAACAAATCCCTTTGACCAGATTAAAATATTTTAACAGTTCTGAGTTTCTGTCTTCTTAATTTACGTCTTTTTCTCTTAATTTACGGCGTTTCGAGCGTGCCAGTTGAGCACATTTCACTTCGCCAATGTCACGTTGAATGAACACACAAAGAGGAATGTACGGTAAAATAGAAAACATATTACATAATAGAGGAATGCATGTTAGAGATCCAGTTTTAATCCTTCACTTATGATTCTCTGTTTGTCAATATGTCTCTAGCACTAAGTGTTGGTCGATTTGGACATATCCAAAACGTCCGCTTTGACATACTTCAATTCTTTTAGTTTTGTAGAAATGTCTGATTAAGTGTCAAATAACCATTGTCTTCGGCGGTTGTTATTTTTCTTATTTCATTCATCAAAAACTGCGGCTTGAGCACATTGAGAAGTAAAATATGTTTACGGGAAAGCTGCTCTAAGTGAAACAACGAGGCGCCGTCTGCGGTTGATTGTATCCTTTTAAAGGCATATAATCTAGGTGATCACCAGTTGTGCTCATATAAAAACATGGAAATATGGCTTAATGCCCGAAAATACGAATACTTTTGTCGTAGCGGCTTTTCAGCTTTACTAAAAAGAAGGCTAAAAATTGGTTGTGCGAAATACCTACTTAGAATGATGTATATGTAAGTGTTTATATTTCTTTACAAATAAGTTGCATTTTAATATAATAAAAGCAGCGAAAATTTAGTTTTTATGAATCTTATTTAACGTCATACACCTGCTTATACATATACTAAAAGATATTTTTTTTACAATTTATAAAACGTGACGTTGTTATCGATAAGTGAACTGTTCGCTTTAGGTGTGAGTAATATCGAAGTTTAATTGAGCTTAAAATTTAAATTAAGGAAGACATGATGCTAACTTAATAGGCTTAGACGCCTTGTATATAAATTAAGATAAAAATTATAGAGCTGTGGCAAATATACGTCCTCCCTACACAGTAATCATGGGTTCGAAATTCACAAAATATATTTTTTATATATTTGTTATGTTTTTAAGATAAAATGTATTGCGAAAGACGATAGGTAATGTAGCAAAAAAAAATTCGAAAAAAAAAATTAAAAAATATATAAAAGATAAAAAAAGCAATATTATTATAAAACAATTTTTACTTACATCATGTAATTTACAACCTAGCCATTGATCTAAATATTCAAACTAAACATAAACAAATCTATTTAAATGATCGAACTTACTACTAAGTCTTAAACCTTTACAATCCTCTCGGAACGGTGGCACTGGACTACAGTATATATAAAATAAAAATCTTTTTTAATTTTACGTTTTATATAGCAGGGTAGACAGTACGAACCGATAGTGTTAAGACATTAGATTCTAGATTCCTTTCTCCGTTCATCAACCGAATAGAGACTTGTCTTAACTACCTCGCCGGATTAGGGAAAAGAAAGCACTTCATTCCTCTGAGCGGGGATCGACTCCACAACAATCACATTTACAATCACCATAGGAACACCATAGCATAAAAAAACAATTACTTATAAATTTAATCAAAGTTATACTGACTTATAATTTCAGGCTCCTCATATTTTACGACCGCGCACAGAATTTCAAACTGAATGACAAAGATAACATAACGTAAAACGCGTGTGAACATTTCAACATTTAATTTAAACTGACAGAATTCAAATATTTAGTTTGTTTGCTATTCAGGACATCACTCTTCTTATTTCATTTCTATCAGAGTGTCAGTGTGTGTATTACAATAAAAAATAAGCAAAATATCATTTTTAAAATTTGGAATCTGTCATTTTTGTTTTCGCGCCAATATTGTGTAAAACATTTTGTGTCATAGAAAATAAAATTAAAATGGAGTTGGGTTGGACCGGCCTAATTAAAAGTTAAAATTTTTATCGATTTTAATTAAAGTAAATGTTAAATGAAAAAATACTATTGAAATGTTAAGTTTTAAACCTATATTTTTTTATCAGCCAGACTCGTGTTATCAGTTTAACAAGGTCTGAATTATTTTTTCTTTTCACAATAACATTGTCGTTAAATTACAATAAGTTGTAATTACTGACCGAGCTATAACAAAGGAAATCATAAAATAACTTTCAGTGCAATGTGGCGCAATTTTGTTTAAACATATGGATATTTTTAATTTGTTTAATTAATTAACAAATGTTCAAAGTTTTAAGTTATCAAAAGATCATTATCGTTCTTATAATAATGTATATACTGGTTTTTACTAAAAATATTGCTGTTGTGTTCATTAATTTAAAATATTAATCACAATGTAGGTATTTTTAAACGCTTTACCGTCTTAACTTATTTTATAATGTCTAGGTTGTTGTATTTCGTAAAGCCGTAAATAAAAATAAAGAAGAAGTAATTGTTTTATAAGTGTAAATTTTAATAATGATTACACTAATATTTGTTTTAATTTTGTTTTAAGAGAACGATTGGACTAAAATCTTTGTTTATTGTTTGTATAAAAGGTTCCTAGATAGAAACAGAATAAATTAAATTAATATTATGAAGGTATGTCTACTGTTAATATTGAATTAAAAAATTGAATTCTGTGACAAAATAACTCTATCAATCCGTTACATTATAACACCGTAATATGCTATGTTAAGATGCTATACAACTTGCTACTTAAGTTATGATTTCATCATTTAAAAATCTTTATTCTCTCTAAAATAATCTTTCAATAGAGTTGTTCATAACCCACTAATGTATAGATTACATATATTTAAATTTATATATATATATATAAATATATATATATATATATATATATATATATATATATATATATATATATATATATATATATATATATATATATATATATATATATATATATATATATATATATATATATATATATATATATATATATATATATATATATATATATATATATGTATATATATATATATATATATATATATATATATATATCATATATCATATAATTATAGAATGTTTTCAATACGAAGATAAGGGATTATGTGAATCAGATACATCCCAGTATCCTTTTAAATTTATAGCAAAAACCAAAAATACTGAACTATTAGATGATAACTCATTATATTAATTTGATAACTCTTTAACAATTTCTATCAACCTTGCTCCTTAGGTGACTTCATATTAAACGTAAGAAGGTTTTTAAATATTATTATATATACTTTTTGCTGTTGGTTCCAATCGTGAACTATCTGTACAAGCATGTCCACAGATAAGCAGTCCTCAAAGAATGCTCTTGAGGGATATACTAGGTAGGTACACTTATCGTATATTAACCGATAACACAATCTAACCTAAATAATCACAAATCCTTTAACAGATCGATATTCTCAACTTGGAAGTAAAATTTTTAAAATTTTGAGGTGTCTTTGAATTTGGCGTTTTCATGATTAATACTATTTGCACTTTAAATCGCGCAAAATGGAAAACAATGTCAAGAATTATTTATCAACATTCAACAAGCAAAAAATTTAAAAAAATATATTTTAAATAAAAACAAACTGGTTTTATAACCATTTATTATAATGGCTTGTTAAATTGTTATATTAATTTATAGCACAATAGTAGCAGTTGCTTCAATCCATCTCGAGTACGACGAGACTCTAGTGTTAATATTAGGGTAACGGCTGTTTCCGCAAGCCTGGCTCCAAGAGTAGACACCTACAACGACGTTGTTGTGTACAAGTGGACTGCCTGCATCTCCCTGGAAAAAAAATTTCCATAATTTACTAATAAAATTTTAATATATATTTATATAATATTTTAAGCACAAAGATTCTGTATTTTTGTTCAACATAACATACGTTGACATAATTAGTAGATATATGGCTTAATATTTATAGATATAACTTTGAGCTACGACCTTATAAGTACAGTACTGTGAGGTACATCAAATTTAAAGTCAAAATATTGAAATAATGCCTTGGATGTAAAAAAAAATCGGTGCAAGAAGCTCAAAATAATCAGATGTCTTATTTTCTCCTTTTGTTTTCATTTTGGCTATTTATAAATTTGCCATTACATAGTTAGTGATAGAGAATTGGTACGATTAACTTGATACAATCATAGCATGACTCGATAGTCTTTCTCGATAAATGGGTTTAAATTTTTTTCCAGATATTAACTGGATCTTTTCAAACTCGTCAATTTTATAACAGCAGTTTAGATAAGTATATGTAGATATTGTTATCATTATACTATTACCTTGATTTGTATCGTTACATGTGTAAACCATCACCTTAACCAATATATAAATATATAAAATACTTCATTAAGTCATAATTCTTGGCATAAAGATGCTTTTTAAGGCATATTTTTTTAGCTACACGCTTCATCTCGCATATGGCAGGGTAGGTAGAGGAAACTGCAGGAATCGTTGGAACCTGGTGTTAAGACACTCCGTTCGTCCCTGTTTTCCGCCTTTTTCGAGGCATTGCTTAAATATATTTAAAAAATAATATAATTTATTATTGCCTTGTGTCTAATTTGAAGTAGTTTCTATAGGAATTATATATGGGGAAGATATTTTACCTGACACTGTCCTCTAACTCCTACATCCAGCCATCCAGCACACAGCATGTCGCTGGTCACATTGAAGCCAACCTCGCTGTAGCGATCTGCGCAGACCTGTTGGTCATTCACCCAAATCTGCACTTGGCGGAGTTCAGGTGATGACGGAGATGTAGCCTGAAAATTTGTTACAATTAAATTATAAATTCAAATTCAAATTCAAATAATTTTATTCAAAATGAGAATACATGATTCATTTTTTGAACGTCAAAACCACTACCACCGGTTCGCTAAAGTTAATGCCTCAGACCTGAGAAGAACCGGCGCAAGAAACTCAGCGGGACTTTTCTTTTTTTTTTTTTTTTAAGTAGTCAATATTTTTACATTAATTCATTTTGATAATGACACATTTGAAACAGACTGGAGCGAGCATCTCATTCCCAAGGTGTGTTGTCATTTAAAAAATCATTAATCAGGTAATAACCTTTAACACACAAACGTCTTTTCACAATTCTTTTAAATTGTGATATAGAGCATTGTTGGACGTTTTCTGGGATCCTATTGTAAAAGAGTACACACTGCCCCATGAAAGAATTGCGGACTCGTTGCAATCTAGTTATAGGCGCTGTAAGTTTAAGCCTGTTTCTAGTATACATATTATGTGAATCACCGATTTTCTCAAAATCATTAATATTCTTTTTAACGTACATCACATTTACAAAGATATATTGAGATACAACAGTCAATATATTTATTTCTTTAAATTTTTGCCTTAAAGAATCTTTAGGTCCTAGATTATAGATTGCACGAATAGCTCGCTTCTGCAAAACAAAAATTGATTTAACACCGGCTGCATTACCCCATAGTATGATGCCGTAAGACATAATACTATGAAAGTAGCTAAAGTAAACGAGGCGAGCCGTTTCTACGTCAGTTAAGGATCTAATTTTCTTAACTGCAAAAACTGCTGAGCTAAGTCTATTCGCCAATCCCTCAATATGAGCATATATTTACGTAAGTTTGCTTTAAAAAAAAGAGCGTTATATTAAAAACAATCTACAAAGTTCACAAACTCTAACTCGAAATGTAAAACATATTTAGAAATTTTGTAATTTATTATGATAGGGTTTAAAGATTCATTTGTAACAAAAAAAGAAATAAAGTTATATTTCAAAAAAAAAAAATCTTATTAATTAAATTTCTTCAACGGACCAGGTTGCACCTGGTCTGCATTATACAATACGTAAATCTGTAGAGTTTCCTCAAATAATAGTAATAAAAAAAGTTTAAAATATATATTATTATTATAAAAAATCTTACCGAATTATTAAAAAAATCTTACCGAAATGGCGCCCCATCCGATAGCCCAAACTTGTTCGTTGACTGACAGCGAGTAACTACCACCAGCGATGTAGGCTGCTTGTACGGCATTGTTGTAGGCGAAGGCGACGGCTACTCTTAAAATCGCTATGTCGTTGACCCGACTAGCTGCTTCATATTGTTCGTGGACCGCTATGGCTCTAATACGATGGACCAGTCCACGAGTGTTAGAGTTAGTTGACCCCACCCTAGCTCGCCATACAGTTATCGATTGAGTCCTGTAAATTTGATAATATTGTATTTTTATTAATGTTTATACTTTTAGTTGATAGTATTGAATATAAGTCCATATTAATTGTATTATACTTATATTATATTTGATTATGACTTTAAAATAGTACTATTATAATATTAAAAATAAAGTTAAATAGATTAAAAGAACTTCCAAGTTCTTTTTAGGCCTTATTGAAGATGTTCGATGAATTCTGTTATACAAACGAAATTTTTCGAACAGACAAAAAGTGAGTTACGAAGTGAAGTCCCCGCTTTCCGCCTTTTTCGAGGCATTGCGTGTTGAGTGGCGGAACTCAACGCAGCACTTTGTTAGTTTAGTTTCCTTCCTTCCTTCCTAGTTTCCAGAGCGAAGAAAATGGAACTAGAAATTCATCTTCCTCGAGTGGAAATCGAACCCACAAACCGTCGCGTTTACAGGCAGACGCTACACCTGTGCGCCACGACGGTCCACAATATTAAAATATTATACATTATACTACTCTTTTATCATTAACCTATAGCAGATAGACAAAGATAAGCTTACTCATTATTTGTAACAAAACATGAGGCAGCAGAAAGTATAGCCGTGTTTGAAATAATTGTGCCTCCGCATAGCTGGCTGAAGACTGCACCTTCTTGCTGATTGCTCAGAAGCGAAGTTGCAAATGGATATTGTTGTATATCAACTATAGCACCGCCGGAAATTCTTGATTGACCTGTTAAAATAATTTTTTTTTATATTATTCGGGTAGGCATATGACTCCACTCCACCTGATGGTAAGTGGAAGTGGAGTCCAAACGCGAAGACGACTAGTACTGACAACAAAAATGAGCTGCACTAGTCACCCTCGTCATGCCGGCCCGCAAGATGCCTCTTCACGCCTCGTTTAAAGAGACGTGAAGTGAGCGACGCTTTGCCATGCGACATAGCTCGCTCAGGCACTGGTTGTACGCTGGCTAATCTCGAAACGCGGTTGTATAGCCACTTCTCGAGTTTTTCACCATGCGTACGGTGGTAACAAACCAGGCGGATGATTAACATCCTACCACAAGATGAGCAGTTGGTCGCTCAGATATCCCTTAGTCACCTCTTACGACACCTATGGGAGGAAGGGGCAGTGAATTGTATTCTTTCTCCGTCACTGCACGGTTTGAAATTTTTGGCTTGGTAAGTTTATCCAGTGGAACAGAGACGGTATGGTTCAATTGGAAATAATTCTTGTAAGTTTATAACTAAATTTTAGTTGAAAAGTAATAACTCTATGTCCATATAGATAGTTTAGTTGTATTTTAATTTACACATCAGGAAATATAAATATATTGAACTAATAGGTACTATAACTGTAAACAATATATTTAGTATACGTACCATTTGCTACGGTTAACAAAGCGCAGATGAACGGTAAAAAGGTTAAATATTTCATTTTAAACTTTACTTAGGGAGTTTCAAATGTGACTGAAGACCGTTTATCAATGTTATCTTAAATTATCAAAATTAAATTAATAGTATCTAAATTAGCTGTACACCAATGGTATTGATATCTAGCTTTATCTGTGGGAATTTATGATATATATGTATTTAATAAAAATACAAGCCTAATAAAATATTTATGATTATTATTTTGGGAACGTTTTGGTAATAACTTCTTTAAAGTAATTTTATAATAGCTGGTTGAATTTCTTTTCATAATTTCACCTACTGAATATCTCTATGTATTAGTAGATAGTTAGGATCGTAAAGCACATAAGGTTTTATTGTGTTAAGTGGTTTAGGAAAATAAAGCTATACTAATTTATTTTATTTATATATTTAAATTTAATCGTTTTCATAAATTTTGTTTAATTTAATTTAACTAAACGAACAATAACAGCAAAACGTTTTCGTAAAATCCAAAAAGACTATAATTGGGAGTATTTAATTTTTTATTTATTTTTTTATAAAATATATTGTATTAGTTGATTTAAACTTATTTAGTGGTTACGATAATTATTTACGCAGCACTAGCAGTAATATCCTTCTGTGTGATTTCATAATTTTTTTGTATAGCTGGTTTTCTTCTTAAGCTGTTTCTAATTCCACTTGCGGTCCTGTAGGTCCATTCTCTATTTTGCTTCGTACTCATGAGGGCAGATATCAGCAGAATGGTTATACCCAAGATAGCTACAATGATCCATGGAGATGGCAACTGCAAAACTGTAAATAAAAATATATTTTTTAAAAAATAATCTATTTTTTTTTTAATTTAGTCTTGTTTTGAGTTGAACTTATAATTGCAAAACTGTAAATAAAAATACTGTTTAAAAAGTAATTTTATTTTTTGAAGAAATTAGGTTTGCCTTGAAATTAGAATTTTCTTAGATATTGTTATAGTAATACGTACATATAAGTATTTGGCTGTTACAAACTATTTGACTAACTACAGACAGTTCCTTATCCTGTCCCTTAATTTTGGCAACTATAGTCCACGGGTGAAGTTCCAGAGATGTAGGACGTTCGATAGCTATACCACACTTGCCTTGCGACATCAAAGATAAATTTGTGTAATTATGAGGGAAATTTTCAAGTCCGAATCCTGTAATTAAAATATGAATGCCAATATTTAAATAATCAACATATTTAAAAACTATTTATTATATGTAATAATACAATTGTATTTTACCAAAGCCGTCATTTCGAACAAAGCGGCAGTAATCGAGCACTCTGCTTTCGTAAACTTGTGCTTCCAGAATAAGTCGTAAACCCTCCGTTCGCTGGTTCAATGTAATTGGATCTTAAAAAAAGTGTATACGTAAACCAAAATGTAGAGATAGACAATGTATTTAAAAAAACACTATTTACAAAAATATTTTGAATGTTTTGTGATACATTACTGTATTAAAATACTCTTATCTTTAATCAATTATTTTGAGTGATAAAAGTAACTAAATCAAGGAAATGGACATGTTATCTTAAATGTACCTTATTATAAATATTAAATAAATTTGTAATGCTTGTAATATTTTTAGTGTTCGTTCACACTAAAGATATAAAAAATTGTTAAAGGGGATAACATTTTTAACGCAGCGGAATTTGAAACCGCACCTTATGGTCCACTATCCACTGTTTAGTGCTCTGACGCCTAAACCATGCATTTTTCATGCAGCTGCGACGAATTTTTTATATATTTTTCAAAATAAAATATTTGTTATAAGCATCTTACTAAGGGTAAGGCAATAAATAATCTTTAGCTAGCAGCAATTTATTAAAATATTACAAGTTTCTGCTACCCAAACATTATTGCGAACAATAATCGTCTGGTTTGTGAGAAAGTGAGAGTTTTATTAAATATTATTGCCACTTTAAAGTACAAATCGACATTAAAGATAGAAAAATACTTAAAGACATAGCTTAGTGATCAGAAAGCTTGAACGGTTATCATAAAAAATTTTGTTTTCTTAAAAAATATATGTGTTCTTTAAATAAATTGCCAAGTTAATACTTGTTTTTAATTAAAATAAGTATCTACCATGGATTGTCACATTTATAATCGCACGTTGTTCCGACACAGTCTGGTTTGTTAAGCCAACGTGACAGCTCCATACGCCGGAGTCAGTCGAGTCTAGTGTATAGAAACGAATGCCACACTCGCCCGCATCGAAACCTCCTCCGACATAAGTTGCCTTATCGTGAGGTTTTGCTAGAAAACAATTTATAATATGTATTGTATTTTCAAAAGCTTTGAATGTTTTCTATTTTATTTTATACTGTAAAGGACAAAGTCTTTTAGAGATAAATACAAGTAGATTGCATTGCTTTATAAATTACCATATTTTCAATGATTTTTTTTTTATAATATATATTTCAGTTATCCTATACTACTATATATTTATGACTGTACCAAATTTACTCAGAATTACAATAATATTTTTCATTTTAGTACGTGTCGTATACCAGTGTTGGCGAAGAACGCTTATGTTTATGAAAATGATGAACTTTATATAAAAAGATCGACAAAAAATATATATGAACATTCTACCATTATTAATGGGCATTGAACGTAGGGTTTACGTTAACATTTTTATGCCGTACCAAAGCGCCACTGGACTTAAGTATAAAAGGCTACTATATATAAATTACCTGGTCCAACATTAAATACAGTGCCATTTGGACTACGAAAATAACAATAGCGAATGGCTGAATATATCGAACATGATATAGAGACACTCTTTCCAGCAATTTCCGTGACCACATCTCTGGAAACTCTTAGAATCGGTTCTGAAATAATATAATTAAAAACTAAATAACTTAATTCAATTACAACCTTCAATTCATTATAAATTATGGTATACCTCAATATATAACGAATTATAATCATTATGACAATATATTTAAATGCTTTTAAAAGTAAATGTGGCCAATGTAACGTCTTTGAAATGTTTAAACAAAGGTATACGCTCTACGCTAATACATTTCCAACCAACCTGTAATAACAGCAGCGGCTTCTTCGGGATCTCTTGTAGCTCCTGGGTATAAAACTGTCAAAAATCCATAGTAAACATCTCCTTCAGTGTCTATAGCACAACGCCAAAGACCCAAGTCTTGAACCACGGGATTATTTATTAGGATACCGCATTGGTGAGTTTCAGGATCAGAATCGTCACTGAAAATTGTAAATATAATAAACACATTAATTATTATACGTCATTATTTTATTCAGGAAATCTATTATTTAATGAACTAAATTAAATATTTATATTAGTTGTTTTTATGACTTCACGCTTTATCCCGTACATGGCAGGATAGGCAGATTGATCTACAGTAACCATAGTAACCTAGAGTTTAGATACTTCGTTGCTTAGCCCCTGCTTTCTCCGTCCCTGCTTTCCGCTTTTTTAGAGGCATTGTGTGTTGAGTGCTGAAACTAAACGCTACGCAAGGCCAGGGCAAAGAAATTGGTAATGAAATTGAATATTCCATCCTCGCAGAGTTGGAACTGAACATACAAACCGTCGCGTTTACGGATAGACGCTACGCTACGACGGTTTTCTTAATTTTATTTTATTTTTTTTTAGCTTCACGCTTTATCCCGCACATGGCAAGGTAGGCAGAGGGAACTGCATGGACCGTGGGAACCTAGTGTTAAGACACTTCGTTGCTTAGTCCCTGCTTTCTCTGTCCCCGCTTTCCGCCTTTTTTCGAGGCATTGCGTATTGAGTGGCGGAACTCAACGCCGCGCTTCGCCTAGTTTTTCAAAGCTAATGTGGAAATAGAAAAATCCTTCTTCCCCAACTGGGGATCGAACCCAGAAACCTTTTATATTTCTTTATATTTTTTTACTTTATTTTATATTAGCTAACAATAATAATATATAAAAGTGTAGCAAATACTTAGCGCAAACTAGTGGGGAGATCTTATTTGTTTTTAAATAAATTATCATTTTAATACCTTTCATAATAACTGAACCGGTCTTCCTCAACTCCCTTACTAGATAACAAGATTCTACCAGACATGTGACGGAATACACACGAAGTGATGGCAATAGCGGATGGACTTAGCACAGAACATGACAACGAGACTGTTCGTTCTTTTACTACTACTTGTGTTTTAACTATTGGCTTTGGCTCTGAAATAAGAAAAGGTTTTTGGTTAGTAATAAATCTTATTAATTATAATAAATCGTGTACAATTATTTATATTAATTACAATAAGAAATCTTATTAATAACTTAACTGATCTAAGTATTTAGAAGATACATTTTAATTGCCATTAAACAGCATTATTGAATTTATACCTATATTATTAAAACTTTTAATATAGTAAGCTAAAATTCGATTCATCTCCCTGTAAACACGATGGTTTGTGGGTTCGATCCCCACTCGGGGAAGATAGATTTTTGTATTTCCATTTTCTTCGCTCTGGCAACTAAGGCAAAGCGCGGCGTTGAGTTCCGCCACTCAACACGAAATGCCTCGTAACGGCTACCTATAATCTTAACACTAAATTCCCAAAGTTTCTGTAGTTCCCCCGCCTACTCTAATAAGTGTGGGATAAAGTGTGAAGCTGTATTAAACAAACTAATATTAATGTAGAAAAACAATAAAGAACAAACAATTTAAATAACAATAAATATAACTAATAGCTTTAACTGACCAGCTTTAACTATTTCAACGCTGAACGTGGATTCTTCAGTCATCACTCTATCCGGTAATCCGACACGTATATTCCAAACACCCTCATGTTTTGGCAAAGCTCTTTCTATAAAAAGTCGACATTTTCCGAAATTATCATAATAAGTGAAATTATCCGGGCCTGTTATTCTGCAGTAAATGGCGTCTTCCGCTCCAAGTTTTAAAGCAACTGGCCTATCTTTTGTCCACACGAGGTGGGAGGACTCATCAGGAAAAGCAGCTAAAATATTACAAAATAACATTTATTACATTTATTACGCGGCGTTGAGTTCCGCCACTCGACACGCAATGCCTCAAAAACGGCGGAAAGTGGGGACGGAGAAAGCAGGGGCTAAGCAACGGAGTGTCTTAACACTAGGTTCTCACGGTCCCTGCAGTTCCCTCTGCCTACCCTGCCTTGTGCGGGATAATGCGTGAAGCTAAAAAAAAAAATACTTTGAATAAGCTAAACTAATGTAAATTATTTATTCATGTTAAAATATGTTATTATTTCAATAAAACTAAGCCAGCATTTTGTGTCACCATGAACTGGTAAAAAGCCCTCAGATAAAAAATAGATAAAGAAAAAATCGTAGATTTTGAATCAAGAAACGCCTTAAGTTAACTATGTAAGCTTTTCATATCTTTAAAGTCATATTATATATGTAGTATATAGTATATAAGTAGTAGTCTTTAATTAATTTAAGAAAGCAACACGTGTTTATATTTTATTTTAATACGTAAACATGGTAAATAAAGGCTTATAAATTGGTGCGTTTTTTTCCACAAAACTGGCAATTTTTATTCTTTTAAAGCCAGAATATTTGTTATATTAATTGTATTTGAATAGTACGTACCATTTATAGCATTTAAAAATACACAAATCACAGAATATGCGAATAATAACTCCATTGTATTAAAATGTTAATGAAAGGATTTCAAAATATACTGAAAGCCGACTATCACTTCGTTATCTTCGATTATCTTACAAATTAACACTATCGAAATTATCGAACTCAATGTTGTTGCGAAAAAATCTATAAATACTTGTTTTTCACATTTTGATTGTATCTAACAATAAATACATGCGTTTTATTTAATTTTTATTTGTTTTTTTTAATTTTGATTATAAAAGTGAAAATCTTTATACAAAATCTTTCTACTTCATCTAGGCACAGATCGATACTGTACAATTATAAAACCTTTTAAGACTTAAATCCGCTGCAAAAACTGATCATCTGTATAGATAATAACAAAACACAGGGTTTAGGCATAAATTATGGAAACATTAAAAATCGAAAAAAAAACACGTATCTTAACAAATATTTTTATTAAAATCTGAACTAGTCCCATACCAACGATAAACATAATATAAATAACAATAACATAATTTTAGTCATAAATGTTAATAAATTTAAATATATTTTATACATATTATACATTTTTTAACTACAATGCCGCAGGACATAGACGATATCTATAAGGAACCATGTTAATTGAGCTTAGCCAATATTCCAGCCAACAGGATCTTGAGCGATACAAAAATATTATTTGTTATGGCATCTAATTTACGCAGCCATGGCGGTATTTTTCTCAGCGTTCTGTTGAACCGTTTTCCTCATAAAGCTGTGCCTAAGGGCACTCGCTCTATCGTAAGTCCATTGCCTGTTGTTTTTGTTGCTGAGTAGAGCTGATAGTAGCAGTAGGGACAGACCCAACGTCATAAATATTATCCAAAAGGTTGGCATGCGGTAATCTAGAATAAATATAGTATTTTAATTTATTTATCTCAGTGCTTGGGTGGCTTATTCTTTTTGAACTTCACGTTTTATTCCGCATAAGGCAGAGTAGGCAGAAGGAACTGTAGGAACCATAGGAACCTAGTGTCTAAGACAATACGTTGCTTAGTCCCAGCTTTCTCTGTCCTTCTCATTTTGATTTCTAAAATTGTGATGTTTTACACTGTATGGTTTATGTAATAAACACATTCCGGTTCCCGATTTCCGCTTATTTTTGTTAACATTACGTGTTAGGTAATAGAACTTAATGCCACAATTTGTTTTCTTACCAAAGCGAGGTAATAATAGCTTAAAAGTTTGCAGTTTACGGTCAAAGACAATGCCTTTGTATTATATCGAGAAGCGTTTAGTCATTATTAAGCTAATATATATTTTCTTAGTTTTGTATACTTACAAACAACAAGAGGTGGTTGTCGAGGACCATCTAGCGTAATTGGAGTAACCCTCGATATTTCCTCGTTTTGTCCTCGTATCTTAGCAACTACAGTCCATGGATGGTTCTCCAGAATAGTAGGACGATTGATGGCAATACCACACTTTCCTTGGGATAGTTGTGATAGATTTATGTAATTCTCCGGGATATTTTCAGCTGTAAAACCTGAAAAGAAGACAACATGACAATGTTACAAACAATAATATTATATTTAGGAGAGTTAAAATTGTCTTTCGAAGTTCTTGAGTTCTTTTGATCATCACAATATCATTTAATCGTCATCATAAATCTACCACGTACCAGTGCGTGAATTATCTATAGATAACTAAAATATTTGTCGTAGCGCAATCGTCACCATTTTGATCCATTAGTCTAAAGAAAAAATCTCTGTTAAATTTCTTTCATTATGTAATTTTATGATTTTTAAAGTGTTAATCCACACTGAGCATAGAAAAATATTTAAATATTTGAACGCGGTGGGATTTGAACCTCTGCTCTCTTGCGAACCGTGCAAGCGCTCTGACGACTGAGCTATGCGCTCTTCATCACGTTGCGTCGAAATTCTATGGTAATGTAATTTTAGTTTAATTTTTTTAAGGAAAAATGGTTTTTAATTATTCTTACCTAAGCCGTCAATGCGAACAAATCGGCAGTAGTCAAGTTGTCTGTTTTCGTAAACTTGAGCTTCTACTATAAGCTGTGAGCCCACCATGCGCTGGTCGGCTACCATTGGGTCTGAAATTATGAAAAAAAAAATTACTCTGTAAACATCATTTTTAAAATATTAATAAAATATCAAATCATAATATAACAAGTATTTATTTACAAAACAAACTATTAGTAAAGTGATATAAATACTTTGGCACATAATTCTTCAGTATAATAATTAAAAAAGTCGTCATTTTAATCCATAATAAAGATTAGTACCCGACTTTTCTAATGCAAACATAATATTTAGTAAGTTAATCATCCAAAACAATGTCTTTGCGTAAAATTTTAGAAGTATTAGTTTTTGACAATACTCGTATATTTAAATTCAGGACACAATATATAAAAATATAAATAAATTACTATTTACAAAACCTTCTTCAATTTATATTCGAATATTTTTATCATTCACTCACCCACTACGTTGACGGTAAACGATGAACGTTGCTCCGGTTCCTTTTGATCTAAGAAGCCAACGTGACAGCTCCAGAGGCCGGAGTCAGCTGTTGCGAGACTAGGGAACCTAATACTACACTCGCCGGCGTCCAAGCCAGAACCAAGGTAAGTTGCTTGATCGTGGGAGGTACCTAGAAATAAGAAAAATATTTTCGTTAAATGCCTATAATAATACTTAAAACACCATATAATTTGTTGAATACAATACAAAATATTTCATAAATTATTATCAATTAGTCATAAAAAAGAGAATTTTGCTCTTTAATTGTAAATCATCATTAGTACATATATTAAAATATAATAACATAAGGACTCTTAATCTATTTTTCTTAACATCTATTTAATAATTGCAAATATGCACATATATGTGATATATTCATTAAATTTTTTTAAAGAAAAATTTCTTCATTATATTAATTTTTATATTTTTATTTCATATTTTTTTAACAAAATTACCTGGTCTAACATTAAACACGGTGCCGTTTCGAGCCCTAAAGTAACAGTAGCTGATTGGGGACTGTATGGAACACGACATTGACACACCGTCCCCAGCAATGCTGGAGATAACATCTCGAGATGCACTCAGGGTAGGTTCTGAAATTATAAAGAAGAAATACTTGAAAATTTCAAAATAAGCATAAATTAAACAATTTTAATTAATTTTCTAATTTAACCAATAGAAAGTGGAGCTTTTGATCTTAAGCAGAAACTGCTTTACTTAACACTAATGTCTTAACTTAATTTTTAAAAAAAAAAAATATTTACAAATAGGTTGCTGTCGAATCCACGATACTTTTACAGTCATAGTCACAGCTTTACTGCGTCACGATGATCTGGATTTTATATTTTTTTATTTCTAACAAAAAAATTACTTGTTACAGCCTACAGCCTAAATATCTATAAACAGCGTTATCGAATACCCAGTGCATTCGAAATTTTGTTCCTTATTTCTTAATTTTTATTAATGATAATAATTAATACAGTATGCTTTTAATTTAATATTATGAAATAGATAAGTAATCTCAGTTAATGACGCTTGAATGCTCAATCATCCCTGTTATTCTGTTATATCTTAAAATTTTTTTCTTTAACTTAAGCTGGTTTATTTTAGGTTTTCTTTTATTCTTCGAGTTACAAAACAAAATCTCTGTACATCTTACCTGTAACAACAGCTGCAGCAACTTCGGGATCCCTCATTGCCCAGGGGCATACAACTTTTAGGAAACCGTAATAGACATCATCTTCTGACTCCATAGCGCAACGCCATAGACCCAAGTCTTCTACTTGTGGGTCAGTAATCAAGAGGCCACAGTCGTGAGCGTGAACGTCAGATTCGTAACTGAAAAATAATACTTTTAATTTTAAAATTTTAAAAAAATATTTTATCTTGAGGATTGTCGTCGCGCAGAGGCGTAGCGTCTATCTGTAAACGCGACTGGTTTGTGGGTTCGATGCCCAGTCGGAGAAGATGAATTCTTCTATGTCCAATTTCTTCACTCTAGAAACTAGGCAAACTGCGGCGTTGAGTTCCGCTAATCAATACGCAATGCCTTGAAAAAGGCGGAAAGCAGGGACTAAGCAACGGAGTGTTTTAACCCTAGGTTCATATGGTACATATAATTCCCTCTGCCTATCTTGCCATGCGATATTATTAATTGCAGGATAACGCGTGCAGACGTAAAAAAATAATAATTTATCTTTAAGTTAAAGCTTAAAGGTAAATTATCATTAATAATTGTAGCGTTAACTCAAAAGTCAATATGAAAATCTAAAATGCTTGTTAAATAATAAAATATATTAAACAAATAAAGATATAACTTTAACGCCATACACTTGCCACGTCACTGTCATACGTAAAAACAAAATGGACGAAGTAATGTTTACATTTTGATATAGTTTAGTTAAAAAATCACACTAAATAAATATATTATCCTACGACGGTTCGACGTCATCATAGCATTATATATATGATGTGATGTTTACGAATATATTTATATTTTCTTGTTTGATCAAATTCTAAAAGTGCCAAGAAAAGCCAAAACAAGAAATAAAGCGGTACTGACTTCAACCACTCAACAATTACCAATTAGGGCTGAAAGCAGAGAACGGTGTGTTTTGCATACTCTGTCAACTTTGCTAAATTACGGATAAGGCGTTAGCCAAACTTTTTTTTTAGCTTCACACTTTATCCCACACATGGTAGGGTAGGCAGATGGAAACGTAGATACCATAGGAACCTAGTGTTAAGTCACTCTGTTCCCTGCTTTTCGCTTTTTTCGTGGCATTGCGTATTGAGTGACGGAACTCAACGCCGCGCGTTGCCTAACAATTTTGTTTTTAAAAATGGGTCAGTATACTATTTTACTAGTAATTAAAAATCTATATACTAAGTAAACTACAATAACAGGTTACTTTAGGTTATGTACATCATGTGATATATGCATATCACGTTTGTATGCTTTTTCTTATCTCGATTAGTCAGTAGTCAGTTATTTTAAGAACTGCTGCAGACAGCTGTGAAAGGCTTTTAGATAAATGACGTTTAAAACTTCAAATTAGTCACGTTACTTAATACTTCATGAAGTATGTGCAGATAATAGGTACCATATTTATGTATATAGGTATAAAATTATCATATTTCAATAAATGAACCTTTTGTGTTTTAAACGATGAATATTTCCTAATTTAATTTGAATGTAATAAAGAATTGGAACGTTATGCCCAAATAAAAAATTAAAGTTTAAAAATTAGTATTTCATGTCTATGTATTTACAGGCAATTAGTTAGGCTTTACTTTACTATCTTAATTGTTCATTTAATTGACGACAAAGATAATTCATGTGATTCTGTATTGAGTTTTTAAAATATTTCATAAATACAATCTTTTAATAGAATCTGATTAAAATATTTATATAGTAAAGAAATAATATTTAAATTCTACAATATGATTTATGATTTCTTAAATACCGCGTAGTTATCTTGATAAAAATGACGTATGATTATGACAAATACGTAGATTTTGTTTTCTCACCTGACTAAGCCGCCATGATAGGAGAATCTGTCTTCTCCAACTCCCTCATTAGCCATTAAAATACGACCAGATGGGTGACGGAATTTACATGAGCTGATAACATGTGGACTAGTCACTGAACAAGTTAAAGATACTGTAGGTTTGTTAGCCTCAACGTTTGTGGAAACTACTGGTTTTGCGTCTGAAATATAGATATATATCGATATTATATATTTATGTATTTACTTTTTTTTAGCTTCATGCTTTATCCCGTACATGGCAGGGTAGGCAGAGGGAACTGCAGAAGCCGTGGGAACCTAGTGATAAAACACTCCGTTGCTTTAGTCCCCACTTTCTCAGTTCCTGCTAGATAAAATTAAATTTCTAGATAAAATTAAATCATAGCGTTTAGAAGGATGATCCCTCACATGTAATTATTTTGTCCTATAATAAGTATTAGAGAAGTCATTAAAAATGCAACACAATGTGAAAATAATCAAAGTTCTATAATAAATACACTTGCTTACCAGCTTCGACCACTGTTACTTTGAATGAAGAATTTTCAGTAAGAACTCGACCTGGCAAGCCGACACTTATGCTCCAAACGCCTTCATGTTTTGACAGCGCTCGGTCTATCAAAATGTGACACTTGCCAAAGCCATCATAGTATACTATGCCATCTGGTCCAATAGCTCTACAGTAAACGGCATCTTCTGCACCAAGAATTTCTGCCACTGGCCTGTCTCTAGTCCAGGTCAGATTTGACGATTCTCCACTAATGGCAGCTGAGTGGAATAAATTATTGATAAAGTTTTAAATGTAAAATATCAATATTTAGGGTCTTATTAAATAAGATATTCATTTGGTCTACGTAAAATAATATTTATTACACTAATATTTATTTGCACGTTGTTTAGAGCGTTGTATAAAATATTATATTAAAATAAAAGTAGGAAGTGGTTAGTTGATGTTATCAATTTGTGTTGTATTCGATATTTTATATTTACTTGCCTTTACTTAGCATACAAATGACAAACAATGCAAGAAATGTAAATAAAAGTAAGAAAAATAACAACTTTAAATTATTATTATTAGACGAAAACAATTAAAGATTATTAGTTTTTGAATTTTGCATATATTTACCATTAACTGTTACAAGAATGGGCGCTCTGTATACAATTCCATTTCCATACTCAATGCTCCAATTACCACTATCGCGCGCTTGAATGTTTCTAACTATGAAACCACAGCTTTCTACAAATCTGTCGTCTTTCTCGTATTTTTCATATTCGTTTCCATCAGGAGATAAAAGTCGGCAAGAGCTAAATGCTACTATAGCGTCTCTTAAACGAACATACAAATCATTTCCTTCCACTACAGTCACTTCGTTAACTGAAGCGTTGACTATTTCTGCAAGATCAGAGAGCACCCTTTATAAAGCTTATCAAAAGGTAATAATTTATTATAATAAATTGACATTTAATAATGCGTTTATCGTATAAGCAGATGTTATCATTAGACGTGACTAGATACGCGTACGCTAAAATCATTGGACTTAAAATATTTATAATCATGAAATACCTTCTACGTGAATCGAAAATTTCAATCTTATTTGATGTTTGTCTGAAAATTTATAACCGTCAGATACTAAAGTCCAATTTCCTATATCTTCATCCGATTGGACAGTAATTGCAATAGAACAAATCGCGGAGCTTTCTATTATTTCAATATTTGGTATATTTAGCTTATCCAAGTCATATTGTTCCCCAGAAGGTGTTACAATGCTACATTTTTCGTTTCTATAAAAAACGTTATCTCCAATAGTCACTGTATGTCTGTTACCAACACTAGTGTCAAAATTTTGTTCATCTGCGTACGACACATCAACTACTGGAGGTGTAGCCTCAGTAGGAACTCCTGAAAAGAAAATAGCCATTTATGATATATATTTATTATAGATTCATAAAACTATTTATGTTGCTTTTGTTCTATAGAGCTTAATATTTTTATCAATTGTAGTCATATCACTAATACGCATAGTGATTAACAATATCTATGCCAATTTAAGTAACTTACATTGTTGCGCGAAATTTCGGCAAAGCCAAAAATTAAAGATCTTTCATGTAAAATTTCACAATTTCTTTTTATATATTAGTCTTAGATTCGTTTTAAAATATTAATTTTGATCAATTTATATACAAGAATCCAGATATATCTCAGCTTACTTTCTTTATTAGCCTTTCTCTTTTACAGTACCATAATTATAATTTGTTAATAGACAACATTAGTACTCGTAGTCTTTTGGTGTTTCAATTAAATTCGGAGTTTTAAAATGTTTAAATTTGAAGCCCTTTCTTTTGGGGGAGAAATTAGATGTAACTTTTACTGTCGTGATACTTTAAGAATTTTTATATATTATTAAATTTATAAAAATAATAATTAAAAACTTGTAACTAAATCTAACCTTGTGGAGGATTTACCGTAAGGCTGTACGATTGTGATTGTATAGTTCCTGTTTCGTGCTGAGCGGTCAGTGTCCACAATCCTGTATCACTTTCATCAATATTCGTCACGTTGGCACTACATTTAACAAAATCTGAGTCAGGTAATAATATGTGCTTTTCATCAGAGTTATCAATGGGCTTAAACTCGATGAGGCGACCTCCTGGTCCTTCCAAGTAACATTTTGTTACGACATTGTTAACAGTGAATATCGCGGTATGCAATGTATCTCCTACGTCCAATGTGACTTGTGTAGGCAAAGACTGTCCGTATGCGATACCTGAAATATTTTAATTTTAAATTATATGATTAATTTAACCTGAAAAATCTGAATCAAAATAGCATTTAAGATTAATTAAGATCAATTTCGTTCAACTAGATTGAAAGAGTGAATGAGAAATTTTAACGATTGGATTTTTTACTACCCCGTTCTTGAAAATATCTTTTCTCATTTCAACAATTTTTATTGATTGTGAATCATATTTGACATGTATGTGTGTGTAGAAAGCAACAGAAGGGTAGAAAGAACCAGTATTGCAACTACCTGCAACTAGTTTCATTGTTTGCGCTTAAATTTAGAATTTGTTGTTACAGTGTAACGTTTTGTGATATAAGTGCAAGAAAAAATAATTCATTCCCTATTTCTGACTCTAACGCCATTACACCATAATTACCTCAATTTGTAGTTTAAATATAATTTGACAAGTATGTTCCATAAAATGACATTTACTAGTATATTTATCTTCACATAGTTATGTCACCTACTCGTATAATGCCAATATAAATATTTAAGCCTCTATTACTTTTAATGGCGAGGTAACGATCAAGAACAATTTATCGGTACGTTTTTGCACTAATTTCAAGTTATTGTCAAGGAATGTGTATTTATTGTATCAAGGAATGTGTATCCTTTATAATATTTATTTAATATTTTTAAATAAAAAATCTATCGTTTTATATAAGTACATGTTTCTTCTATTATTGTGAGGTCGATAGTGGGTCCTCAAAAGTAATCATTAAAATTTAAATATTATTTTACTGTCAATATTAATAATATCTATGATCGTCCTGTATATAGAGATCAGATACATTCAGTCCAATAAGCCATATTGTTCAGTACTTAGCAAGCAATTATAGGAGTAAATGATTCTTGCTTGCGGCGGTCTTTATGACACAGTAAATGATGATGAGCGATGGATACTGGCACCCAATGTATAATGTTTCTATAAGGGGATGTTAATAGAGAACAGTACAGTAAATTGTTTGTTGAAACGGTTAAGTCTAGTTTTAAAAGTCGTTAAATTTCAAAATAATAATATAAATCTTAACAGTTGCAGCAGAATATTTTATAAGGTACATTTATCTTTGCGGTGACATTTTGTATGTCTTAGAATGATATCTGTATCCTTAAGTGGTTTTATCTCCTATTGTTTTAGATTTATATATATATATATATATATATATATATATATATATATATATATATATATATATATATATATATATATATATATATATATATATATATATATATATATATATACAGACATATATATGTAATGGTAGAGTCAAAGTAAATAATTTTTAAAATTGGGTGCAAACGGTTAAAGTTCATAACAATTATAACAAAGATGTATTTGTAATTTTGTCGCAAGTTAGCAAGATTAAAAAATTATATATTATTGGTTATTGGATTAAAAATATATTTAACGGTATATTTTCCTTAAAAATGAAGTAAGATAATAACATTTTGTATATATGAATGATTTTATTTAATATTTTTCCTTTTGGTAATTTAAAAATATATTTTATTTTCAAATTAGTTTGCAAATGTTAAAAAAAGCCATAATTATCCGGTAGCTCGGATTCAAGGGCACAGATCGACAAAGTTAATTAATTATTCATTACACGAACTCGTTTTCTCACACGAACCACCCAATAGAAAGAAAGAAAGATAGTCTTTTATTGGCAAGAAGAAAGAAGAGGACAACAATCACAGTTGAATTAAAAACTAAAACCTTAACCTTAACATAAATGTTTTTGCCGAGTAATATGTAAACAGTTTGTAAGAACTATTGCATTTAACAGAAGATGCAAGCTTATTTTCTTTTATAATACATACATGTTCCATAATATCTAGTATAGAAAAATATTATATAAAACTTTATGTTTCAACACTATCACTGTCAGTCACTATTTAAATTAAAAAAAACACACCTGCAAGCAAAATGGCGTTCGCGATAAAGCAGAGCGACCGCATGTTGTCGCTTCACACACACAACTGCGCACGCGCAACTCAGTGGGAAAATGACCTCGCGCACACAAACTATAAGCCCTTATATCCTTGTAATTAATCAATACCGATCTATAATATCAAATCCAAACTTATCTTATCGCTGTACATTCATTAATATTTCGTTATAGCAAAAGCTTCATTACTAAGGTAATGTTACGGTTAAATTACTAATTTGACTTATTATTGACACGGTTACCGCAGTAGGATCTCACGGCTTTATAAAGGCATCGTTTGATAACGTTCTAGCAATGTAAGCAAATAAATTATCTTCAAGATAATTAAGACTTATTCATATTTGTTAAATTACAATTTATATCTTTTTATACATATTTACAGAAGCTACGAGGCCGTTGTTATTTTTGGTATGACTAATTTTCCAAATATGATTACTAAATATGTTGTTTTCTTATGCAACAAACATAATTAATGTTAACCAATTAATTAATTATTGTTATAAACAACTTGAATGAAAATGAAATTCGTTGATTCAGAAGTTCTTAAGTGAAGATTCCATAGTAGGTATTTATATCAAATGTTTTAACAAAAAATTAACACGGGAAAACTAACACTGCATCCTCGATCCAAATATAGTCCTAAGTAGTCTAGTCCTTCCTTTTTTCTGCTTAAGTAAAGTATATATATATATATATATATATATATATATATATATATATATATATATATATATATATATATATATATATATATATATATATATATATATATATATATATATATATATATATATATATATATATATATATATATATATATATATATATATATATATATATATATATATATATATATATATATATATATATATATATATATATATATATATATATATATATATATATATATATATATCATATTTATGCGAATACTCTAATATAAGCATAATACCTACAGATAAACAAGTGTTAAATGTTATTAATATGTCGGTCGTGAACGTTTTTATTTATTAGTTTAACACGTTTTTATACGTATACTAAAAAGTCTTATTCATAAAATTAATAATTTATTTTATTCTTTCATTCTAGATTGTTCAATTACTTATATTTCACTATAAATTATGTATTTTATTTCGAAATGATATGAGTAATACTCTAAATATGCAAATGTCAGAGCAAATCTGAAGATTCTCTATTACTAATTATAAGATTTTAATTGAACTGGGGAAATAGAATTTTATTTTTTGAAGTAGCGCTCTGTAAGGTTATATTTTTTCAGCAAAACGGTTTATCTTAATAAAAATAGAATATAGTGACTTCTTCTACTTTATGGTCATATACAAAGATTGTATTACATATATTTACATATTACAAAGGCCGAACTCCATCTTTAGATGTACTAGTCGACAGCTTTATGACGGATCTTGAAAAGGTAGACCATCAACCTATAAGTAATGTCAAGAAAGCTTGGATTTACGACAATTTTCTAACATCACGTCTGAATTGGCCTTTCCTCGTATATGATTTTAATAAAACCCTCTTGGCTAAGCTAGATGCAAGCGTAATATAGAGCACCCTAATTCACGGATGGTCTCCAGCACTATTAAAATTCTACCTAAATGCGTTCCAAATGACTCTTCCAGATCAAAATAATTTAGTAAGCTACCGATAAATCTTGCTATATCTGTAAAGAGGCAGTGGGGACAGCTAAACATATGCTGGTGGGGTGTAGGGTACTATTGGATAGTGGTCAATACTCGCGGCGCCATGACAAAATACTAGAAATCATACGTTAAGCCGTTAGTCTTTCAGTAGCAAGAGCACAGAGAAACATTACAACCAGCAAACGCTCAATAGAGTTTGTGAAAGAAGGTTCTTATAAAAAACCTACACAAAAGCCTTTCTCCATATTAGATCCTGAGCATATTAGATTCTGAGCTTAGCTCCTGATTGGACACTGGTGTTGGACACGTATGAGAAACTGTATAAAATCTCTGAGGATATTTGTGTTTCGTCATCCAGACCGGATATTTTTCTTTACTCTCGACGCCTAAAACGCCTAGTACTGGTAGAACTTACAGTTCCGTGGGAAACAAATGTCCCGAAAAGTCACCACCTTAAACTCAATAAGTATTTCGATCTTACAAACGAACTGACTAGGAATAGGTTTAGAGCGAGCTTATATGCGGTTGTAGTAGAAGCGACAGGTATAACAGCGAAATCTCTCTATTGTTTACTAAAAGATTTCGGCCTATCTAGAACTATCACAAATTTATTTCTAGAACGCACTTCGAGGGCGGCTTTGGAAGAATCATTCAAAATTTGGTTAGGTAGTGGGAGGAGCTCGGACAGTGAAAGTGAGCGTTAATGTATTTTAAAGGGGCCCTTTAAACCTACACTCGGGTCGCAAGTCCCAAGCGCTGCTTGGAGCTCCTCTTCCTACAACACGATGGGCCCGGCACCCGCACGGTGAATCCATGGAAAGCTAAGTTGTTTCTTCTTTCTTATATTTTTACTTTATACGAGCTTTAAATTTTTATGAAAATTGTATAAATTTCTTATATAAATAGTCCTAATCTAATGTAATAAATAGTTCCGTTATGACATTAAATGTAAATGCTAATAATTTACTTAAGCTTATGTTAGGTATAACATACTTATGCATAGTTTAAACTCAGCTTGCCCTGAATACTAGGAGATACCCTAGTACTGCTGCACTATACCCTAGTACTTGCTTCAACATAGAACTATAGCTAGCTAAAACAAAGCGTTAGTATCATAGGACGTAAATATATTTAAGCGATAGTTAAATTTGACTTAGTAATTTTAAAACTAAAAGTGTAAATCCAGTTATATTAAATTACCCTCTTGTTCGATCTTGTTCCGCAACATACGCTAGGTCTTATCTATTTACACAACGCTTATGTAAAGCAAATCCTAATCGTATATTATGTACAAGACTACATTGACGTTACAATTGCTTAGTGATTATTTACAAAGTAAATGTATTAAAGAAGCCCATAGGATTATCTTTCTTAGTAATGATGATTATGTACGTATATAAAAATATAAAAACATTATTTATACAAAAAATTATTTAACAATGAACCAAAACACAAAAAATATTATTTTTTCCATAGAACATTCTTTCTTAGACATCTTAGGTTTATGTTCATAGTATAAGGGACATGCACAGGAAGGAGCCTAGTGGTATATTCGGTTCATTATGAAATACATTACACTAATAACAGCCATATACCAGTGAGTAGCCCAGTGCCGCATTTTGTTGATGCAAAATAGCGAAATGCAAATAACACGGTAAGTGTTGTATGACTTCCGCAGAATATAGACTCGTAATGCTTCTCGATAACTAAATTTTTGACTAAGTCTTAGATACATATCAGTCTACATCATGTGGATAGAAAATCTTTTGACTTAAATATCGAACGACAGATAAATGTACATATATTATTTAAGACCCTCGTGGCGCAGAGGCGTGGCGTATACTTGTAATGCGGCGGTTTGTAGGTTCAATTTTCGTTCGGGAAAGATGGATTTTTCTATTTCTTTAATGGATTCTTCTATTTTATGCAATTCCTCGAGGAAAGCGGAAAGCATTAAAAATTAATAATTAAGAGCAAAATTTTATTATGAGGACGATCGTGGTACAGAGGTGCAGCGTCTGGTTCGTAAGTTCGATTTCCACTCGGGGAGGTCAGGTTATTTCATTTCCCACTTTCTTCGCTCTAGTATGGTGTCGCAAGTGCCGCATTAGGGTCCGCCACTCAACATGCAATGCCTCAAAAGAAGGCGGAAAATAGGGAACGGAATGTCTTAATATTAGGTTTCCAGGGATAAAGCGTGAAGCTCAGTAACTCAATATGTAATGCGGATTTAGGCGAATTCGGAGAGCCTTATCTCTCTTTTCTCTGTCTACCCCACCTGTCCTAACTACCTAATATCATCGAAATTGAAGTTAAATTCATGTAAATGCTGAATTACTAAGATGTCATGTTTTATAAATATAGCGTGTAAATTTACGTAACACGTGCAAGAGAAACCTTAAAAAGTTACGATAAAATCATTTTTATGTAATTCTATATGATTTCGATTTTCCTAATAATATTTCGATACTATTATGTATACTACAAGACCTCCCAGAGCCAAGCTGGGTGCTGTAGGGTGGCCAGAAATATTTATTTTGAGTTACTCGTGCTTTTTGCGATAAGCTACAATATAGCAATAGTTTAAAGTATATGAAGTCAAATTTTGAACACTTCACTTCATTTCAATACAATATTATTGTACTGAATTTTATACCCATTACAAGCAGTCTTGATTTATTCCAATGGTTCTAAATCAATATTATTTTTGTATTTCACGGACAGTAATTGAATTATTCTTTTATTGTTACTGCGACCAATCTAATTTTTAATATAATTAATTAATAGTAATATAATTTTTATTACTTTCTATTAGCTTCACCCTGCATCACGCATTATATAGGCATACAACGTAAGGAGTAGAGAATTTAGTATCTAAACCAAACTGTTATAAATACCTATTAAATACATTACATAAGGAAAATCAAATAATCCAAATCTACAACTTAAGTACTAACACAGTACAGCAGATCTCGCAATGAGCAAAGATTTTTTTTTTTTTTAGCTTCACGCATTATCCCGCACAAGGCAGGGTAGGCAGAGGGAACTGCAGGGACCGTGGGAACCTAGTGTTAAGACACTCCGTTGCTTAGCCCCTGCTTTCTCCGTCCCCACTTTCCGCCGTTTTTGAGGCATTGCGTGTCGAGTGGCGGAACTCAACGCCGCGCTTTGCCTAGTTTGCCAGAGCGAAGAAAATGGAAATAGAAAAATCCATCTTCTCCGACTGGGGATCGAACCCAGTAACCGTCGCGTTTACAGGCAGACGCTTACGCCTCTGCGCCACGACGGTCCTCATGAGCAAAGATAGCCTAAATAATAATAATTTGAAGCTATAACATTAATATAACAAAAATTAGACAATTTCTTACAAAACTAAGCTAATAGGACAAAGTGTTAATATATTTACATGGCAAACAAGCGTCACCCTAGCGTTATTTCAGACGGGTGAACGTAATGTGCGCCGTCCGTTCACGTAGAAAACTATTTGCCCGAGAGGCCCATGTGCTCAGTGTGCTTGCACGCTTCATTATAACTAGGGATGGTATTGTTGTATTATATTAAATTGAATTGTTTTCTTTATTTTTTTATTACATTTTTCCTAAATATAGTGATGTGTCACTTCGTTTTACGTAACAGAGAAAACATTATATGCTCTTGGTCATTTTCTTTGTTTGTCAAGTAACCATATAACAAATATATATTTGCTATGCACATATGTATTTTACGTAAGGGCAATTTATAAACAGATCAAACTTAATAATAACTTACATTATTTTGTTATATTGTTTTATACCGAGTATAGGTAAACTTAAATGTAAATGGTATAATTTACATCCTATTTTAGTTATACTCCATACCAATAGTATGGTACTAATTTTACTTCCTCGTAAGCGATAGCAAATCGTAAAACCTACCTAATAAAAAAAATGACTATTAACCAGTTATTCTCAACACTTGTAATAATATAATATATCACACTTATATTAATGTTATATATATAGATATTGATTTACTTTAAAAAAATTACAAATAAACCAATGAATAATATATTATTTAAATGATATTTCCTAATTATTTTTAAGCAAAACCTTTATAAATATAGTAATATTAATAAAATAATTTTAAATATATATTCCTAAAAATATTACAGCGACGAATATACACTTGTAGTCGACGTGTCATCAACCCTGTGGTAAGTCACAACGCGTGATTTTCACGTAGTGTTAACAGGGTCGCCTAATTTTAGCGAAGTCACGCAATTTTAAGGTTAGGTCAGTTGGGTGTTGGGTGTGAACTCTTTATAATTGAATGGATAACTATGTTTAATCAAGCACAACCTTTTACAACTTTCTAAAACATACTGACTTCCGATTAATATAAATGTATTATAAATATGTATATGTAATATATATTAATAAATTATGTTTTGTATATATCACGTTTGGTAAAAATAGAGATGATATTTCTATATTGTTAAAATAAATTGTTTAAGTTATGTAAATATCATATGAGATATTCGTTTAGTATAGTCATTTATTATACTAATAAACGATAGGCTCACAATAACAGTTCAATACTTCTAAAATGGCAGACCGCATTTTAAATGTTATATTCGTTTAGTTTATACAACTTGTGCTTAGGTATATCCTTATCAATTAAAAATTAATATATTGCTGTATATTGATGCATAATATAAAAATGAATTTAATTGTATTCAAGTGTTATACAGACAAAATATATAACAAAGCGTTTTAAAACCTTGACTAAAACGATTTACCGTTTCATTTCGCGTCTAGATGCAATCACAATCACATTACAGACAAGTACGAAGTCGCGATATCCTTTCGACTTTTCTCTCTGCTTTAAAGAAATGTGTAAACGGCCGTGGCATACACAATTTGTATGTAGAGCGAAACCAAATAAGAATAACTTAATACTACAATACACTTATATGACCTTTAGCCTGATAAATATAAAGGCTAAAATTGTAAACAGGATATGGTGTATTAAAGACATTTTGAAACCTATAGGGGAAGGCGACCGGCGCGGTGACTCTACCATGCTTACTTCACGTCATCAGTCAGACTCGGTAGCGCATCGAGAGTGCACGTAATCGTTTCAAAAAATATTATCAAAACTTTAATTAATATATAATTCACTTAAAAAACACTTAGCTATCAAAGTGCCTTACAGCGTGTGTATTATTTGTTTGTGTGTGTGTGAACCAAGGGTTTTGATACATGTAAGTATTGTAAAGGAAGTTTTGGAAAGTTTCGCTTAAGATTTACATAGTGAATTTGGGCTATCGCATATGATTAATTAGATCCAATTTAATGGAAAGCAAGTGGCGTCCACTATTCCGTTACTCTTGGCTTTTGAACTCGTCTGACTCCTTGAATAAGAATACACGTTTCTTTTATTGTTTTACATTTTTACCATAAAAGTAAAAATACATTTCAACGTATCTTCATCAATTATGTCTACTAAGTTGTACCGCCATGACTAAGCTGAGCTGCGGTTGCTCGTGTGTATAATAAATATTTATAAGCGGTATGTTTGTTTAGATATCACTTACCCAGTCTGTGGTCATAACGCAAAGTTTCACGTAGAGATAAACTTCCACTGCTAAGAAGTCGTAGCGTGTATGTTGTATACCTTATTATAAATTTATTCTATAGATGATCGTTGTAGTGTTCCGCCAAATTACATATACGTAATGCTTATAGTTAACGACTTTATACAAGAAGCTTACTGATCATTGCTGTTAGCAATATATATATATATATATATATATATATATATATATATATATATATATATATATATATATATATATATATATATATATATATATATATATATATATATATATATATATATATATATATATATATATATATATATATATATATATATATATATATATATATATATATATATATATATATATATATATATATATATAGATATGTATGTAAGAGGATCAAGGCATTCCATTCACTAATTACTGATAATTTTAGAACCACCACTAAAAGGTACGTAGTACATTATGTGTTATTTAATCGTATTAGTGAAGCAAGTATTTTCTTAGGAGCTCAAAATATTAACTTAAAATTGAGATAATTGTTATTCAAGTTTCAATTCAATTCAAACAGGAAGGAAATAAAGTATATATATATTATACTATTAATAATTTATCCTGGTTTTCTCTTTTCCTTTATGTATATATATATATATATACATATATATATATATATATATATATATATATATATATATATATATATATATATATATATATATATATATATATATATTTATATATATATATATATATATACATACATACATACATATATATATATATATATATATATATATATATATATATATATATATATATATATATATATATATATATATATATATATATATATATATATATATATATATATATATATTATTAAAAACAGAAAACTAACCATTCAATTAGAGCGGTATGTAATTGTTATTAAAATACGTTAATTCACGTTTCGTGTGTGACCAACTATTCGCAGACGAACGAACGGTATAAACAAATGACTAATACCCAACTAAGAACTAGAACTACATACATTAAATAAGGAAAAACGGCACAATATGGTAAGTTGACAATGATAGAGTCGAACTTAACAATGTTAAAGGTATGTCTTGAAGATATATGCGAGACGGAAGCTCAAACAATAAAATGATGCATATCTATTCTTTTACCGTAAGAATAATATATATGTATATATTATGTATATATTATATGTACAAAAGACAGTATGAAAAGCGTACAATATTCAAATTATACAACTAAAAAGTAACTGAGATCTTGGTCCATTAGTTGCTCTAGAATTTAAATATACATATATCGTAAGTTAATCCACTCTTCTACTTAAAAAGCTCCATAGTAGAGCTTCTTACAACATATAAATAAAAAAAATGTGTAAATATCTATTTTAAACCCAATTTACATCTTATTTTGTGTTCATCGGTTATTTATAAGATCATCGTCTTACATTATCATCGTCTTCCAGACATTTTTGCGGAATACACTTGCGTGTTGAGTGTTTTGTGGGAATATGTTTTAAATTTACGTCTGTTTGTCACGACCATGCGGTTCGTCGACCGACGTTACTAAAGCACTATTTTGAACATGTGAATCATATAAATATAACAAAGAAAATTGCTTTTTGGTATAGATATTCTAAAGATTCTCTTAATGTTGTAACATATTTGATTATAATTAATTTGTTTGACAAATTACTTTTCATTCTACTTTAAAATAATTGAATATGCGATAATAGTGGCTTCAATCTGCTTTGGGGGCTGACTGAGTGTCACAAACAATTGTCAGTATACCGAATTTGAGTTGCAAACGGAGAATCGAATGAAGTGAAGTCTAAATTCCCTTTTTCTAATATATAATAATATCATAAAATAGAACACATTATAGATTCAAAAAAGCTTTTGGTTGAATAATATGATGCCTGACATATAATATTAATAATTAAAATTAAAAAAAGCAATTTAATTTGATTAGAAATGGTATAGGTCACCATGTCTTTAAATGCTACGTTAGTAGACAACTTTTTAGCATTTTTTGTGAAATATACACAAAAAAGAACTTGAATATATATACGTATTAATACATATAAATTAATATTTAAATCAGATATTGCAAATAATACATTTTCCGCTCTACAAGTAACAAATATAGTGTATGTTAATTTGATCGTTAACATCTACCGCACGTCCTCGCTTTGTCTCACGCCATATGAAAAGCTGCTACAAACTTAGCCAGCTGTTGTTTGACAAAAGAGAAACGTCCTTTAAGAATCAGGTCGTTTCAATAATTTGTACAATTTTACCTTCACACAATTCTATGAATTGTGTCTATTGTTATATAAAGTATATTAAAATGCCTAAAGCAATATTAGCTAAAGCAAACTGTGTTTTATATAGAGTTAATACGGTTAAGGACGATTTAACAAAACTTATATTTCGATTCCAAGGTCTGTCAACATTAGATTTAGTTCATGTTTCTTCTGCCTCCTGTTTTGGAAGGTAGAAGAAATGTAAGGATAATTTAACCTACTCTACGTTTTATGCGTATACGCGTATGGCTCTTCCGCATGGCAATCTGCTTGAGGAAAACGAAAAATTGACTTAAAAGTGGGTTTTATCGGTGGTAAAATTTCCCATAGTAAATAAAATGGAAACAACTAAGTAAGTGAGACTTTCCAAATGCGTAAGGTAAATTAGGTATCTTTTTTGTCAAAATGAACCAGGTAGTTCCTGAAATTAGCACGTTCAATGGAGAATACCTCTACTGGTTTTCAATATTAGTTTATTTATTCATAAGATTTGGCAAATATATATGGAAAAAAAATTAAATTTAGTACGATAATAACCCTATTAGTATAAAACTGTGGCACGGTTGACACCCATCTCAGAAGCGTTTTTCTCACAATAGCACAGTACTGATTGTTGTAAATATATGAACAAAGCAACACAGCAAAAGTAATATATAACATTACAATTCACACAAATAAAAAATCAGAAGTTTTCAATATTAGTGAAAATAAATAAATGATGAATGAACTACACTTGCATACAAAGTTATCATATGCTTTCCAACTGCACCACCATAACGCCGTCAAGCTAAGTAACATAACAATTTGACATATCACGTGAAAGTTCGAGACTTTACTGTTAAAAACAATATATTACATAAATAATGGTAAAATTAATATTCAAATTGAAAATTAAATGTCGCTGACACCGTGTATATTATATATTGAATTTATATTATATCCCTTGATTCATCAAATTCAATAAAATTGTCAATATATACTTAGCTACGCTGGCGCGGTGAGATAACATGGGACTGTAAACACGATGGCATGTATACAGGTTGTAGGTTCGATTTTCACTTGTGTAAGTGAATTATTTTTATATCTTCGCTCTGGTGATAAAAGTTTCATATACAAAAACACGTAATATCTCGAATTTGGACATAAAACGAAGAACAAAGTGTCTTTACTCTAGTTATTTTTTGCCAACCCTATCATATTAATATACAGTGTAAAGCTGCTTCAAATTATATAGAAATGACTTATATAATATTGTATGTATGTACGTCACATTCGATAGAAACTCTAATCTGCAATCTTAGTCTTTATAAGCCAACCTCTGTTTTTACACTCATCCCACATTATGGCTTAACAAGTCTCATGATAATAAAAACTGGTCGCCTTAAGATGGTGACAAGACCGAGAAATCGTCAATATTTGTTATATGGGAAACTTTTTTATATATATTTTATTGTTTTATTGCTCTTTCTTTCTTTTAATTTAGGTGTATATTATTTAAGAAGTTTTAATTTCATATATAAAAATTAATAACCCAAATAGCTTTTGAAACGGCAATGATTGTAACATTGCAAAATTAAATAAATTGTAAAATAATTTATTTATTTCCTTTAATTTACACAATATAATTTTAAAGTAATACACAATAAGTAAAAATGGAAATTCAATTCTTTATCGTGTGTTAAGAGCCTTAACTATGTAAAAAGAAAGTTTCTCACGTTAAAATTATAATAATAATATTTTTAAGTCTTAAAATTAATAACTCAATTCAGGTTTAGCAGGTATTTGCGGTGAAATGTGGAGCATTCATTTGTTGATTATTATGTGACATAGTTTTGCATAAAACATTAATAAATAATAGCTTAATAAACATTATGGATCCGTCACGATTCCTTTTCTTGTCTTTCTTTTATTTATTTCCTCGCAATTTGCCTTATTGTTGTTCGGTAGAGAAATCGTAGAAATGTGACACTGCATCTTAATTTCGTTAAATTTGTCCGTTTCCATCTTTAAATAATGGCTTGGCGTTGAGTTCCGCCACTCAACACGCAATGCCTCGAAAACGGCGGAAAACGGGGACGAAGTAAGCAGGGACTAAGTAACGGAGTGTCTTAACACTAGGTTCGTATGGTTTCTGCCTACCCTGCCATGTGCGGGATAAAAGCGTGAAGCTTAAAGATGGAGTGAATATATTTATTTTGTTTTCATTCACCTCGAATATGCCTCATTTTCATAAAAACTTCATAATATACCAAAATATACTACAAAATATAATATAGATAAATAGTTTAAAATCTGTGCTATGGTACGTGAAGCTTAAAGGAATTACATTTGAAATAGAAAATCTGTAATAGAAGCAAAAGAAACACTTTTTAGCATGTGCATAGTGCAATAGAAAATGTTGTAATCCCCAAAACTATTACAAGTCACATTAATAACTTAAATGTCATATTTGATAACAACGTTGAATTTTGTAACACTTATGCCAATGATTTTTCATTTGTTTTATATTTGTATTATATATTTTTATATACTCATATTTAAAAGAAACTGGTTGAAAATGACCATAAAAAAGTAGACCAATATTCGTGCTAGCATAAATCATAATTTTCAAATCGTTGTCAAAAATATTCAAAATAAGCTAAAGCAATTGTGATTGTGAGCGGGGACGGAGAAAACAGGGACTAAGCAACGGAGTGTCTTAACACTAGGTTCCCACGGTCCCTGCAGTTCTCTCTGCCTACCCTGCCATGTGCGGGATAAAGCGTGAAGCTAAAAAAAAAATTATGATTTTTTGTGCTGTGAACCAATGCATGTGATAAGCGAGCTAATAAGGAAGTGACTAAATTTGACAGATATCTATTATTATACCTCTATTATCTTCAATAGGGAACTAGAGTCGTGACATATTACATTTTATGTTTTAAATAACGCTTTATTTTGTTATTGATATTAATGCTTAGTACATTTTGAAGCCAGTCGACTTTTAAACATTACTTCATATAGAACGAAACGTTTTTATTTTTGATTCGTACTATATTCTTATTTGTTTGTTACAACTTTTGTTAGTTGTTATGAGAACATTTTTATAACATAGCAAGCAATATTATTTTTGTAATTCTCAATAATTCTATTTATAAAGGTTACTGCCATTTTCAATACAAACTAAAATTCTTTACTTATAAACCATCCCTATGACAGAATTCCATGGAACTCCAATGAATGTTTAGCAACAAGTAGTTTTAGTTCGTACAAACTGATACACATGCACATGTCGAAATGGCCGTGCATGCAAGGAATCCGGCCCCGAAAGCATGCAACCGAAATAGAATCGCGTTGTCGTAGCAACCGCCGCCCGCTTCGCGTTCATGTCCAGATATGCGTGTTGTGAAAGGTTAAGTTCTTATATATATTGAGGACCGTCGTGGCGCAGAGGCGCAACATCTGCCTGTAACGCGACTAACACGACGGTTTCTGGGTTCGATCCCCAGTCGGGGAAGATGGATTTTTCTAATTCCATTTTCTTCGCTCTGGCAACTAAGGCAAAGCGCGGCGTTGAGTTCCGCCAATCAACACGCAATGCCTCGAAAACGGCGGAAAGCGGGGACGAAGTAAGCAGGGACTAAGTAACAGAGTGTCTTAACACTAGGTTCCTATGGTTCCTGCAGTTCCCTCTGCCTACCCTGCCATGTGCGTGATAAAAGCGTGAAGTTAAAAAAAAAAATATCTATATCAAATTTATACATATAATACTTAGGACTATTTATATCAAATTACAGTATCGTATAAAAGCTACATTTTTTATTTTAATTTACCTAGCAGTTTAAACTAGTTTAGTAGGGAAGTGGGTAACATTCATGTACTGTATAGAGACGAGCTCTTGGTAATCACAAATGCATCATTCAGTGAATAAATTGCTATAATAACTCATAATTTTCCCTCATACTGAATAGAGGTTGAAAAGTAAATGTAAAAACATTTAAAATACATTTAAAACATGCAGAAACGTATATATAGGATAGGATGTCTCTTAAATGACTTTTTATTTTTGAAGTAGAAAAATTAAATATCCTATGAAAGCCATAATCTATTGTGAGAATGCAGTAGTCGTAGGTTCAAGATCTCTCGGGGGGAATGACTCATTTCTATTTCTTCACTCTGATAAAGCAAAGTCCAGAATTGACAAGAGACACTACATTCTCTCCACTGCAATTTATTAAATAGACAATGTGACATATAAACTACAATAAAAGAAAAAAATTTAAATATACATTGTGTGGTATGTTAGCAAAAGTTTACGTTAACTTAATTTAAAAAAATTATAACAATTATTAGTTACGTCACTTCACATACTCATTTATTTTAATAACATATTCCTTCTAAGCCTGCCCTCCTCTTTTAGCTCATATTGTTTATAAAAAGGTTCTTATAGGTGAGTCTATAAATATATATTACTCAAACAATTTTCCTTCTTAATTAAAGCATCATATCGTTGTGGAAATAATATCGGCGAGACAATAATAATTATAGCTGTTAATGATTGTATACACTATCTCGTTGTCATTAATAGCCTGTGTGTCATAGTCAACAGTTTGACGTGGGACGCGTAGCATATTGTTTACTTTTATATATTTGCGTTGCCTCACATATAGCACAGTAGACAAAATAAGTGTCTCGACTTTGAGCTCAAAGTTCAAAGTCGAGATTTGATAAAACATACAAAAGTAATAACTATCGTGTCTGTTGTTATAATTGTATACAACAAACCAAACAAATTTCCTATTTTTATTATTCTCCCTGAATTCTTTATTATTAGCAAAAATCTATAAATCTATAGCTTCACGCTTTATCCCGCATATTGCAGGGTAGGCAGAGGGAACTGCAGGAACCATTTGAACCTAGTGTTAAGACACTTCATTGCTTAGTTCCTGCTTTCTCCATCCCGCCTTTATTGAGGTAATGCGTGTTGGCGCTCAACGCCGCGCTTTTGCCTAGTTTCCAGAGTGAAGAAAATGGAAATAGAAAAATCCCCGAGTAGGAATCGAACTCTCAAACCATCGCGTTTACAGGCATACGCTTACGCCTCTGCGCCACGACGGTCCTCTAAATCTATATTTCTATCTATAAATCTAAAATTTATATCTACTTAGTTTCATGTTATAACTTTTATTAAATTTTTTAATTTGTCTTGTGAAACGAAGAAAAAACTTGTGATAGCAAACTGGCTAGTAATGTTCAAATAAACGAACACACTTCACAGTTCTTCACACTTCATTTGTAGCTTAACAAGGTACTTACATTTTTTAATTTATATATTTATTAGGAACTGTTTATATGTTTATATATTTACCAACGTTTCTTTCTTTATTTTTATGATTTTTAAAGTGTTAATCCACACTGGGGATAGAGAAAATACTTAAAGAAAACATATAAAAATTTGAACGCAGCTGGACTCGAACCCGCGCCTTCATGTCAACCGTACAAGCTCAGTTCGCAGGAGGGTTCGCGGGTTCGATTCCCGTTGCGTTCAAATTTTTATGTTTCTCCCTTTTTTAAATAAATAGGTAGTATTGGCTCCGTCATATAAAATACTATCCTTACATAGATTTGAATTTGATGTAATATATAACCTTTTAATAAAAGAAATTTTAGTAAATCTATATATTGTTATACTTAATCAATTCTTTAAATACTTCATATGCATAGAATTTACATGACACATAGATATAATGATATAATGACTATAAAACTTGGAATAGAAATCATTTTATATACCTTCAATCATAATTAGCGTCGTGCGCTATCTTTGTCCCATCGAGTGACTCAAGTGGCGCTTTGTGTGGCTCGACCTAGGATTTGCAAAGGCTACACAACATATTATAGAATAAACTTTGTAAACATTCGTAAGAATAGATTAAGGAAAACATCCACGGGGAATATGGAATTTTTTATTTTCATTTTCTTCGCTCTGGTGACTAGGCAAAGCGCAGCGTTGGGTTGCGCCACTCAATACACAATGTGTCGAAAAAATGTGGAAAACGGAGAACGGAGTGTCTTAACACTAGATTGCCTTGGTTCCTGCGATTCCTTCTGCATACTCTGCTACGTGCGTGATAAAGCGCGAAGCTAAAAATAAAACCCAATTAAAAGATACGACGAGCACTTATGCTTTATTTTTGTCACACGTTCAAGTTAATTAGTTGAGTAATCTAAAACTATACGGTCCTTCTAATTGAGGTAAAGCTATGAAATTTAAGAAATCAATATTTACTTTCACTGATTTTCACTATGTGTATCCCAAATATTTTAATACTATTACAGAATATTCAAGTCAAAAACTGGGAGTTTTTGCATTCATTTTAAGTTGTCCATAGGCGTAACATGCTAATGCTATGTAAGTTTTACAAATATAAAAACTTAATCGGCATTTAAACAACTTAGCAGAAACACAAAAGAATATTTATATAACAGCAGAAACGGCTTACAATCTGGAAATGACTCAACATTTTATTCCATTACAATTATAGAAGAATTTATTTCAAAAATGTAATCGGAGCAGTTGTATAAATTACTAAATCCAACTTTATGTAATTCGTAGGTCAACCAGAATTAATAACAACATTAAATAGTACAAAATTTAAAACAAATAAAAGTTATAACAGGTCTTTTTTGTCTAAAATTTTCTTATTATTTTTACTAAAAATTGTATTTTTTCCTTAGCATAAATTCGAGAATTGTCTTATAGGTTTTGGTTACTTGAATATCAATATGGCGTACATGGACTATAAACGACCCTATTCGACGATATCAATTAACTTGAAAGAGGAACAGACAGGCGTATAAATATGTAATACCACCATAACAAAAAAATTTTAGATATTTTTTCTTATGGTGGTTTTCTTTGGTGTTCTATAGAACTCTAAAAATACTTAGAAAAATATACTACCTAAGCACAAAGATCAATAATCTATTATAGACTTCTGATTTCACATAAAGTAAGATCATATTACAATTTGCTTGCGTAAAAGACGGAAGTGTCTTACATTCCTCTGTGTCAATAAACATTTTATCTTTACATATACTCGACTTGATTTTGACTTGTTTCCAATAACAGGAAGCTGGATTTGAGTCAAGTGCAGAATAGTAAGTAATGTACTTTGAGGATAATATTTTCTTTAATATTTTATATTCTCAGTTGTAAATTTTAACATCTGAGTAAACTATATCTTTAAGATGAAATAAAAGCGATAATTTAAACAATAAATGTGCTAATAACAAAAATAAGTTATGACAATCATTAAATGTAGCTTAAGAACGTAAACGACACACTAGAGAGGTGAAGATTCGAATCCCGTTGTCGTGTCCTCGAATATGTTTTTGAATTTAATGTATAAACATTATACACTTAAAAAAATATATCATGAATTTTTATCACTATCTCGACATTGACACGATCTAAGATCCAAACAATGAATTGATGGTATCAATCATAATTTCATTTCTAAGAAGCCGCACATATCTTATAACTGATAAAAATATAAAATATTCTTATATACATGTATATAATAGTAACTTATGTTACTTGTTTACTTCATGCACTTCCATAAACAAAATGCCTACCCTGCTATGTGCGGGATAAAGCGTGAAGCTAAAACAAAATATGACGTAACTTTTTCAGCTAAAATTTATTGACGCTTACGCGCAGTGAAAATGAGTTTTAGCTCACTTGTGGGAATGTTAGCATTTTGGAAAGAAGTGTTTTATTTCAACAGGCGTAAAGAGAAGTTATATGTATACATAGTATAAGTAAGTAGGTTTACTTTCTAACTGCCCAAAAACTCCGACATGATTTTTTTTAAAACAGTGTTACTTGTCCGAAACCGTGGTAGAAAATCCTAATTGTTTCAGAAAATTCTCTAAAAAGTGGCAACACTATGGTGTTTATGTGTAAAAAAACCTGGTTTTCAAATAAAATATAGCTACTTTTAGCTATATCTCACGTAAACAATGGCTTATTACTGCACAAGGCTTACTTTCGAGGGTCGTGTCGTGGGCGTGGGATCTTTTTAATGGAATAATGCGATCATTGTTTATGAAAATTCTTTCGATTATAAATCGTTTCTTAAAAAGCAGTTATTCTTTTTTAAATCACAATACATGATTGGTCCGGTGTGATTTATTAATTCAACGTATGTATTGTTCGATTAATGACATATCTGTAATTAACTAGTTAAGTTTGGTAGTTCACGTGAATTTAATCAATTTTATTCTTTTTATTTAGTATTTGAGAATTTTAATAATTTATAGGTTCTCTTTTATTATTATGTATGGCAGTAAGAAGCTAGATTAGAGACACTAAAAAGGTGTTATAACTATTAAATACATATATATTTTTTTAACACAATATTCCGTATTTATATTCTTTCTTTCATTCTTTTCTTTCTTTCTTTCCGCATATATAGACATATGCATAACACATACTTATGGTAGATAAAGAGCGCTAATGTTAAAAAACTTCATGTTCCAATTTCCAGAATTAGGCAAAAAGTGGAGAACGGAGTATCTTAACAATAAGTTTCCTCTAAAAAGGCGATATGCGGGAAATTGCGTGAATCTATGTTTTTTAAACATTTTTCATATAAATCAGCTAGCGAGCTTGAAACTCATAACAATTCTATGCTATATGACGTAATGACGTAAATTTAAATATACATAGATGTAACAGATAAAATTGCATAAAAAAAAACTATTAAATTGGCACTTGAACCCACGACCTCCATTATGCTAAAATCATTTTCATTAAATAAAAAAATAACGATTTTTAAGCTAAATTAGTAGCATGCAAATTAAGCGTTTATTTATGTAAAATAAAATTTCGAAAACGCGTAGCATATTCATTATATTAATTGTTATTTCAAAACTCATCAATTTGTTAATATGCAACAATAAATATAAAATAATATTAGATGAAATACAATACGTAGACAAGACTTATGTGTGTAACAAAGAATCTTTAATTTCTATAAAACATCTAAAGGTTATTAATATATATATATATATATATATATATATATATATATATATATATATATATATATATATATATATATATATATATATATATATATATATATATATATATATATATATATATATATATATATATATATATATATATGTATATATATATATATATATATATATATATATATATATATATATATATATATATATATATATATATATATATATATATATATATATATATATATATATATATATATATATATATATATATATATATATATATATATATATATATATATATATATCTTGTAAGTGTGCAATAACGATAAGCCAAGCCACATCTTTATTAAACGAATTCTGAGAAGGATGGGTATAATTTTATTCAATTTATGACCAGAAGAATGCTTTGCATTATAATTATCAAGCTTTTACTTTACGCTGACTTAATTATAGTTTGTTTTTACATAGAAATTTCATTCTAAACGAGAACACGGTTTAGATTTAGAATTAATTTTATTATTTTTATTTATCGCTTGGGAAACTAGGCAAAGCGCAACGTTGAGTTCCACCACTCAACACGCAATGCCTCGAAAATGGCGGAAAGCGAGGATGGAAAAAAGCAGGGACTAAGCAACGGAGTGTCTTAACACTAGATTCGTATGGTACCTGCAGTTCCCTCTGCCTACCCTGCAATATGCGGGATAAACCGTGAAGTTAAAAAAAATATATTCTCATCCTACCTCGGAGTAGTAAACCATTATTATGTAAAAGAAAAAGCATTTTATTTTCAATTTAGACTTTCACATTAGATTTTCTCTACCTACCGTACTTTATATGAGTTATAACAAAAAGCTAAAGTTAGCATAGGTAGGTAGTTTGTCAGTAAATAAGCTGGACTCGTTTAATTAGCATTCTGGTAGGACGAGATTTAAAAATAAACAAGGAATGCATTATATTTGTAATATAAGTAGGTTATATTGTAAACAGTCTATTTCTTTATAAACAGTTTTAAACAACAAAAAAAAACTATATGTTTTATAAATGAATGGATATTCATTCTATATTTAATATAAAATATAGGTAAAAATGTACTACAATATATATACGTCATTTTTAAATATATAGGGAGAAGAAGAAGAATTAGGTTCTCCTCTAGCTCCTTTACGACTATTTAGAGTGGATTCGATTCCAAACTGCGCTACAATTATATATATTTCTCGGCTCTTAAGACAAAGCGCGATGTTCTATATGACGTGTGGAATTGCGAAGAACTGAGTCTTCACATTACGTTTTAAAGAATAAGAAAAGGCTTAGAAGGTACTTACTGTACACGACTGGAGTTAGTAAATATCATAAATATATCTTTTGCTTTAATTGACAATATATTATATTTTATATTTATGAAAAAATAAATGGGTATTTATACCTATTATACATATATATACAAAACACGTACAATACGATCGTTTTTATTTAGAAACTTAATTTCAAGGTCAGTATGTAATATAATATAACGTACGAACAGTTATGAACTGATAATTCTTATTGAAACTTCATGCATAAAAAGGTTATCTTTTATATTATAAAAACACTTGTTAAAACAAATTGAATTTCAATTGTTTTCTTTATCGACGTATAAATATATTGAAATTATATAGAAATCGTTTGGGATTTTTTTAATTTTATTATGAATATTTTTTTAATTTTACATGAATTTTGAAATATTTCGTGACATTTCATATGGGTTTAAATTATATCACAGATGCTGGATTTAACCATTTTTCATCGTCTACCATTTAATAATGGAATGTTATCGTAGCGAAGCTTTCAGAAGTAAATATACATTTAAATTTTATAAAATAGGCTATTGCAATAGCGTTTTTGCCTTTCCTCTTACTGAGAAAGTTAGAATGCTTTATAAATTAGCAATAGTTACAGGCAATTAAATTTCCTGACAACATTACTAGGGCGACATGATCGCATTAGCGACAAAGCCTTTAAAATAGGATAAAAAAAAACCATTTTCATTGATTTATCTACCTTATTTATTTTGTTTATACAAAAGACAACTTTGTATGACATTAATAAACCTAATATTACAAAAAATATGAAAAATAGAGAAGTAAAAGTTGACCTTTGTCCATCAAATTTCTATCAGACAATATGAAATAATTGAATTAAATCACATTTTTTCAACATGTGGTAGGTACGTACTGTACACTCCAATCCTATTAATAATTATTGTAATAATTAAATTAATATTATAATTATTTTATTTTTTAGTGGTCAACTCATTTATTGAACTCGGCTTACAAAACAATAGCATTTGCATATTAATTTAACCATATTTGATTCGTCGTATTGACAATGTACTGATATTGGTCAGACTTTTCAAGAAAAATATTAAGAATCTGCATAATTTTTGTATTATACTTTGTTAAAGTATGACGTTATCAAGATCACACGCAGCAAGTTACGCTCCGATGACCACCCTGTTGAGAACTAAACGAAAATAACTATTAAATAAAAGGGTTTTTAGTATTAAACTTTTTTAAAGTTATAAAATAATTGTTTTATAAAGTAATTATCAATTTCTATGCTGAAATTTACCTGAGAAAGACATTACCTGAGTAAGAAAATTATCTGACATTTGGTTTAGAACATGCGGTTGGTCTGCTGCAAATAATAATTGAAATAGTGCTAATAAATATTATAGCGAAACACCACAAGCAGAAAAACTAGAGAGAAATTAATAGCTTTGAGCTTACAAGTTAATTACAGTTCTAAATTCTTCAAATAAGGAAAAGCTTAAAGATTACTTACGGAAATTCATCACCACAACAAATAGGTCAAATATTTATAATGTTATACGTTACTGAAGCAAAACGCGGGGCCACCGTTCGTTTTAAGTATTTTCTACCATTTTTCATTTACCATTGCACTTTTTTTTAAAAAGTACGTAATCGAATACTTATATATAACACATTAAAATGAATAAAGCTATATTAAATTGAAATATTATTAAAATTAAAACATCTGGAAACGTCAACTTTTTCGCGTTCATGCTTAATTACAGAATGGAGTGCTAACTACCTAATGACCTACCTTCACTTGATTTTCAATTTCCTGCCAATTAAGCGACACTATTACGTGTCGACTAACTCTACTAAATCTATAAATAATATAAATAGCTCTATGTACACAGACCAGTGAAACTTCTAAATATGTAGTATTCAATAATCAACCTTATAGGGTTAAAAGTCACACTGTCGTGTTTAGCATAAATTCTACCTTAAAATAATATTGTAGAGCCTCATCATGTCACAGTGGATTAGCGTATGATTGTAAAATAAAGGGCTGTGAGTTCGATTTTTACTAGAGAAAAAAATATATATTTTAATTGCTCGGCTAATAAGACTAACCGCAACATTTATTTCCGCTACTCAACACGCAATCTCTCGAAGAGAAAAGCAGAGAACGGAGTGTTTTAACACTCAGATCCCGACGTTTAAAAAATACATATCTTTATATGATTCTTGCCTTCTGATTGCTCTGTTTGTTCATAAAAAAATAAAAACTATGAACATTATAATAAAAATAGCATCTAAAGAAAATAACGAGGGCATATCTGCACCCCACAAATAGCACGAGGTGAAACACCTGACCTGACTCATCGGGTCGGCTCGAAGCCCTTTGTAAACAAACTGATTGACGCACCCTCCTTGCATTCTGAACTCGATTCTTATCTGGAAGACATTGCGAATTATTATATTCACCGCAGAAGCTAATTACAGTGCTTGGTTTCTTACGGCATTAAATTATATTGGTTCAGAATTAAAATATTAAAGAATAGAACAAAAAGATATAAGGTAACGGTAGTTTAATTTTTCACGGGTACAACATTTAAATAATTAATCAATCTTTTCGTTACAAAGTGAATGACGTAACCCAACGCCGCGTACAGTCCAATCTGCGTACAATACAAGTCCAGAAACGCTCATAATAATAATAACATATAAATTCAATGTTTGATAAACTATGCATAATTAAAAGGACGCCATGATGCATATTAATTTAAACATTTAAATATTAGATAATAATTACGTGAGCAGAAACACTTATTTAATTCAACTATTGCAATAATAGGTACTGTACTTAGTGCTGGCAATATTAATAAATTTCTTGGCTGTGGAGGAAATATTGACCCGATAATTTTGCATAGCATTACTACGATAACGTAATATGAATTGATTATTCTATATTATTCGGAACGGATGCAAGTTGGAATATTGATTTTAAGATTACTTTTAGTTATAAGTTAAGTAATTAGCTTAAGCCAAAGTTGTTGTTTATTTGTAAAAAGGAACGTACAAATTATTTTTGCTATATAATTTCTGTATACTTTTTTGTTTTTCGTCAAAATTTGAGATATAACTCGTTATGTGTTGGAATTACACGCTGCATTATTTGCCTTAGAGAGGAAATCTTGATAAAAGGATTGAAGTCACAGTCATCTCGTTTACAATCAGCTTTACCACTGCACAACGATCGTTTCGCGTCTTATTATTTAGATACGTTTACTGAGAAACTTTTTATAATTACATTGTTGCTATTTTTAAGTACATAGTAAATTATTGTATAATTTTGATTTACTTTTACTTTTACAATTTTTATGATATGCAGTCTATAATTGATTTTTATCATTTACAAGTTTGTCATTTTTACAATCTAAATAAGTTTAAAGTAATTTAATCAAATGTACCTATTTTGCATATTATATTCTATAACTGGCTCCAGGTCCAGACCAGATAGCATCTCGCATAAATCCGCCAGACTGCAACATAAACATGTCACATCACGTCCAATAACGCGGCCGCTATCTGAAGAGTTATAAAATAAATTTACGTGGCGTCGTAATAACTTAACTGATACAAAAGTACAATGTAAATTAATGTATTGAAATTGTAAATTGATTACTTAGAAAATTATACTGGGTTAAATAGTCTATTTCAGAGATTGGTAAGCTTGTAAAAGTTCTAAGTAGAAGTTCTTTTCGTGATATTATCGCTGAATTGCAACAAGTGTTAAAGAATATCGGCCTATATCCTTTCTCGTATATTGCTTGGAATAATGTAATCAAAGAATCAAAGTGCATATAAAATGTACTAATATAAATTTTACACAATTTTGTTTATATTTCTACTGTGTAAAATTTGCGTTAACTTGTTTTTCAACGACGAACTATTATTATTCGTGTATTTTGAAAAACTAATCTATTTGCAGATTAGATGGGAAACTGTTACTCTATCGGCTTAAAAAAGGTCAAAATACTTAATAAAATTACGTAAGCAACTTTTTAATACACTAGATCGAAGTACGTACAAAACGTCTATGAAATTCGATTCCATTCATATTCTATTATAGTTCACTTTCAGCAGTTGCCAGTACCCGTACTTGTCAGTTCTCAGTTTAAGTCGACCCATATACCGTTTCAGGTGGCCCAATTGGCGTTTGTTTATAACATTGTGTAACAGATCATCAGACTGCTCACTGTTCTCGTTTTGAAGAATTAGGTTGCAATGAAGTCTGTCATGAATAGTTCTTTGACTGGCATTCATAGTTTAGTTAATTTATTATATAAGTTAATATGGAAAAAAAAATTAAATTAATTACAAGTATTAGAAAGGCATATATTTTTGAAAAATCTTATACTAAAAGAATAAACATTTTTGTTATTATTTTTTGAACGTTACCAAATGTTCATTTGTTATATAATATAAGCCTAAGTTATAAGTTAAAAGTAGAAAAACTTTGTTACCAACAAGGTAAAACTGCATTAATGTCATAACTTTACAAGCAATGTCTCTTAAATTAGATTGACTAACCTTTTTTCTGTGAGAGGTACAGAGTGAAGTTAAAAAAATAATAATTGACATATTAGTGTTTTCTAACCACGCCTCAATTTGACTCTTGCTTTAAGATGGTAAAAATATTCTTATATTATATACACGTAACTTATATTATCTAAGTAGTACATCGTAACAAGTTTTAAATTACACGAATTCATTTCCGCACTAGTTATTGATACAGATAATTTCGAAACGTAATTAATAAAAAGAAGAAGAAGAAGATACAGATAATTAATAAACAAAATATCGATCAAGCGCAAGTCGTACTTGTATAAATTCCATAACATTTATAAAAACGGAAAAAAACAACTTAAAAAAGTAGGTAAACCTTAAAAATATGGTTAAAATAATATTCCCTCATTTTGTATAAAATTAACTATCATCTATAAATTTTAAAAATTATCTTTAATCAAAATTATCGTCAATTGGCGTTATGTGTTTAGTGATGGAACTAAACGCCGCGCTTGCCTAGTTATCAGAGCGATGGAAATTCAAATTTGAACCCACAAGTCGCGTTTACAGGCAGCCACTGCGCTATGACGGTTCTCTAAAAAATGTTAATACTAAGGTTTATTAAAATTATGACTGTATATAAGTAATTATAACTTTACCATCAAAATCGGTACCCACTAGCACAGCAGGTCAGTCAAAGGCCGTTAGTCCGTTATAGAATCAAAAAATGTGTACTGTGAAATTTCGTTGACTGTCATTTCAATGACTTGACGACTTGTACACAGGTTTCTTTGTACGTGCTGTATTTTTTAGATGTAATCTTGTTATGTTATGAGAAATGGTTACAATAGTACATACAAACATAAGTGTATGTGAATATATACAAATAAATTATAAATGGATTTATTTTATTTTAATAAATATCTATTCTTATATATATATATATATATATATATATATATATATATATATATATATATATATATATATATATATATATATATATATATATATATATATATATATATATATATATATATATATATATATATATATATATATATATATATATATATATATATATATATATATATATATATATATATATATATATATATATATATATATATATATATATATATATATATATATATATATATAAATATCTAGTTATGACTATTTCAACGGTGACATTTTGAAATAAACGCTTGGCATAAAATAAAGAATAACAAATTCTTATATATATATATATATATATATATATATATATATATATATATATATATATATATATATATATATATATATATATATATATATATATATATATATATATATATATATATATATATATATATATATATATATATATATATATATATATATATATATATATATATATATATATATAAATATCTAGTTATGACTATTTCAACGGTGACATTTTGAAATAAACGCTTGGCATAAAATAAAGAATAACAAAACGGGTGCATTTCCCGCTATCCAAAGAAATAGATACAAGCGGCAAGATGATTACTGAACTTAATTTTTAGTATGATGGAGAAAGAGAATCTTCTACAATATTTTATTGCACTCTGTTGATCTATAATGTAATTCTACCATTTATAACAGCTTATGGTATGCGACCATCGTGGGAGTTTTCTAAATCTAAACATAGAACTTCTTCGAGTGAGTTTATAAAGGTTAAACTCAAGCCATTTTTAATTTCATTACATATGCAAATATAGACAGTTCGGTAACTCGCTTCTGCACTTTACATATTACTTTGTAATTTAAATATTTTCTATTATAAATGTAAAATGATGATCATTTTCTGAAATATTGTAAGTAATAAAAATTATATTTTCTTAATAATTTATATAAATTTTACCATAATTACATATATTAAACTAAATTTATTATTTTAAAGAATATGTAGCAAATACTTTGTCAATACAAATCGATTGTGAATCTATCGAATTGTAAATCTATCGAAAGATGTTTTAAATTTAGCCAATAAAAACAGCATGTATCAGGAAATTTAAAGCCATATCAGACAAAACAAGGTATATTGTGTAAACTGTAAACAATAAAAAGTCAGTGATTCTTAAGGAATGGCAACGTTGCGACATTGTATCGGATTACTGTGCATTCATGAGTATTATTCCGATTAATCGATTCAGTGTGGATTGCGTGCTTTGCTTTTTATAGAATAAGAATTGAGTTTTTTATAAAATGAGTGTGCGTTTTTTGTAATGTTTGTAGTAAAATATTCTTAGTTACAATTGAATATGGTACCTAGTTTTTTATACATATAGTAGCATTAGTTTCTGCAAATCAACATATAATGTGGTATACGTGACAAAAACCGAAAGACTGAATAAATTTACACTAAATGTTAACAGCAAGTTATGCTTGAAAAAAAAAATTAATAAATATATATATTTTTTGACATTTTATAAAATAAATTAAATATATTTGAACTAACTTCTCAGAACGATCGAAAGAAAATAATTCATTCCCGAATGGGAATTGAATCTACGACCTTTTTGTTTACAGCTAGAGAATTATTCGCTGCACCAACACTGTTTCTAATAAATCGTTTTTGGTAAAAATACGAAAAATGAAAATTAAGTAATAAAAACAATGTCAAATATAACTCATATATATTGTATAATCGTATCGAGATACACGATTTCCCTTTTAAAATAATCATCGGACTTGTGAAGATTTGATAACTCGTCATTGAATAACAACCGGTGGGACGTGAAGCTTTCCGGTGAACTGGAGCACGAGATGAAAGGCCCTTTGAATTATATAATATTTATGTAATTTATTAGATTTTACGATTTCTTTATAAAATAGAAACACCTGAATCAAGAAAAGTGTACTCTAATAATTATTATTATACCTATAAATTAATTTTTGTTATGAGTAAGTAAATTATGAGTAAGTAACAAAATTAAAACATATTTAGATAAGTGATTCTTGGTATTATTTGAGGACAGTTATTCACGATGTAAGAAATATTACATTCGTTACAAACAAACACGATTAATCGTGTATACATAGTGTGCACATAGCGAGCCGTCAAAGTCGTTACTGCATTACATCGACGACATAATAAAATTAAAGCGTACTTTTGTCACAAATTTATAGAACGTACGGAATATTGATAAAAGTCTAAAGTTTTCTCATACTTAAAACGTGCTAACAAGCAAAGGGAAGCTTTTTGTGCGTGTCATCATTTTTACCCCCTGAACTAAACACTTATTCCTTACACTTCATTTAAAGTATACTCTAGTTCCGACTATATACGGCGAAGGCAGTTATTATTATATATTAAGTATTTTTGTAATAATTATTATATGAATCTGTTAAGTAGTAGTATATAGTATCTAAAGCAAGTCCAATTTCAGTAAAGCAATTACAATTCCAAAAAAGCTGTAGAAATTTACAGAATATTTAATAGAATAATAATATAATAAATTTACAGAATATTCGTCTACATTTGTATAATATTAACCTTTTTTGAGCTCAAACATTACCATTTGTAAATTTGATGCTTCAAATAAATATTATTATTGTATTAACAATTTTATAGCTTCACGCTTTATCTCGCACTTGGCAGGGTAGGCAGAGTGAACCACAGGAAACCGTTGAAACCTAGTGTTAAGACGAGATGGAATCGAACCCACAAACCGTTGCGTATACAGACGCTTTGTCTTCTATTACAATACTTCCATTCGTGTAATCAAGCTGAGACCCTGTTTACAATTTTTGTAGGCTAAACAAACGTCACCTAATCTGGTTTTATTACTTTCGCTTCCCTGTCAACTCCGATCAAGCGTAAACTTTCACTAGATGTCAACGCTCCTTCGTCACTGATAAGCTTAACGGCCTTTATCTCTCGATAGTACAATAGTGGTTAGGGTACCGCATGAATAAAATATTTGTAGTAAACGAAATATAGGAAAAGAAGAGAAACTCTATTGTCTTTTCTAGTTATGTTATAAAATAACGTTGAATGATTTTTCAGCTACTAAATATATTTTTTAACAACAAATTAGTTCCTGCCTGTAGTAATAGTACTCACTGAGGTATAAATGTAAGGTAATATGATGATATATGTCAATTCCCAGTTTTAAATTGGATAAGGGAGTATATAGGTTCTTTTCTTATATGCCAACATAACTTAAATCTAAACATAGCTTAAATCTAAAAAATATAAGATGATATTTTCTCAGCAAAAGTTCATTTAACTCATAGATGTATAAAAAGCTCGTACGAGTATTTACATATGAACTTTGTACATACACACATGCGTGCCACAAGTAGCTTTCAAGTTGTCTCAAACTACGAGTGTCGTCTCATTCTCAGTTGTGAATTGTTTTGTTTTACCACAGACGACGTAACTTACTTGAGTAGTTTCTATAAAAATATGTGTAGCTCTATATGTATGTGTAATGTGACATGCATATTGCATGTGTTTTATTTTCCTTTTTGGTTTTCTGCAAGGGATAGTTGTCTTTTAATAAAATATTATATCGTGTAGCGTATACTAGAAGATAAATAGAAGCAAAAACAACTACATTTTTTACAACATTCTGTTTAGAGTAACATCTGCTGCTATCTCGCAGAAAAGCTGTTTATACCAGCTTTTGTTTAGCTTCACGTCTCTATATCTAGAGAATACAGTGTTAAGACGCTTTCTCTTAAAAGAGTTGCAAACGCGTCTTCCTTGGATGGATTGGATCTCAAAATTATCTTGTTTGCAGACTGACCGTTTACCTAAAATTCAAATTAATTTAATATTCAAATTAAATAGCACAACAATAATTTATATATCACTACTAAATTTCTACAACATTTAAAATTGAAGTGACTTAAATTTTTTCACCGTAGAATTTCCTGCAATACGTATTACTCGTTCTCCAAGATCTAATTTATTGTAGCTGGCATTACTCCAAGATTTCAACATGTCTTATTAATAGCCTCCACTTTTCTTACTTTGTAAAAAGAGCTAGTAAGATTTCTTTTTTGTAACCCATTAAGTGCGCTATCCATGCTTAATCCTCTTTGAAAACGTCTGCAAACTAAAAATGACGTACTGTATATTCAATAAAACACACACTGTTGCTAATTTTGAGTATACATATGGACTGCGTGATGTTAAAGACGGATATTACTATGATGATGTCAAAATAAACTTGAAGATGATAATAGTTACGCCATTGAAAAAATAATGCATCTTTATAATTAATTAATTTACTCGTACTTGATATAATAAATAAGAAAATATTTTTAGAAACTATAGTTAAAAATAATAATGCGAACATACAAAAGTTGCATAGTAAATAAAATCTATACTTGAAGTAATTTATAAGGCGGAATAGTTCTCATTGTACACATATACGTATGTACACGTATGGATTAGAGTTTCATGTTTATTTTTTGTGTCCCCCCCACACCTTGCTTTGCCTTGCTACCAGAGCGAAGAAAACAAAACAAACATTTTCCTCGAGTGAGAATCGAACCCAAAAATTGTTACTTTTGCAAACAGATTCTGTGCCTCTGCGCCAATGGTCATCATTTTAATCAAAATATTTTAACTTAATAACCTACCTTTTATATTTAAAGACGCTAAGCAGCTTTTTACGTTATTAATATTTAAAATGTATAAAACCAAAAAGAACTCCAGTAACTTAAATATAGATGATTCGATCTCATTGAACATCCTATACCGCGAAGTCGCAATGTCATTTATATCAAACATTGACAGATGTTGATGCCTATCATCCGCAAATACCAAATTATCCTCTTCATCTTAAATTGATAAGACAGTAAATGCGTAAAACAAAGACGTGTTAAAAATAATTTTATAAATTTACACATATATATTTCACTTCTTTGGCTGTTTAAATAATATGTTTAATAACAATAGGTAAGGGTTTTTTATAATAAATATAATTAAGGGTTTAGTAATTAGCTAATGCATACAAATATTTATTAACCAATTGAAATTGAAAACCACAAACTACTACAATTGTCACATTGATACTATACTTGTCATATTTCCTAGAGCGTACGTTTTATAATTTACGATAAAATATTGTATATATAAAGTTATATATTTTACTTAGGTACTTCTTCCCATACACTGAATCGCAAAGGTAAAGGTATATTTTCATAGAATATAAACTAGAAAAAAAAAATGTTATTTACAGCAAATATGAAACTAATTTCTTAAAAGGCTGAAAGCTGGAAACGGAGTGTTCTAATATAAGGTTCTTTGAGTCAGTGTAAAGCTAAAAAAATGTATATTTATTGCAAAATGAGACCGAAAAACAGAAATAAAACATTAATGTAATAAAACATTAATAATATTCCGTTAAAAATCTTTCTATAATTGACATGCGTTATATTAACACGTCTAAACTGACAACTAATATCCATTAAATAACAAGAAATTACAAACTGTAAAAGAAAAACAAAGTAATTAGAGTATTTATTTAGTCATCTATATGAGTCATTTGAGACGGAACTGTTAATTAAGTATTATTTTGATATTTACTTAAACAATATTCAGTTAACCATTGTTTTTTGTTACAGCTTATCGACGTCATGCAGACATCACTATCAGTGCACGAAAGATCCACAGAGAGAACGCTTCTCTCGTAGACGAGCGATAATATTTTGGATTTAATTTCTCGATTTAGACAATATCGATTTATTATATCGAGATATTCAGTAGTGATCAGTTACGCGTTTACGTGTGTTTTTGGGTTATAAAGTATAGTGTAGTGACAGACACACAGACATGGCAACTACTGGTAGTGAAATGTGGCTGCAGTGGTTCGCGTGCTGCATCCAGCCGGCCGCGCAGGCGCAACGCACTCGACGAAGAATTGATAGATCTATGATCAGCGCGCCTACCAATTTCCAGCACACAGGACACATAGGTAAGAAAGAAGTTACATTTTTATCTTCTTTTGTTAACATAAAAGTATAGACTAGAGTATGTAGAGAGCAGATAGACACTGCTCTCCGCTTTTGATATGATTTCCAGGTACTATTTGTTGTGAGGTATATAGAGGTATTGCTTTATAGATGTGTGTAAGTTACTGTGTTTTATCAATTTACATTTAAACCAAAATAGACGGAGAAAGGAAACAACACAAAAATAAAAAAAGATGCTAAGGTCTTAGCTGAAATGCTATAGTACCAAAATATTATAACAGAACCAACAATGGTTATATTCTTTAAAATATACTTGTTTCAAATTTTAATATATTATTCAAATTGTAATTATTTTGTCTAATAATTTAACTTTAACATTTATGAGTTTTCCACAATATATACTAAATTGATAGGTACTCATATAAGGCTTATTTTCTAAAAAAGAATACATAATACTAAGTAGTAGGCTGTTATCACACCACTATCAGGTACTCAAAAGTGATCAATATAATCTATTCAATCGATGTCTTGATAACTAGTTGACAAACGCTTATCAACAATAACCTTCTAGAACAAAATATCATGTACCATATTACAAAATTTGACGGTGTACATGTCTTTCTTAATATTTATACGTGTTTGTTATTTAAATATTTTTGTGAAAATCAATTTATTTTAAGTATTATAAATAATATTATATCCTGAAATAGATATTAGTCACTGATTAATAATATACTCACTTTACTTACCAATTTGAAAGTAATGTGTAAGTAGTAAAGAGTTGTTTCCTTGTGTTATTTCTATACTCTTAGTTTTTGTTCTTAACATTTTATTCAAAATGCAAGTGATAAATTTAGAAATGGTATACATAACATAACTAATAAGGTTAGAATAACGAATGCAAAAAATATTAGAGTAAACGTTGATCACTATAATAGTTCTAGTCCGCCCCATATAGAGACCAAGAATTGCTTACAGAACATTTTTTTATTTCTATATTGCTATTTAATAGGCTTTTAAGTTTAGCTTCAAATACTTTCCTCGTAAGGTTTCTGTTTAGTCCGCTTATAGTAGACTTAATAAGGAAAAAATAAAACGTGCATGTCATACCTCCACCTTTTATGCAATAGATGCAGTCATCATACAGTGCATTGAACTTTATATGCAATTATAAATTAATGTCGATAGCGACAAAGTTGGCATATGTTTGATATAATCAGTTTAGCAAGTTTTATTATAGCAATTACTAGTTTTATACTACTTTAGTAGGAAAACTTCAGTAAAGTATAATATGAAACGAATTTGATGTTTGACTCCCATAGTTTTGTTTGCTGTTGTCATAATTGTAACTATTATTAATTTAAAAATAATAAGTTGTTATAACAGTAAGTTATATACGACTAAATTTACAAATTTAAATGAGGCAATCAAATATAAGTCCATATACTGCAAAGGCAGCCAAGTAATATGTGAATCGATAAAGGTTGGAACATTTCCAACGAAAATTCTCTCCAGGCTCTTGAAGAGGGCACTCCTCGTACAGACTAGGTCATTTCGTCATAATGCAGGTATTATCCTACTGTTATTGGCAAAACGCAGCGCGTAGGACTTTTAAAAAACGTAAATATGTACGTTTAGTTTAAGGAAATTAGTATTTATTATATTCTTTAGTGTTTCTTTGTTGTTTTATCGATTATTTTATGTTTTCGAATGAATTCGGATTCTAGCTCGGAATAAAATTTAAATTATACGTGTCCTCCATTTTAAAATATGAGGCTGCGATGATCACCACATCTATATTTATTTATTTATTATTTAAATCGCTAAATTGCGAATAGAAGTTGCGTATTAGTTTATGTATAGCTTACTTACTATACTTTACAGTTACTTGTATTTAAAAAATTGATATCAAAAGACAATAGACTTGCCAAAACAATGTACACATAAACACTTATTATTGTCATATTGACCACGATCTTTGACGCAACAAACGTAAGCCTTATACCAATGCATATAGAATTTAAATATCAAACATTACATATTATAATTGGATAGTTATATAAAACAAAATTAGTATTCTGGATAGACACGTGCGTTCCAAATTCGGCCTAAGAACAGCCGGTTGGTCGTCTTCTTCCGTATATGGCGACTTGTGAGGAATTGTCGGAGCGCTGGTGACTGCGACTCATACAAGTTGTACGTAATGAATGCTTAGATGCAGTTTGGAATTATAACGCACATGGCGTACCGTGACGCTGTTAGTACCTGCGCTTACTTTGTTTTATGATCATAGTATTGGAAATTTCTAAGTTATTTGGTTTTAAAAGTACAATTTAAAAAGGACCGTCGTGGCGCAGAGGCGCAACGTGTGCCTGTAACGCGACGGTTTCTGGGTTCGATCCCCAGTCGGAGAAGATGGATTTTTCTATTTCCATTTTCTTCGCTCTGGCAAACTAGGCAAAGCACGGCGTTGAGTTCCGCCACTCAACACGCAATACCTCGAAAAAGGCGGAAGCGTGAAGCTAAAAAAAAAATTAAACATTAAAATTTAGTTTAGTTAATTCTTAATATTTATAAGCTTTTTTATTGGATTTTCTTAAAACCCAATAATATCACCGATGTTTACACGCTTCTTTCGACACTTTTTCCTTATTTTGTTATATTTTTTATTTTAGGCAAAAGTACTTAGTAATTGTTGGAAAAATATTAATGTTAAACTGATTTGTTAAAAGCACTGCAAAATAACTATATTACATTAATCTTCATAATATTAATTTTAGTAATAGTGTAGTGTATACCCTTCATTAGCTTGGAAGCAATCGTGCTACTTTTTTATCTGACGTCATATCCTTTTTATTGATGACTGGCGAATTTTGTTAGTAAACATTTAACCAGAAAGCGTTTCATGTTATAGCAATTACTTAAATAATGATTGATTTTACATATACTTTTTCACACATTGCCTCGCCAGCAATCGATTGTGTTCGACAATTATTTATTTAAAGTTTTCTTAGGGATGAAATTTAATTACTTAAATTAACAATATCTTAAGCGGGGACCGAGAAAGCAGGAACCAAAAAGTGTTTTAGCACTAGGTTTGTATGGTCCCTGCAGTTCCCTCTGCCTACCTTGCAATATGCCAGATAAAGCGTAAAGCTAAACAATATATATATATATATATATATATATATATATATATATATATATATATATATATATATATATATATATATATATATATATATATATATATATATATATATATATATATATATATATATATATATATATATATATATATATATATATATATATATGTGTGTGTGTGTTTAAAATATTATATTGCTTAGGCCAACTTCTGAAATTCCAATATTCCTTTGTCAGGTATATCCAAACATTATAAAATTATTTATAAAATCCAAACATTCATTCATCTTTTGTTTCATTTAATTGTCTTTACTCTGGTAACAAGACAAAGCGAGGCGTTGAGTTTTGCCACTAAACCCGCATTGCATCGAAAGATGGAGAGTTGGATACAGAGCTTCACTAGGCTCTCACTGCCTACTCTGCTGGTAGCACACAATATTTTGACAAATCTATATTGATACGCATATGCATTTTTAATACCTTTAAAAGTTCTAACATCGTGAAATTTCTGACATAATTTTTTTGTTACTATTATTTTTACGAAATTAGAAATGTCCCTCCTCTAATATGGTAAAGAACATTGAGTTAAGCAATGAATTCTACTCAAAAAACCCAATACACAATTAATCTGACAGGAAGTGGAGAGAATTAAGTATGTCTCTAGGAGACTCTAGGTTCTGTCTCGGTACATTGCTATGTGTTCGAGATATTATAAGAGTGAAGTCTTTATTTAAATTATTCAATTCGTATTGTACGTACACTAAAGGATGTTTGAATGGCAATGTAGATAGCCTTTAACCGATTGTGTGGATTATGACAATCAGCGTTGCAGCTACGTGCGACGGCAGGCGTCTACTTTATCACTGGAATATTATAATTATCAAGTCTAGGATCTTTTAGGCACTAACTAAATGGAATATATCACAGTGATTAATTACTCTTTGTTTTGTTAGTTAATTCCTTTTACATAGTAAACTAAATCTTAATTATATCTGAAGCAATAATAAAGCTTTTCTTAATCTTTTTTCTTCGATAAAAGTTTGAAGGTGGCTCCAACAGCCCTTTAAACGAATGTTATTATTTTGTGTTGTATTTAAAATATTTAAGTGCTTATAAGTAATAAATTGAAACAAAATGTTATAATTTTACAAAGGGCTTTGTTCATAGTTTTCAATCTATTTCGTTTTATTTATTTTTTTTACCTTAAAGTAGTTGTTATGCGTTATTGATAACACCACTTAACATTTAACATATGGCAAAAAGTGAGCAAACTTTGACACTCGTTGGGCTTCAGTGAAATTTAATTAAGTAATTTTATATTTTAATCAATTAACCGATACACTGTAAATCGATTAAAATACGATTTTACATTTGTTTCGAAACAGAAAAAAAAACACTTTATCCTGCAGTTTATTATATTAAGGCAACATTATCAAATTCATAAAAATACTTAAATATCGCAGAGTAAATTATACAATTCTATATGAGTTTTAAAAAAATCAGAGTCACAAAATAAATCTAATTTTGTTATTAAACAATTATACCACAAATCATTTTTACTATTTTTTTGTATAAACTGTAATCAAAAACACATAAAAGGAAGAAGCCTATTATGTTTTATGCCAGTTCTTATATGCTTATAACTTATATGCTGAAACTAAGTAGTCTTTCAAGATGGAAGTGGTTTTTGTGAGATATAATAAAGATTGTATATTTAAATAGATTTTTTGTTAAAGAAACAAAACAATTTTCAAATATAAATACATTTTAGTTTCTAATTATTTACCTTTTCTAATTAAAATGAAGTAACTAAATCTAGCACATTTAACTTTACAAATAATCCAACCACACACATATATCGGTAACCACAGCGTTGTAATAATACGTTTAATTCGACTATTTCACGACTTCCCCCTTCAATAAACAAGGCGATCAATACTTTACGCTCCGTACATTAGAATAGAGATAGAAATAACTGCTTTTGTCGTTCAAATTTAGTATATCAAAGTACATGGAGAGATAATATTGTTGTTTAAAATAAACCAAGTTCGCCGGCCGACGCGACCAAGCTGCGGGTGACTCATCTCTAGAACACGGTCATGTTGAGATAGTTTCAAGTTTGAACACGGTATTTGAATGTACACTTGTATTAAAATTGTACTTATTGACTCACGTACTATTGGATTTTCGCGTTAAATATTTATTAAAAGTCAATTTATATATACTTTATGTAATTAAATATGTTCATGAATATGTTCTAAAACAAAAATCTAATCTTAGAAGTTATTTAGAAATCATCCCATAACTCAAGCCTCTGTACCTAGATCATTTACAGTTTACAAATACTAGCTGGTTCTTTGTATAGTGTAAGTCAGTAAAATAATTTTTTGAAATTTTTTGCTGTAGATATTGAAAGTCAGTGAGGCATATTCTTAAAGAAAAATACGTATAAAATGTAACCTAGTTATTCAAAACAATCAAGTGTCCATGATAATCATCCAGAATGTACAGTCACAATTATTATATTATATTTGTTTTTTTTTAATCTATATCTTTTTTTAAATACATCCAATTAACATAAACATTCATAATTTAAATAATTATAAACAAATGATTATTATAAAGTTTGTAAGCAACTGAACAACGGAGTGTCTTAACACTAGGTTCTCACGGTCCCTGCAGTTCCCTCTGCCTACCCTGCCTTGTGCGGGATAAAGCGTGAAGCTATAAACATCAATAAATAATATAAGTCAAGTAATATTTCTTCAAAATTACTATAAATTTAATATTCATCTTAACCCAATTCACTTTAGCTGAATAGCAGATCAACGTGTTTAATGTTTTTAACAAATTGTTTCGACATCGCATGTGGTTTCGTATAACATGACGTGATACTGTAATTTATAAACGTACGTTTAATATGCCTATATATGGAATGAAATGGATGCGATTAAATTGTCGTATAATTGTTTTAATTCAAGTCATCATCCTAGTGCAAATGGAACTTGTGAGTCAAATTCAATCTTTTTTTAATTTGGAATACAAGTTTACATGAAGTTTCTGACTGTAAACACGATAATTACGATTTACCGTTGAGTTCTTCCACCCAATAACGATTTATTTAAAATTAGCGGAGAATGGAGAGCTTGAATACTGGACTCTATTTGCTTATTTTGCAGTAATTGTAGAGCTGAAAGGAAAAAATCATGTATTTTATCAAAAGTAGTGTAGATAATATGGAGTTTATAAAAGGGTTTTGATAACCATGTATTTTAAGCTTTAACTTTAAACAATACAGTCCACTTTTTAATTCACAGTAGCTTTGCCAAAACCAGTTTTTAGCTCAAAACAAAAAATTTGATAGTAAGAAATGTGAGCCACAGTTCCAGCTAACTACATAGTAAGACGTGCTTGTAAACAAGTACGGAGGGTAATTGGCTTAATCTGTGTGTTCGGTCATCTTCATTAGCAGCGACAAGTCGTTCATAGATGAAGTGTATGTATGTAATATTTGACTTATTTCCAGTGACAATTACAGTCAATTTCCACATATATTTTAACATCTTTGTTAATTAAAAAAATTTTTTTTTATTACTAACTACTCTATGTAGTTTTGATGCTGCTGGATATCTATGACGTCACAGTATTTGTGGAAGCTAACACTAGATTTGGAATACCAAGTATACTAGGCAATGTATCGAATTTGAACGCAAAGTGGAGAACACTGGTTTCTCCTTGTCAAATCTTTTATCAATATATTAATAAAAATCTTATTCCATATATATATATATATATATATATATATATATATATATATATATATATATATATATATATATATATATATATATATATATATATATATATATATATATATATATATATATATATATATATATATATATATATATATATATATATATATATATATATATATATATATATATATATATATATATATATATATATATATATGTATATATATATACACTGCAAAACATTCAAAGACACTCATTAGTATCACAATTAGGTAAGTATTATAAAAAATCCCCTTCGTAATTGCAGCATAATCGTGACATGATGATGTTTTTTTTTTATTTCTTTTAGACAACGATTTCCGGTAATTCGACCCTGAAATTAATCATAGTGTTGTAACTTCTCTCTTTTGAAATGTAACTTAAATATACAGATAATAATATTTGTAAAGAATTATTATTGTCTTTTTTATTTCTATAATATTTATTTATATTTTAAATAAATTTTATATATATTTTAAATAAGTATATTGTATCATTAGATAGAACTTATCGTTGGATAGCTTTTTCATTATACACTAAATATGTAAATCTTTAGTAAAAGTCTTGAGTCAGATTTAAGTTCAATCATCTTATAATCTTGTAGGACAACTAGGCTCTCACTGCCTACTCTGCTGGTAGCACACAATATTTTGACAAATCTATATTGATACGCATATGCATTTTTAATACCTTTAAAAGTTCTAACATCGTGAAATTTCTGACATAATTTTTTTGTTACTATTATTTTTACGAAATTAGAAATGTCCCTCCTCTAATATGGTAAAGAACATTGAGTTAAGCAATGAATTCTACTCAAAAAACCCAATACACAATTAATCTGACAGGAAGTGGAGAGAATTAAGTATGTCTCTAGGAGACTCTAGGTTCTGTCTCGGTACATTGCTATGTGTTCGAGATATTATAAGAGTGAAGTCTTTATTTAAATTATTCAATTCGTATTGTACGTACACTAAAGGATGTTTGAATGGCAATGTAGATAGCCTTTAACCGATTGTGTGGATTATGACAATCAGCGTTGCAGCTACGTGCGACGGCAGGCGTCTACTTTATCACTGGAATATTATAATTATCAAGTCTAGGATCTTTTAGGCACTAACTAAATGGAATATATCACAGTGATTAATTACTCTTTGTTTTGTTAGTTAATTCCTTTTACATAGTAAACTAAATCTTAATTATATCTGAAGCAATAATAAAGCTTTTCTTAATCTTTTTTCTTCGATAAAAGTTTGAAGGTGGCTCCAACAGCCCTTTAAACGAATGTTATTATTTTGTGTTGTATTTAAAATATTTAAGTGCTTATAAGTAATAAATTGAAACAAAATGTTATAATTTTACAAAGGGCTTTGTTCATAGTTTTCAATCTATTTCGTTTTATTTATTTTTTTTACCTTAAAGTAGTTGTTATGCGTTATTGATAACACCACTTAACATTTAACATATGGCAAAAAGTGAGCAAACTTTGACACTCGTTGGGCTTCAGTGAAATTTAATTAAGTAATTTTATATTTTAATCAATTAAAATACGATTTTACATTTGTTTCGAAACAGAAAAAAAAACACTTTATCCTGCAGTTTATTATATTAAGGCAACATTATCAAATTCATAAAAATACTTAAATATCGCAGAGTAAATTATACAATTCTATATGAGTTTTAAAAAAATCAGAGTCACAAAATAAATCTAATTTTGTTATTAAACAATTATACCACAAATCATTTTTACTATTTTTTTGTATAAACTGTAATCAAAAACACATAAAAGGAAGAAGCCTATTATGTTTTATGCCAGTTCTTATATGCTTATAACTTATATGCTGAAACTAAGTAGTCTTTCAAGATGGAAGTGGTTTTTGTGAGATATAATAAAGATTGTATATTTAAATAGATTTTTTGTTAAAGAAACAAAACAATTTTCAAATATAAATACATTTTAGTTTCTAATTATTTACCTTTTCTAATTAAAATGAAGTAACTAAATCTAGCACATTTAACTTTACAAATAATCCAACCACACACATATATCGGTAACCACAGCGTTGTAATAATACGTTTAATTCGACTATTTCACGACTTCCCCCTTCAATAAACAAGGCGATCAATACTTTACGCTCCGTACATTAGAATAGAGATAGAAATAACTGCTTTTGTCGTTCAAATTTAGTATATCAAAGTACATGGAGAGATAATATTGTTGTTTAAAATAAACCAAGTTCGCCGGCCGACGCGACCAAGCTGCGGGTGACTCATCTCTAGAACACGGTCATGTTGAGATAGTTTCAAGTTTGAACACGGTATTTGAATGTACACTTGTATTAAAATTGTACTTATTGACTCACGTACTATTGGATTTTCGCGTTAAATATTTATTAAAAGTCAATTTATATATACTTTATGTAATTAAATATGTTCATGAATATGTTCTAAAACAAAAATCTAATCTTAGAAGTTATTTAGAAATCATCCCATAACTCAAGCCTCTGTACCTAGATCATTTACAGTTTACAAATACTAGCTGGTTCTTTGTATAGTGTAAGTCAGTAAAATAATTTTTTGAAATTTTTTGCTGTAGATATTGAAAGTCAGTGAGGCATATTCTTAAAGAAAAATACGTATAAAATGTAACCTAGTTATTCAAAACAATCAAGTGTCCATGATAATCATCCAGAATGTACAGTCACAATTATTATATTATATTTGTTTTTTTTTAATCTATATCTTTTTTTAAATACATCCAATTAACATAAACATTCATAATTTAAATAATTATAAACAAATGATTATTATAAAGTTTGTAAGCAACTGAACAACGGAGTGTCTTAACACTAGGTTCTCACGGTCCCTGCAGTTCCCTCTGCCTACCCTGCCTTGTGCGGGATAAAGCGTGAAGCTATAAACATCAATAAATAATATAAGTCAAGTAATATTTCTTCAAAATTACTATAAATTTAATATTCATCTTAACCCAATTCACTTTAGCTGAATAGCAGATCAACGTGTTTAATGTTTTTAACAAATTGTTTCGACATCGCATGTGGTTTCGTATAACATGACGTGATACTGTAATTTATAAACGTACGTTTAATATGCCTATATATGGAATGAAATGGATGCGATTAAATTGTCGTATAATTGTTTTAATTCAAGTCATCATCCTAGTGCAAATGGAACTTGTGAGTCAAATTCAATCTTTTTTTAATTTGGAATACAAGTTTACATGAAGTTTCTGACTGTAAACACGATAATTACGATTTACCGTTGAGTTCTTCCACCCAATAACGATTTATTTAAAATTAGCGGAGAATGGAGAGCTTGAATACTGGACTCTATTTGCTTATTTTGCAGTAATTGTAGAGCTGAAAGGAAAAAATCATGTATTTTATCAAAAGTAGTGTAGATAATATGGAGTTTATAAAAGGGTTTTGATAACCATCTATTTTAAGCTTTAACTTTAAACAATACAGTCCACTTTTTAATTCACAGTAGCTTTGCCAAAACCAGTTTTTAGCTCAAAACAAAAAATTTGATAGTAAGAAATGTGAGCCACAGTTCCAGCTAACTACATAGTAAGACGTGCTTGTAAACAAGTACGGAGGGTAATTGGCTTAATCTGTGTGTTCGGTCATCTTCATTAGCAGCGACAAGTCGTTCATAGATGAAGTGTATGTATGTAATATTTGACTTATTTCCAGTGACAATTACAGTCAATTTCCACATATATTTTAACATCTTTGTTAATTAAAAAAATTTTTTTTTATTACTAACTACTCTATGTAGTTTTGATGCTGCTGGATATCTATGACGTCACAGTATTTGTGGAAGCTAACACTAGATTTGGAATACCAAGTATACTAGGCAATGTATCGAATTTGAACGCAAAGTGGAGAACACTGGTTTCTCCTTGTCAAATCTTTTATCAATATATTAATAAAAATCTTATTCCATATATATATATATATATATATATATATATATATATATATATATATATATATATATATATATATATATATATATATATATATATATATATATATATATATATATATATATATATATATATATATATATATATATATATATATATATATATATATATATATATATATATATATATATATATATATATATATATATATATATATATATATATATAATATATATATATATATATATATATATATATATATATATATATATATATATATATATATATATATATATATATATATATATATGTATATATATATATACACTGCAAAACATTCAAAGACACTCATTAGTATCACAATTAGGTAAGTATTATAAAAAATCCCCTTCGTAATTGCAGCATAATCGTGACATGATTATGTTTTTTTTTTATTTCGTATAAACAACGATTTCCGGTAATTCGACCCTGAAATTAATCATAGTGTTGTAACTTCTCTCTTTTGAAATGTAACTTAAATATACAGATAATAATATTTGTAAAGAATTATTATTGTCTTTTTTATTTCTATAATATTTATTTATATTTTAAATAAATTTTATATATATTTTAAATAAGTATATTGTATCATTAGATAGAACTTATCGTTGGATAGCTTTTTCATTATACACTAAATATGTAAATCTTTAGTAAAAGTCTTGAGTCAGATTTAAGTTCAATCATCTTATAATCTTGTAGGACAAAGTTCAAAATAATTACAAATAAATATTACTTTAAAATAAACTTGTGGTTAATTAGGTCAATATATTAATTTTAGTTTGTTAGCTCTCATATTTTAGTCGACGTACAATCTCGACATTGTTACGGAGCTCTCAGAGCGCGATTATTGATCACATTTTATCAAAATATTTTTAAATATATGCTGAAATAATATATTATCATTTTTAACGAAGTAAAATTTTGTATTATAGTGTGAAAAAGCTGCATAAAATATACATAATAACAAAAGTGACGATTACAAATTCTTAAGATGACACGCTGTATACATACCACGTTTACATTGTTGTGAAAAATATAATCCAGTGTAATTGATATTACCTCGTAGAACTCCTTTCTGCTAAGACCTTACATAGAGGTCCTTTTTACATCGTTGGGAAAGGCTTTGACCCTAACCTTTGGTAAATAGCCATATAAACAACAATACATTGGTTAAGATCTCATTCAAAATTAACAGGCTTATATTGCTTACTTGTGAAAGGTCTATTTTCTGCTATGTTGCTTTTATAACGTAACATATAATTATATTTTATTTTTATATAAAACTATACATTGTGAACATATACATCCATTTTTTTCATTTGGGATGACATATTATTAAGACGCACTTTTTTGTCACTATTATTTTAATCTAGTTGTCATTTGTTTCTTGATTGCTTACTACGTTAGAAATATACAGTTAGAAGAAACAGTTACCATTAAATCTTATTACTTCAAGACATATAAATTTAAAACTATAAATATACTATAATTGATGTAACTGTTGGCTGTATAACTGAGTTATGAATGCCAAATAAAATGCTTTGCTTGTGTAACAAGCTACAGAATAAATGAAATTTGAAAAATTTTAAATTTGTTTAAATGTTTGATGTTCGGTGATAAGAGTGGTAAAAAATCAACTGCTTTGCTTAGTCAGAGTTGAGAAAGGTCATTGACTCCAAGACTTGAGAATTGTATCAACAACCGCGCTTATAGTAAAACCCATTCCCACTGCGCCAAGACGGCTGAAAGCAGCATTTCCGTTTAAAAATATATTGAAATTATATGAAGGTGAAAAAAACATATTTATTATGGTATAAATTTAAAGATAATACGATAAAATAAGTTAGTAGATATTACAAAAATAAATTAATTCATAACCCTTGGTTGTCTAAGTTGTTCAAGCGTCTTGTCATCCAAACTATTGGCATAAAATTTGTTTACTTAAGCTTTCTTTATAGAGAAAAAAAGGCGTAATCTAATAAACTATTATATAAAATCTAATAAACTATTATATAAAATCTAATAAACTATTATATTATAATATTTTAAAATTTACAATTTTTATCTATCTAATATTGCTGAAAACTATTGATAGAAATATTGAAAACTAAAAGATACTATAATAATATCTGTCATAGATGTGGAAATGTTCAAACAAAACTATTAACAAATTGGTTAAGACTAAGCGGTAATTAACTCATAAACATCGTTAAGAAGTTAAATGTATTTCTAAATTTTAAGTCTCTTCCCAATTTGTTTTAATGTAAAGCTTCAACATTATATCAAACTGTTTTTAAGAGTAACAGAATATTCACATGGCCGCGAGCGTCACGCTTGGCCGTAACAAGCACTTATTCATACAAAGTAACGTTAGTGCCCTAAACTGCCCCCATTACTTTACAATACAAGTTGCTAAGTCTGTAGTGAATTAGCATGACTTAATGTTTTTTGAAACAAAGCAAGAAATCTAAGGTGTTAAGGCTCTTTATAAGCAAAAGAAAAGTTAACACTTTATTGTATACATAAAATTATTGTAATTGTTGAAACAGATTTTTTTAATATATATATATATATATATATATATATATATATATATATATATATATATATATATATATATATATATATATATATATATATATATATATATATATATATATATAATATATATATATATATATATATATATATATATATATATATATATATATATATATATATATATATATATATATATATATATATATATATATATATATATATATATATATATATATATATATATATATATATATATATATATATATATATATATATATATATATATATATATATATATATATATATATATATATATATATATATATATATATATATATATATATATATATATATATATATATATATATATATATATATATATATATATATATATATATATATATATATTAGCTGACCCGGCAGACTTCGTACTGCCTCATCGATAAAAAAACCTAATCTTTTGTATAAAATGATTTTAAAACAAACAAATCGAATCCATATTTAATAAAAAAGCATTTATTGAATAAAGCATAAAGATTTATTATTATTTTCGATACATCATGTTGCTTACTTAGAAAACAGAGTTTACCTGAAATCATTTAAATTTGATATACACAGACACACATTATTAAAATACAGTCTGTTAATTAATTTAAAGCTTTCTCATTAACTATATTTTTTGTTTTGCTTTGTGGTGCGTAAATAAACAAAGAAGACGGTTTTCCGACGCGCGAACACGCGATGTATAATTGTAAATGCGCGAAACAGGGAAATTCCAAGTTGATTCCACAAACTTCTGACGACTGTCCTTGCGATTTATTTATGGTCATCGCAAAGGCCAGACGTACTGGAAATTGTAAGTGTTTAAAATCGAATGGTAAGTCCATTGGAATCATCGGTATCCGCGGGATCAAGACATCCTCTCCTTTATATTTTCCTTTTAAGATTGTCACCTCAATGAAGTTATTCATCAGTCTTTTCACAGCCAGTCTTGTTCCATTGCATAGTCGAGGTTGATTAATGTTACGCAGCATGATGACAACTGATCCTACTTTTAACTGCAAATTGTGAGGTGGTAATTCAGGCAATTCCAGTGTATTTAAAAACTCAGTGGGATATTTGATTACGTCATCCTGGTTCATTACGGTGTCGACTGATTTAAAGGAAACCAACTGTCCTGGAAGAAAATTCTGAATGGTCGCATTAAGATCCTCGACATCTTTATTTTTCGCTGCTAATATTGCTCGTTCACCCAGACAATTATGGTTATTGAACTTTTGCGCTATATCTGGGAAAAATCGCTGAATAAGCTCCACTTTTGAGTCTGTGATGTGACAGAAATCTGTAGGTAATGTGATGAATCCGGTCGAGGTGTCCACTGCAACTTTATTATTTCCAATGTCTAACAACTGCTTCGCAAACACATTTGCAGTTTCATCTTGTTGCAAAAATACTCGCACGTTAGTTGTTAAGTGGAGTGTCTTTACGTACTGCCACAAATTTGATCATTTTAGGCATGCATTTAGTTGATCAGCAACAGTTGATCGGGGAATAACTGGAAGAGTCTGACGAAAATCACCTGACTACAGAATCATTGCCCCACCGAAAATATTTTGGTTGTCACGAAGATCTTTCAACGCTCTGTCCAGTGCCTCCAGTGACCTCTTATGGGCCATTGTGCATTCATCCCAAACAATCAATTTGCATACCTGTAGGATCTTGGCCATTGCGCTATTTTTGGCGATGTTGCAAATTGGTGTTTCGGTGATATGCATGTTTAGTGGTAATTTCAAGGCAGAATGTGCAGTTCGCTCGCCTTCTAGCAGAGTTGCAGCTATTCCAGATGAAGCCAATGCTAGAGCAACATCATTTCGCGATCTGATCCTCGCCAAAAGCAATGAAATTAAAAATGTTTTTCCGGTTCCTCCTGGAGACAAATCTTTTGGATTCGAGGGGAAATATGTCGGTATGATAATCGCAAACAATGTATGAATTTGACGCGGCGATGAAATATACCGGAATCCTTGAGCGTATCATCCCAGTGTGAATCGTTCTCAAGTAAATGTAATAGTTGACATGCCTCACGGTAAGTCGCACACAGCTGTCCATTAACTGTTCTCAGTTGTTTAAACGATGTCGGACCACGAACATTCACCAACAACAACCACAAATAATAACATTCATCGTTATTTGGATGTACTGTGTAGATGCGACCCAGAGCATCTGAAGCAAATACATCTGGATGTGCTTCAACTGGTGTTTAGAATCATTTCCAATCCCAGAAACTAAAGAGCGTAAAGGATCTGGTGGTGGGACCAATTGTAGCAATTTTACTTTGCCTTCAGCACAATCCAGTAGATTCACCAGTGTATTTTAACGCCTTACAATATTTACAAATTGTTTTCATTTCCCCAATTGTTACCGATTTGTCGGCACAATAATCAATTGCCGGATCATAGTGGAATGCAGCTCGTTCAAGAATCACAGGAGCTCTGCGTCTGCGGATTCGCTCAATTTCATTCTGTCTAGCTTGCTGTTGATGTGTTTGATGTGCACGAACTCGTTGCATTCTAAGCCTATCTCCTACATTGTCACTCACTAAAGAACGCAATTCTGACATAGCAATACGACTATTTTCTTGATCTGTCTGTCTCTGGTCATCAGTGCGGTTAGCACGTGAGCTAGCTCTTCGCACATTTGATTGACTACGACGACCTAAGTCAGGTCGTCTTCTCCTCGGCATCGTAAATTGTAATTAATCAAAGTGAGAAAATTTCCCGCTTATTTAGCAGTAAAGTGTCACTATCACAAAAAAAGCACATTACTTGGAATGTCACTATCACATAGGATCACCAAAGTAAAGAAAGTTCTCGCGCATGTATCCACAAAGATAGATATAATATCGTAATACTTTTCCATGCTCTGAAATGCGACAGGATGGATTGACATATTAGTTGGTTGTCAAATCAATGTCAAATATTATGATTGCGTTCAGAAATTTAACTTAAGATTTATAATTTAATTTGTGAAAAAACTTAAGATTTATCTTTCGATCTCAATATAGTCTTATTAAAAAAAAAATCGGACAGATTAACAACTGAAGTTAGCTGAAGTTAGCCGACCACTATGTATTTTGAGACTATGCAATTTTGTCGCGTTCGTGATTCATTTTCACTTCTGTTGAATTTCAGAACGCGATCCTCCAACGCGCACGCGAATTTGAACTTTATGTAGCGGTAATAAATTACAAATTGACTCTTCATTTTATTTAGAAAACATTTGTATGGGAAATAGAAAAAAATTCCGGCAATTATTCGAATTTTTCTCACCTTTTAAACCTTCCCTAGACCTCCACGAATAATTCAAGACCAAGATAAGATAAATCCGTTCAGCCGTTCTCGAGTTTTAGCGAGACTAACGAACAGCGATTCATTTTTATATATATATATATATATATATATATATATATATATATATATATATATATATATATATATATATATATATATATATATATATATATATATATATATATATATATATATATATATATATATATATATATATATATATATATATATATATATATATATATATATATATATATATATATATATATATATATATATATATATATATATATATATATATATATATATATATATATATATATATATCTCGCTAATAGCCAGTAGTTTGTTGATTGCTTATCGTACGTAGAAACGTAGAGTTAAAAGAAACAGTTGTAGTATGTAACTGTAACCTATGTAAATTACACATTTATTTATACAAAAAATTAATGAAAATAGTGATTAAAAGCGTTACCATGTGTCATCTAAGACGGTGCAATTGGGTTTTACGAATTTAGGTTAATAGGTGCTATATAGTTTTTTAAGTAACTTACAAGTGTGACTTCAAACTAATATAATAACGTATTATAAAGCTTTTTCTTAAGAAATATCAAATATACTTAATATCCTACTCATATCTCCATAATAGATCATACTTAAAGTCTAGACAAGTTGGATTATAATTACATAAAATTGATTTCTAATCGCCTTAAGTATTACGGAGAAGTAAAATAATGTTGTGGTAGAAAGCGATTTTCTTCGTCCATTAACTGCACCCAGAAAACATTTGAAATATGAGAGAAAATAATATTAATTAAGTCTTCATAATTTATTTCTAACGATCTCGCTTTAATGATAGGATAAAATGTGTCTGTTTATTAAATACTAAAAGCTGCCTTTACTGTTATAAGAATTTTTGATTTTATACACATGAAATAAATATAAATATTTACAATCTCTTCTTTTTCTAGAGAGTAAAGTTCAAAGATAGAGTCTTTAAAATTTATTTTACGTTAATATTTTCGATATTTTTCAAACAAGTTACTTTATTTTAGTATATTATATTATTTATTTAGACATTTTTATAATAATGATATATAAATACACCAATAATAAAAAAAATATTTTGTCTCGTACATCCGGCATTATGCCGTCGCATTTCCGTCGTCCATCTTAGTGACATTTACAACAAGAATAGTTTACGACTGATGGACCAAAGACGGCATTCTTTGAAGGCGAATTCCTTTAATAACTGGTTATATAAGTAATTATTAAAACGGATTTTGCTCTCAACTATAAATACGCTATAATTTACGTAACTTTAGCCTGTATAAATATAATCGCATTCATTTTTACAAAAATTAATGAAAATAGTGATTAAAAGCTTTACCGTAAACAATACTTGCTAGAAAGTATCTATTTTTATTCAAAATCCACAGATTCGTATTTAATTATTGACTGTTGATATATTATGAACACATATTTAAACATAAAATAAGAAAAAACTTGAAGTAAACCTATTGAAAGCCGCAGAACAACAGTCGGATTAGAAATGGCAAGTGTATCAAGGACAGCTCTCACAAGGTGACCCGAATGCCGTCGTGACTCCTAACTGCGACTTGATCGCAACTTGCAAGGTTGGCCATAAGGCTGTACTCACATTTTATTTTATTTTTTTGCAATTTTCAACGACATTGAAAATGCAGATATGAAATAATGCTGTCATAACTGTCTAAAAATATATAAAATTAGTTTTTGAATGTATCTATTATTTTTATTATTTCTTAGTAAGCGAGATAGGCAAGATATATATAAATTATAATGACTAGGCAATATATAAAAAAAAAACTATTAATATGATTGTTCTTACGGCTAATAAACATATATACCAACGTATAATTTGCAATATAATAAAATAATATACAAATATTTTCTAAAATATACTTTATTACGAGGCGCGTCTGTCCATCGCTATTAAAGTAAGCTCTATAAATTTTAATTTCTATAAATTCGCTCCTGTAATATAAAATGCAAAAAAGTAGTTTTTTACTACCTAATACAGATTTTGGAAGTAAAAAGAAACACTATTTAAGATAAATACCCCAATTTGTATAAAAGCATGCCGTATCATTGCGAATCAGTCAAAGCGTGTCGTTAATTATTGCAATAAATTCCAATTATTGACGTCGACGTCATTCTTTGTCTGAATAATGACCTTCATCATCTAATTACATTGAAAGAAAGCGATCTATTATGGAATAAATTATAGTTTATTATGAATTTAACAACGCTTAAATATTATACTAAATATTGGTTGATTTATATTCAAAGCATCAGTATTTATAAATCTATAGTTCTAGCTTATGACAGCAATATACATATATGTACTTATATGTTAAAAACACATAGTTCAAAATATGTATGCTTGATTTATTTATTATTTCGATTTTAACAGTACGTCTGACAGAAACTTTATCTAATTCCAGGGTCAACGGACGTGGACATGCCGTCGTCGCTTCTCCACTCCATACAAAACCAGATGCAGAGCAAGGGAGGCTACGAGATGGCTTATGGCGTTAAGGTACTATTAGCTTATATATGGCAACAAATTTTACAAGAAACTCCAATGTCTTTTTTCGTACTAATTCATAATTATTTTAACTATATAAATTTTTTTAACTTTATTCACTTATATTATTGTTTTTAATAGTAGTTAAAGATAATATTGTTTTTTATTTTATGTTAATCGGTTGGTGGTTAGCTTAGTGCGTATAATATCTACTACCTATATGTATAGTAAAATATTCCTAGAAATAGGTCATTCCACTTGAGTTCTCGCGCGATCACGTTATATGTACACCTGACACAGGATATACTCATCCCCCGCAATGAGATTACAACCTATAATTATCGCTTTTAGTCAATTAGACACAATTGATTTTAATTTCTGTATTTTAAGTGTAACTTATATATTAATTTAAAATTTTGTATTCCAGGTTTACTAAGAAACGGCCTTCATCCAAAGACCCAAATTGGAAACCTAGAAAGAAGAAATTAATGATTATGATCTTAATATGTATTTATTAAACAGTCCCTAGTTGTAAGTGTATGTTTTGTATAGAGAGTCACACCGGAGTTAAGTGTAGGTTACGAGTTACCTAAAGCATGTAACGCGACGAGCGCTCCTTTACCAAATAAATATATGTAATAAGTTTGTGAACTACTATGTCTTTAGGAAAGTCATCAAAATTATTCTTGTCTCTATGGTGCTTTAGGTAAACATTTATAAATGATTTATTTTTTGCAATTTTCTCCGTTTATGACAAGGATCATGTAAAAAGAGTTTATGTATATGAAAAACATTTACATTAATGTAATAAAATTGTCAATTTGCAATATTTAAACATTACAATACAACCTAGAAATAAAACATAATTAAATAAACCTTTTTCCTAAATGTTTTATTAGAATCGTTGGATGAAATGAATGGGTATTGTGTGAACTCTCTCAAGACAAATAAATAAGTGGCAATACACAATGAGATCCTATGCACAGTATTGTTTCCGAATGCTGACTGCTGAGTACGTTGCTACCTGGACAGTGGGTCACTAATTGAATGCTGTATTTCCTAGTATTGATTATAAATAAGTGAAGCTAAAGTTGTCAGTATGCTCTCCTTTTTATATTAAAGTTAGAAAATAGTAAATTTTCGTTAAAGTTATGTATTTGATAGAAAACCTGTGCTACGTAATGCTTAGTTAGAGTATTGAATGATTATATATTATAGAAATGTCCTGGAATATTCAATATAATCCATGTTTAAACAAATCTAAATACTAAATGATTTTAGAAGATGCCAACATTTTTGAAACAGTTTTCCTTTCACATGTACGTAGGTAGGTGTAAGTTGTGTGAGTTTGAAAATTAGTCGAAATATTCTCATGTATATAATAAGATATTTTTATTATTTCCACGTGTGTAGTTTGTTATCTGGGTACTAGTAATGAAATTATCAAAATAAAGGAACCATTTACAGGACATCATAGATCGTTAAGATTACACCGAAAATGGCTCCAAAATTTTTAATTACTTAAAAATTACATTAAATAAATCATTACTAATGCCTAGACATTATTATTGTTTACTTTGGTCTTCATGCCCGAATCTATTTGAGCATACGAATGACTAAATGAAACTCGTCAGTAGTCGTATTTAATACATAAACTATAGAATTTTTGTTATTTCACCCAACTAGATGTTTAGTATTCCTGTTAAAATTTTGTCATTTTATTATTAAAACGGCAAAGTTGATGTAATACACAGTTGTTTATACATTGTAGACTAATGTTATATTGAAAACATGATTTGTGGAAAGAATTTTTAGTTTGATTTTTCTCATACCATATTGTATAAAATAAAAAATAATATTAGAACCATTAATATTGTAATATATTAAAATAATTATTCTTCATACTAATGAGGCTAATGGATTAGACGTGTGCTTGTTTTCTGCTCCAGCTTGTACGGTATCCACTTAAATGAAATATCTCATGACGCTCTCCAGTAGATTCAAATTCAATGTCTAGTCAATCTATATCACATATACTAGACATTGAATTAAATAAAACGACCACATTTCCCAAAGCATTTAATTAAAAAATAACACCAAGGAAAACATTTCTATCAAAATTTCAATATATACAAACACATCAAAACACAACCACTCGAGATTTACCAAACAACAGGCTAATTTATACAATAATTTGACGTTGTAAAGAAAAATAGGACAATCGTCGTCATCGCTTCCTATGCTTATGTTCTGATCGAGCACCACTCGCCTTAGACTTCTCCTTGTATCTTGAATCGTCTAGAAACGAAACAAAATAAAAAAGTTATTACCATAACAATATACAAAAAAAATCATATTCTACTAAATGGGCAAAAGGCAATAGTTGTGCGTATTTTTTATTTATGAAACTATGCGAGTTATATTCATAAATATTTAGCCAAAAATTCCATCTTCCTCTCATGGGAATCGAACCCACAAACTGTCGCGTTCACAGGTTCACAGACGCTGCGCCACAACGGTCTTCAACTTATTTACAAGTAACTCATTACCACCAAGCTAACAAAAATAACACAAAAACACAAAAGATCTAATCAAATACAGCCTCTCAATACTTACCACGATCTCGTTCCCTGTCTTTATGTCGATGCCGCCTTTCTCTGGATCCTCGTGAATCTGGTGAGGACCTTCTGCGTGGAGGTGACTGTTCTCCCGCCCACCACCACGCTGGCGGAGCTGATGCACGCGATCTTAATGGGGAACCCCCTGGGTATACGGGGGGTATAGGAGGCATCTGTTGTATAAAGAAATAGCTTTAAAACTTCATGCTTTATTCCGCATGTGGCAGGGCGGAACTCAACGCGTGCCTAATTATCAGAGCAAAGAAAATGGAAATAAAAAAATCCATCTTCCTCGGGGGGAATCGACCCATAAACTGACGTAAAGGTAGACGCTACGCCTCTGCGCCAAGACGGTCATTTTTCTAAGTTAAAATTTTAAAACAAAACAACAAATCAAAAATTACCTGTGGAATTTAACCATGTCTATTCTATGTCATCAATTTAGCTTTTGGAAAGAACAACAAAGTTACTACTGGAAATTATTTTGTTTTATTTTATATTATATATACAAATTCACATACATTAGGATAATTAGCTGGCATTCGATATTGCGGGGCAGTTACTGGGCCTTCGCCTTCCGCGCATACAAGAGGGGGCGCTGGCGCACGTGTAGGGCTTTCTGATGTCGCCAACTGATATAATTTTATCAAAAATACATTCAAAGTATAAATAAACACTCTCAAAGTCATATAATAGTTACACATATTAATGAAGTAATAAGTAAAAATAAGTAATTCATATACATATAAATATTACGTTCCTTACAAAAAAATCTTTATGTTTAAATAATATTAAAAGCGAGTAAGCCTCACCTTCTGTTTAAGGTTATTAAAATCATTGCTCATATCCCTGTATCGCTGCAGACACTCTTGCCACATGTTGGCCATTTCTGCCATTTCTGAGCGTTGCTTATTTATTTCCTCCTAATAATTTATAATAATTTTAAGCTTTCAGATGTAAAACGAATGAATGTCATTGTCTTAAGATATAAGAATAAATAAAATAATCGCCTGAAGAATATGGTAGAAACAGAAGATTTTAGACTTTTTACCAGTACAGATTTGCTTAAAAAGATTTTTTTGTTGCAATATCTTTCTCTAGTACTACGATTTCCCATTTATTTTTAGCGTTAAGACACCGCTCGCCACAGCCTCAGTATAAATATTTTTTCTGAAATATCCCCCCAAGCGGATATTAAAAAAAATAGCAGACACTACGGCAACACCAAACTGAGTTTATTAATTACATTAGTTGTTCTTATTTATTATCATAAATGGAGGCTTTCGCACATAAAATAATCAAGATAACGAGAACAAAAAAATATCTGAACAAGATGAGTATTAATAACAAATTAATCTGGTTAAATTGTTTTATTTAAAATGTATAAAAAGCGCGAAAATCTAAGGTGTTATTATAATAATTGTGTCACCATAAGTCTCGCGTCGGTGTCGCCGACATCTCGTGCGACGGTCTCGTAGCGCCGCATGCACTCGCGCCACAAACGCAGCTGAGCCGCGGCGGACTCGCGCATACTGTCCGCAGACTCCTACATTGCGAATATTAAGTGTATTTCTCATATTATACATAAAAATATAAATATCTCATTTCTGTTACAAGTAGTCAAATATACGAAAAGACCTATACACCGTCTTGGTGTATAGGAATATTCGTTTAACATGTTACTTAAATCCATAATGTCAACGTACGGCTAAGCTGACGGAAACCCAAACTTTGCGAGATACAAAACGTACTATATTAGAACATTTGTTTTGTTCTGTAGGTAATTTTGAGGTACATGAATTATACAATAGAATATAGTTAAATAATCGTTCTAATAAGCAAAAGTTGAATTTTCCCAAAGATGAAATAATAGATGAGTTCTTTCTGCAAACGATATTTAGTACTACCTCAATATGTGGTATGAAATAATAAAAAGCTAGGCCTCACGTTAGTTTTTTCAGTCACTTGAGTTTGTGACACGCCTTTGAAACAACGCATCAACTCCTTCCATAGTTGCATCATTTTGTCCATAGCCTCTCGTTGTTCAGATATTTCTTGCTATACAAGTAAAATATTTTTATTTAATATTTATTTAAAGCATCATCAAAAAATCATATAGCTTACATTTTAAGGAAGAAGTATACATACTTTCACAACCCGTAAATAATTACTTTTCCCACTAACGGTACTGGTCTCGCCGTCTACTGCGCTTAAGCCAGAATCACGTTCTTTCTCTGAATACCTATCCCTGTCTCTATAATCTTCTCTTGATACAACCGACATTTTTTCAAATCTCTCTAAGTCGCGTCTAGACTGGCAATGGCCAGTTGGCAACGTAGCGTACTGCTTTTGTCTGACATCTTTTTCATCATAATATTTTTTCCTGGTGCATCTTTCGTCGTACTTTTTATCTTTATATCCAGTACCTTCATAACGTTTATCCTTAACGCCGTCACTTCTGGACGTCCTGCGGTAACTCTTCTCATCGACATAACTATCTCTGTACGTGTCGAAACTTCTGCTAGCTTTTTGTTCAAACACCCGACGTTTCTCATCGTATTTCCTTTTCTGATCTTCATAATCTCTTATATCTTCATCTTGCGGACTTTGTCTGTAATGACCATTGATGCGACTCCTAGTTTGAGTATTTCGGGGTGGATATTCATATCTGTCATAATCATAATATCTATCAGGTTGTATATTAGCCTTGCTGGAATATTTAGGCTGCTCCCGCTCATAAGATTCATAACTATCGCATTTTACATCTCTGTTATTAATGGGTACATTGTCATGACTTATATTTCTATTGCAGAACTGATCATGGCTACGCGTTCTTGACGGTGACAAATTATCTTTGGAATGATTACAACTGTGTTGCAGAATGGGTGTTGGTTCTGCAGTGGTACAGATATGCTTAGACACCACTTCACATTGTAAGGATTTATGACTGTGGGACCGAGGCTGTAATTGTTTAAATGTACATTAAAAATAACAAAATTATGTACTATCTGCAAACATTTAAGATATTCAACTCACAACTTGGTTAACGTTCGGATAAACTGCTGCCGTTTGATTCATTTGTGCACAAAGCTTCGCAAATGTTTCGAGAAGCGCTACTTGATCTATTTTAGACTTTTCTTCTTTACGTGATCTGATTATAAAATTAGAAACAAAACAAAAAATAAAACGAAAACGTATTAAAATTAATTTCATGAAACTAAAATAAGAATAACAGTAATTACTTGTGGCGATCCTTTGTCTCGTCCCTGTGGTGTCGGTGGTGATGACGTCTCCCTTTAGTAGAAGATTCATCGTGATCTTCATGCTTAGTCTGACGATGTTTGCTATTACAATTTGGATATTAAACGATTGCAAATAAAAATATGCTTAATATGTAAAATAAGTTTGTTTGGCTTACATTCAAATATTTAATTTTTTTTCTCTCATGTACCTATATGAAATTTGTTGATTTACTTTTATTCATTTATTTTTAAATTCAGTAATATTAGTCTATAATATGATTTATAACGAATACCTAAATAAACATATATTTTTTTATTAATTTATGTACGACAGAGCTGCAATACTGTGCCTACCTAACAATGCTTAATGTGCTTTATTATTCAGACCTTTGTATTAAAAATAGTCTTTTCTTACAAATTTACTTACTTTTTCTTATCTCTCTTTATAGCCTCTTCCAAAAAAGCGTATATAAATGAATCATGATCTTGTGGAACAGATTCGATAGCGTCATCTCCCTCCTAATTACATAATATGGTTTAACTAGAGATTAGCAGATGTCTTTAAAAATATTTATTTTTCAAAACTTTGTTTATCGAAATCATGAATTTTCTTTGAAAACTAAATTTACCTGTGGATTAGGTGATATAGAGCGAGGAGTTGATACAAGACCAGCCTTTAGAGCTAACGATATACCTTCTCTTCTGAAAATTGTAATTTAATCTGATAAAATTCATTGTTGCAAAAAGATGTAGGTACTTATATATGCGTTGAAAGATAAAAAATCAACAAAGAAATAATAAGACTTCTAATATTTACAACATATAAATGAAAGGAGTAATTATATGATCCTTTCAGGCAATTTTTAAGAAAATCTATGAAATTTTATTAAAACGCCATACGCTATCCGTCGATGCCGTCGCGGAGAGCGCGGCCGATGGCCATCAGGTGATCTTGTATTAGATGGGGTACGATCTCTCTCCCTAAGGGATTATAAAAATTTCTATCTTTATTTAAACTAATTTTCTTTTATAATTTCATTTTTAATAGCTTCACGTATCTGTCATATATATCTTAGATTAGGCGTAGAGAGGACGAAACACTGCGTTCTCCACTTGCAGTTTAATTTCAAGATCGTTTTAAAAATATTTTCTATTTATAATAGTGACATTAATTTAATAGGTATAAAAATGATAAAAAATTAAAACAAAAATGTGAAAAAGTCGAACCTTTTATTTATAACTTCTTGATTTCCATCAATACATCCTGGAACTGGCGACATATCTTGAACACTGGCTTTAGTAGAGCTTACTCTACGCCCATTGCCTTGGCCACCCTAAGTAATGTTCCTCCATAAAAGTACTCATTAAAATAAGTGATACCTAAGTGATCCGTAACTGAGGTAAAAAAATTCCCCTTTTAGATCCATCTAATCATTAGGAACAGACTTCACATAAATCTTAGATAGATCTAAACAGATAGACGAACGAACGAACGATAAAGAGAATCAAATTTTTTTAAATCCATAATTCGATCACATAAATTTAAATATTTTGAGAATCATAAGCTTATTGAGAAATATTTGATTAATTTTACTGTTATAATTATCATCTTTTCGATTGCTTTATTATATTATATATTAAAAGATTTTCTTAATATGCTCCTTTTCTAAGATTACTTAAAATCATACTTACTCCCGTAGAATGGTCTGTTACTACAGTACTAGAGTTACTATCGTCGGCTTCTTGTTTCTTCCTCGTACGTTTACGTTTTGAGGCATCGAAAACTTTAAATAATTTTTTACTATCGCACGGCTGACACTCCATCTTATATCTTTGAATGGATCTTTTAACATTTGATAAACTACTCTATTTCATTATCCTTAGCTTTAAATATCATGTAAAAAATTTAAAAATAAAAATCAAATAGGAATTTTAACGTGATAACCAAATAAAATGGACAGAAGCCAAAATGACTCTATTGTTTAATTTTTTTTTTCTATTCTTATTTCAGAAGAATATTAAGTGACAGAAGTTAACTGCCAGTCTTTTCTATTATTAATTATGCATTTATAACAAAGGTTTTTTTTTTAAAACGCATTGAACATATTTCTGATAAATATTTAAAATATATATTCCTCATAGTCAATTTATATTTTATATATGACATGCTACGATCAATTTGAAAGTAAAATAAATCTTGTATGAATAAGTTATATTATATAAACACTTATATTTTTAAATGAATCGGCGGCTGCTTTTTAAATATCAGCAAAATATATAAATATATTCAATTGTTCTAAAATAATCAGTATCGATTAATCAAATAAAAATTACACTTTATCTTATAATTTAGAATTGTTAAATATTTTCAGTTCAGAAAAAATAAAAAAAATACTTTAGTTTCAGTAATACGTCAAAATTTTTAATTTTATATCTAACAACTTTCCATATGAACATGTAGGTCAGGTTTCAATAATTTTTGTATAAAAAGTGAAATGTATAACAATGTAACTTTTTTTAGTGTTTTTTTTTTTCAATTTAAAATAATCAAAGGCCTGTCTAAATAATATAAGTTAGATTTGACTAAAGAAGAGAAGTGACAATAATTTGGAACTAAGGAACATGTTGGAATTCAGTAATGCCAATTAAAAAAAATAATGAAATCAGATTCAATTTCAATATATTATAGATTATTGTAATAATTCACATTAAACTTAATTAAACTTATAGCCCACATAAGCTCCTCACTATTCACTACGCCGTCGTAACGAGGCGCCAAGGTACTCGGTATAAAAAATATCCATCATAAAACCAATAAACAGATTCAAGTCCCATTTTATTATAAAAATCAAAATTACGAGTTATAATACATCTGTTTCTCAATCGAACAATAGAAATCGATTATAGCACATTGACATTCTTGTAAATAAATCATCGTGGACATAAATAACAAAAAATCAGATTGTACAGGCTAACAAGACCGAGCGCGTCCTCGCGAGGCCGAGCGCGGCCGGGCGCGGCGCGTATCACTATATGTACACGTACCCAGCGGTAGTCAGTCTGTGCGCCGCCCCGCGCACTCTCGCACACACACACACACTACTCGTCCGCGCGCGCCGCGCCGGCGTCGTCGCGCTGCTGGCTGCAGTGGTACAGCACGTCCGCCAGCTCGTGCGCCACCTTCTGGTCCAGGATCTGGCTCATGACGAGCGACAGCAGGCGCCGCTTCGTGGCGGCGGATGAGCGGCCGGTTCTCGGGGTGCTCCGCCAGGCGCAGCAGCGTGGCGGCCGCGCGCCGCAGCATGTCCAGCGACGTGCCCATCGCGTCGGGGTTGTCGCGCAGCGCCGCCACCCCGTGCTGGTTGGCCACGCCGAGCGCGGTCTGCTCGGCGCGCTCGATGAAGGCCACGAGCTGCGCGACGGCGGGCGCGTGCATGGCCACCTCGCGCGCCGCGCTGCCGCCCGCGCCCGCCAGGTAGTGCAGCAGGTTGACGGCGAACTCGCGCACCACGGGCCGCTCGGGGCGGCACAGGTCGCGCGCCAGCCCCGCGCACAGCGCCGCGATGCGCCCGCGCGGCGGCGTGGCCAGCACCAGGTCCACGTTGGCGTCCGTCACGCACAGCTTGCACAGCGCCTCCAGCGCCAGGCGGCGCGGCGACAGCGGCGAGCTGGCCGCGGCCGCGGGCGGCGCGTCGCCCGCCACCGCCGCCGGACACACGCTCCAGTGCAGCAGTCCGTCCAGCAGCGGGCGCGCCACGGCCTCGGGCTGGCCTGCCAGCTCCACGCTGCCCGCGATGTTGGCGCAGCACACGAGCGCGTCCTCGCGCAGCTGCGCCAGCGTGTCCCACCACCACTCGGCCTCGCCGCGCAGGCTGGAGCAGCACGCGTCGGCGTCGCCGTCGTCGCGCGCGGCGCGCTCGTAGGCGCGGGCTCGCGCGGCGCGCGGGGCGTGTTCGTGATGCAACAGAAGCAACTTGCCGGCCAGTGCCAGGAAGGCCCCCGAGCGAGAGAACTCTGCCTCGTTCCCGGGCACGAACGTGAGACCGCGCAGGATGTTGGACAGCGCGATGCAGCGCTTGGCGAGGGTGTCGCGCGACTCGTTGATCAGATTGAGGCTGGGCTCGTCGCGCGTGTAGCACTCGTCCTCGTAGTCCTCCAGCTTACGGCGCTTCAGTACGCCGGCGGGGTCGCGCACCTGCAGCGCGGGGCGGCGCTCGGGCTCCAGCTCCATGGGCTCGGCCTCGAAGTTGTCTCCATCGGCGGCGGGCGTGGAGGCGGGGGCGGCAGCGGGCGGCACAGCCTGCGGGGCGGGCGGCGGCTGCGACTGCGGCGCGGGCGCGGGCGAGGGCGGGCGCGCGCCGGGCAGCACGCGTGCGAACTGCAGGTGCACGAACTCGCCGCGGAAGCAGGGCATGACGTGCGCGGCGGCGGAGTCCCCGCCCAGCTGCCACGGCTCGAGAACGTCGTCGAGGCGGTCGGGCTCGGGGTCGTCGGGCGCGAACAGGTCGTCGTCGGGGCGCGCCACCAGCGTGACGGGCAGGCGGCGGACGCGACTGCAGCGTGTAGTTCTCGCCGGAGAGCAGTCGCACGCGGTCGGCGGGGTCGGGCGGGTCGGCGCGGCGGCGTGCGGGCGCGGCGGGCGCGGGCGCGGCGGGCGGGGCGTACCAGGGCTCGCTCTCGACCGCGGGCGCGTCGAACACGTCGCCGAGGCTCTTGTGGAAGTGCTCCAGCAGGAGGTCGAGCAGGCCCGGCATGTGCTGGAGGCCGAAGTAGCCTATGCAGTTGTCGTCGAAGAGGAGTATGTTCAGGATGTCGAGGGCCCAGCACGTCTCGGCGAGCAGGCCGGACTTGAGGGCCATCATGATCCGCCAAGCGTCGACGGGCGCCACGTCGGCCTTGGTCAGTCTGCGTCTTTTCTCAGCGGAGGGAACGGTCGCTTCTATACATTCCGCGGGAAACGTCAGCTCTCTTTTGATTTGACCGACACCGGACGAGGCACCCTAAAAAAAGAACACAATTATTTACACAACGCAACACGAGGCCAAAATTGACTGAAGAACGTCGACATTGCCGTATAGATCAATTACAAAAAGTCAGAAAATCCTAACATGCAGCACTAACAACCACTAACTATGAAACTTTACTATGTGATGAGATGAAGTAGAAACGTCACAAAGATCAGATCAAAGAATGACTAATTCGTTATTTTAACGTATGACAAAAACAAAGAATGTGAATGAATGAATGAACGATCGTGGTGAACTCACGGGTGATTGCGCGGCGGGCGGCAGTTCCTGCGGCGGCCGCGGGCCCCACGCGCCGCCCGGCGTCTACAACACCCAACGCGCGTTACTAACCGGGCCCACATTATCTTATATAGTGTAAGAGGGACTGTATCCAGTCAATGACATTTATGAATGATTCCGTTATGTACATGCATGACTATAAAATGAAGTAAATTAGACAAAAAATTGCCATTACATGAAAAGTTTGCTTCATTTTATATTTAGAGTAAAATAAAATTCAAACATGATAATATAACCTATTCGCTTGAATGAACAAAACACTTATTGTTTTAAAACTTACCGGCGGATGATATGGCTGATGCTGGTGATGGGGCGGATGCGGCCACGCGGGCTGGTGCTGGTGCATGGGCGGATGCTGGAGCGGGGCGGGGGGGCGCCACGCGGGCGACGGCGCCGGGCGCTGGTAGCCGGGCCCCCAGGCGCCGCCCACGCCGCCCGGGAAGCGCGCGCCGCCCGCCGCGCCGCCCACGCCGCCCACGCCCGGCCCCGGCCCCGGGTATGGGCCTTCTTTTGCGAAGTCCGGATGCCGACGCGGCGCGCCGCCTGCTGCTGCCGCCGCCGCCGCCGCTGCTGCCGCGCCGCCAGCTCCACCCTATATAAACCTATCCTTTAATATCTTATATTTCAAATAGAAACAAACCGTGTACCCGTTAAGTTATGCTTTATAGCGTTTAAAAAAATATTAACACTTAGAGATGCAATTACAAATTAATAAACAAATTAATTATATTATATGACAAATAAGTATAAATATATTCGCATCTTAACGGAACACTATAATTACATTTTAAATATAATAATGACCCAAATGTATGTTAACTTAAAGTTTTTAATAACAAAATTTTTTATCAAAAAGAAAACTTTAAGCTACCATTTTATTAAGGGTTACTCTAGCGCCGAGCCCAGAATGTGAACGTAAAATTAATGATATCGACATTCTCAGCGTAACTTAACTACGTCCATTATTAAAGTGGGGTTAAGTTACGCTAGAACGTACACGCATTATACAAAGCTACGACGTCGCTCTCCACTTATAGCTAAGCTTATATGATAACTGTGAAAGCATGCAAATGATTCAGTGACATCTTATAACGGTAAAGCCACCACCACACACTCTATACCTTAACTTCCATATTTATTTGTTTGTATGTTAAATTTTGAGTCGGGTTTTGGTCAGAAACAGTCGACATTGCGACCGTGTATCAAAAAAGCCAATTAATCACACCGCAAGCCAAAATTTAGTTTATTAACGAAAATTGAAGAAAATTAATAGTGACAGCTTGAAATTTCGTTAAGCTAGTGGTATTATTTGTAAAAAATTAAATGAAGCCAAAACCACGGATGAGTTCAACCCTCACATCGGATCACTTATAATACAACATATGGTACGAGACTGTATGGAATATTACAAGTGATACTAACACCACATCATAATTGGGTTTTATTCACGTCGAAACAAGGAGACGGAAATACTAATTAAAATATATTGTATACATCATGTTTAGTTATATTAAAATTGAGTATGAATTTAATGTAACAATGACGAAAATCTAAGTTCCACAGTCATTTTAACTATATCGTCTAAACATGTTCATAACTTATTAAAGGCGTAAACAGAGTATATTTTGAAATAGAACCAAAAATTTTTAATAATAAAATATAAATATGTTAAATTTAAGTAATCTTCAGTTTAGGCCTTTACGTGTGTAGTATCAAATTAGTGCATATAAAAATCGAGTAAAAATAATATCCAGTGTTTAGGGGGGCCTCTAGTCTAGTAATCATTCATAGTAAGGAGGTGCCCAATTACGATGGTGGTGTAGTGGTCGGGGGTTGAAACTATGTGGCCAACTTAGGGATGACGTTAGGTACAGGGACAGTATGAGGACTTTATAAAGACAACGTGGAATCGGTTTAAAAGATTACATATATTTTTAATGTTTCACACGCAATTATTACGAGTTCAATTTCTACTCTAACGATTATTTATTTATAATAAAAGAAATATATATTAAATTAATTAATTTTTTAATATTCTAATTAGACAAAGAGCGCCATTAAACTCTACACACATCAGATCACGGACAACTAGACGGGAGTGGGGGAAGTGGAGGAAGGGCAGAGGGGAGGGGAGGGGGAGGGGGGGGGGGGGGGAGGTAGTTGGCCACACGCGGTGCTACCGATCGCCAATGGGGAAGCGGTGTTGAGTGCGTGGTACAAACGTCCGTACGTAGGGGGAGGGGCGCACGGGCGACGGCAGCGGCGCCACGAGCTGGCGCGCCAGCTGCGAGCCCATGAGGCCGGCGGGCGCGCTCGCCATCTACACCAACACACCCACACGCTTGTACGAGTACACGCACACAGAACGGCAACGCTTACTCTATGCTCTCTCTATGTTCTCCTATTCTCTCGGTGCTTTCGCTAAAACCTCTAAACGTGTTTGCCGTACTTTGCACTGTTGTACCGTACAAGATGTATATAGATACAGAGAACATGTTATGACAATAATCAAATTTGCATCTTAAAACAATTATACAAGTTACAAAAATACAACATTTACATTTTGAAACATAACTAAAGTATCATACTTTTAATTTTCACATTTTTAAATATTATTTTGCAAATATAAGACATTTTTAAAACTTAGAATTAACAAAAAGTAAAAACAATAAAACCAAGTCTTATATTATAAAGTTAATTACTAAAATAAGTAAATCTCTCGAGCTAAAGCACATACACTATTAATAGTTTTGGTATAAAATTATATTTCTACTTATTATAACATATACAATTCTATTCAAAATAACTGATACAAACTTTTCTAAAAATGTTATAAATAGTTAATATTTCCAAAATATATAGTAAAATAGTAAATATAATGTTATCACTCAATCACTAAATTATACTTTGTATAGATTGATATAAAATAGTACATTGTGTACTATTTTATATAAACATTTGTAATATAGATAAGGGTTTTTTATTCAATGTACCACATCTACAAACTAAAGAAATTTATTTTATTCTTCTTTTTTGTATCCCACATACAGTATTGTAGACAGAGAGAACCTAGCATTCAAATATACTATTACCTCTGAAAAATGTATAGCTATAGTCTCGAGTAAAACAGTACAGTACTATTTACATAGTATGTTCAAATATAATTTAAAACATAGTTTAATATTTCTTTCCACAACTAAGTTAACAAAAAAAAAACACTATCTCAATCATATCCATCAAGTACATAAAGGTTACAAATATTTCAACTATAGACTAATCATCTCCTTATAATGCTACAAAGATCAAAGTTTAAGAACCATTGGATTAGACGAACATACCTCGTGCTGCGGCGAGTGCTGCGGGTGCGGCGGGTGCGGGTGCTGCGGGTGCGGGTGGTGCGGGTGCGGCGGCGCGCGGTAGTACTCGGGGTAGGGCTGCGGGTGCGCGGGCGCGGCGGGCGCGGGAGCGGGCGCGGGGGCGGGGGCGGGCGCCGCCGCGCCGCCCGTCGGGGCGCCCGCCCTGTACCCGCCGTACCCGTATCGGTATTCACCACTCCCGTAGCCCCTGCAATGTGGAAATTATATTTATATTATTACTATGTAAAGTTATATCATTTTACCTGCAACTTCCACCGTATAACTTTAACTCGTGTTAAGTGCCTGGAGCTGTATGTGACTCTGATCGAATATATAAGACCTAGTAGTTCTTAACATTAACGCCTTCTACTAAGTTATCTATTACGTTATATTAATATATATTAAAAATCAATTGTATATAACAGTAAATAGATAGTTTAACTTGCAGCTCAGTTGTATATTTTGTACTTATATACACTTAAATTATATTTAAGTATATGTAAAGCCACTAATGTATAACCAGATGTGACGCACCTGTCTCCCTCGGGTCCGTAAGGTGGGTAAACAGGCCTATTTGAGGGATAAGGAGATCCATATTCATACCCGTAACCTTGCTGGTAACCTGAAATCAAAAATATTATACTTTCTTTAAAAGTTTACATTATTGCACCATACACCATTTACTAATTCATTTATATAAAACATAATTTAAGCAAGCAACTTATTTTTACTATATCTCTTACAAATGGCACTACAAAAGTAAAATGAAATATAGAACGCTTAAGCAAAATGAAAGCATAACTGATCTTTTTTACAACAATGATTTTCAGAAATCTTACTAATAAAATCTGGAAAGCTAATAAGCTGTTATATTATATACAATAAAAACCATAGGCAAGCTATACAAATAAATCTCACGAGATGAACTCATACTTCATTAGTTTAGAAAATTTAGCATATTTACAACACAATTCAAAATATAAAGTAAAATATTTTGAATTGTGTTGTAAATATGCACGCTTGTGTCAAAATAACACAGAGCAATCTCGTGCGAGATTTTATCGCTGGTTAGTCTAATGTTAAAAGTATTAGTTGATGTTTTTTCATGTCACAATGATCATCAAAGTAAAATTATTTTTATTATAACTTTCCAAAATAAAGTTAACAAATAATCACTCTTGTTACAAAAGTTATTATATAAAAATAATTTTCTTTAATTGTACACGGGATGCCAACATAACACTCGAAGCGTGCCGGTCGGGTGGCGGGGTGAGGGTCACAAACCTGGGGGTCGCCTGGGCCCCGGCGGCTCGTCGAAGGGGTTGGAGGCGGCGATGTCGCCGCCCGGCCCGCCGCCTACAACCACACGAGGTTATACCACCCGTTACGTGCAACGTGAGGAATCTACTGACTTGACACTTTTCACTTGCTAATACGTTATTATTACACATTTATATACTTTATATTTTAGGTTAAAATTCATGATAAATTCCCTTAGTATCAGGTTGCCAGAAAAGTTCGTACTATTTTTCGACGAAAGATTACAAATGACGAAATTCAATAAAATACATTGTTAAGCAAATAAGAAGCCATACTATGGTTAGATCTCTATGTAAACAAATAAACTATTATTTATTAATTATATAAAAATTTTGGGTCAGGACCCCAAATTTTTTTTTAATATACTCTTATATTTTAGTAGTAGAAGTAGTAGCATACTAATTACCATCTCTAGTAATAATTTTTTAACTATCCTCTCAAATTTAAATGAAATAATCTATCCCATTAAATATATGCCCTGGTAATTCATCTCTCAGAAAAAATAGTTTATCAACTTGTGACATTGACATATTAATTCATATATCAGCAAGAATTTTTCAAACAACCAACAAAAACAAATTGTCAGTAGAATTCCTAGAAATATTTTAATTGTCATATATTAAAAGTCACCACCAAATCCAAACCACCAAATTCCATATAAAATTGTAAAATACTAAAACCGAATAATAGTCACCAATTAAAATAATATCAATAATCGATTTGTATGGCGACTGTTAAATGTATTATAGATCTATAGTGCTATATATTAAGGGGTTAGTGACAAGCAGACTAAGGTCATATGATTTATTAGCTTTTGTTTTCAGAACAAAATAGACTCAACATATACTCTTAAATCGATGTAAGTTAAATAATTAACATGTAAATCTATTTTGTACTGAACAATTAATGAAATCGGATGATTAATGTTAGTTAAGACCGCACAAATAAAAGGAAGCACCGAGCGATTTGCGTTATTCTTAAACCACACGAAAGCGGTCGCTAACACTAGATCTATTTAGCGTTTCAATATACAGCTTTTTACTTAAAATTACTTCAAATTCCGTGCACTCGGTTAACTAGACGCTAGTATGGGGATTCACTAAAACTAGAGTAGTATGTACATATTTGACACTAATGTGTTTGTTATTGCTATTTTGTATGATTCTATCAGTACTGTAATGTTGTGTATATCAAAGTCATACAATTTAAGATAACTTTCTTATTAATGTATCTGTACTAAAACTATTATATTATAAACTATTATTGACAATTTAATAAAAGTTATTAGATATGTATACATATTTAAGTGACACAACACTTCAAAATAAGCAGTCCACCTTCACCTTAAGTAAATATATGTAAAATTACTCTTTAAATTACTGTCATAGGTTTACTACAAACAGTAACTATTCTTGGTTAAGTTAAGAAGCTTTATAAATGTATAGTGTAAAGCATTAATTAAGTCATGTATCATGGTATTGTAAAGGTACATCAAAGGTACATCTTATCTGCTTGGCAAGGCTTACAAAGGACACAAGCACAAGAGTACAATTAAAGGGTTTGGATTTATATGTAGAGCTTACAAGAGTTTGTAGTTGATTTGGGTCAATGTCGATTTGAGCACAAATCAAACGAATAATTAAGAGTAAGGCATTCGATCGTTTGCATGTACATATTTAAATCATAAAATAATTAAAGAATTCATAACATCCACCATCCGCTTAGTAAATTTGGCTTCCTGTATTTTTTAAATATTCATATATAAATGTTAAGCCCAACGCAAAAGCTGAAACAATATTTGGCGTTAACGTTCGTCATGCTTGTGTGTCCAGGACGCACTGACGCATCCGCAAGCCGGCCTCGCCTCGCCAAGCGCGTAGTACACCATGATGTACAGTGTGCAGTGTGTAGTGTGCAGTGTGCAGTGTATAGTGCACAGTACCTTGCGGCTGCGCGGGCTGCGGCGGGTAGGGCGCGTAGTGGGCGGGGTAGCCGTCCATGGGCGCGGCCTGCCCCGCGCCGCCGCTGCCGAACTGCTCTTGTGAATTCGATGACCCTGGAATTAATATTATAAATATGAACTCAGTATATAAACGTTATAGAACAAACATACTGCTCAAACACATTCTCTCATAAAAACAGTGAAAGCTAAGTTAATATAAAAATCCAAAACAATATGTTATATTCATTACAATAAAAAAGTAATAGTATTAACTAATTTAATTTAATCATTCCCAGTCTAAATCGATTAAGACACAAAGGTTTGCTACATTTTTAGATTTATGTGCCCTGAACAATGTTTTATTATTATCTTCATGACTTTCAGTAGTTTGTTATTATTGTTGTTTCGTTGGAGCACTAAAACTTCTGTACATATCTTAACTATATTATACTTCAATGACTTATATAACACTCACATCATACTTCTAGAAACATAGATTAAAATTTTAACAACTAGAAGCATAAAATTTTTGATTGATTCATGTATAAGCGAGTTGTAAATACTTATTTATAGGTATATATGATCTGTTGCCTGTAACTTTATTTGTATAGATAATAAAATAGTCTGGACAAAGAACATTCATTATATATACTATTCCTGAAAAGTGAGTGCAGACTTAATGGGTCTCATCTACCTTTATAAATTAGTGTACCATATAAAAAATATACTAGTTTGATACTATTAAGTATAGAAATAGATAGTATATAATCACCTGCACTAGCCGTATTATTGGACTTGCCGCTTTTCTTCTTGGTAGAGGCCTCCACTTGGTTGATGATGGGTTGGGGATCGATCCCGCCGCGGTCGAAGTGACACTCGTACGCGAGCAGGTTCTTCGTGTAATGTTTCCGCAGCGTGTACGCGGCCGACGACGACGCGCCTATTCCGAGCAGACCCGCTATATCTTTCCACGTTTTGTTTTTCGTCACCTTTAATTATTATATTATGTTAGTTACAATCATATATGACGCAATTAATCATTTAACTGTACACAATGGTTGTGAGTTCGATCCCCATGAGAAATAAATTATCACGTTTTCCTTCTACTAAGTGCCGCTGCTCGGCACATAATATTTGGAAAATTAAAAAATACACTAAAAGCAATAAAGTTTACAATTATATTATATATTATCACCTCATATCGCATATTCTGTGCAGAACCGAAAAATATTTCAACGCTTCAAACTTTCAGTAAATTATAATCACTCGATAGCAATACACTGAGCAAACGTAAACGCGATTCAAATGACGTGTACCGTCACGCGTTAATAATACTATAAAACTAACATATTATACATTGAAAATAGGGATAACTCAAAATCAGTTAGAAATAACAGAGTAATATTTTTAAATATGCAACATTAAAACAGGTCCGTTTAGTTCAACTGCCGTCTTCATACTGTGCAACTTAGATCTAATCGCCTAATATCGTGTGCAAAGTCCTCGCTGTCTAGGAACGAGGCTTTCACGCTTTATCCCGCAACAGGCAGAGTAGGCAGGTGAAACTGCAGGAACCGTATTAACTTAGTGTTAACACACTCCATTGCTTAGTCCCTGCTTTCTCCGTTCCTGCTTTCCACCTTTTTCGTGGTATTGCGTGATGAGTGGCGGAACCCAACACCGCGTTTCCACCTACATTCCAGAGTAAAGAAAATGAAAATAGAAAATCCATCTTCTCGTGAGAATCGAACCCACGAACCGATAACGACAAAAACGTGCTAACCACACATATAGCTCTGTATATATGTATTCGTGTGTGCGTGTGTGTGTGCGTACCTCGACGAAGCCGCCGCGGTCCCGCACCAGCAGGTAGAGGCGGTACAGGTCCAGCGGCTGCTTGGAGATGGTGGGGCAGGCGGCGATGGGCGTGCGGCGCTCCTCCATGAAGGCCAGCAGGCGCTCCACCCAGCCGCGGCGCTCCGGCGCGTCGTCCATCTCGTACAGCTTGCCCAGCGAGTCCGACTTCTGGCGCAACAACCGACATCATACACAACAGTACTAGGAGGCTCTTCACGTACTTTAGGGAAATGTTGCTTTACACAGATGTGTTATGAGGACTTCTGAGATGTTATTTATTATGCGTTAACTTAGAATTGTTATGAATTTACAATTACGTATTTTTTCACTTAAGATGAATGAATTTCGATTTTATACCCTACAATTAATTAACTTGAATGTCGAGAAATGTAAAACGGAAAATGAATCTACTGATTGTAAAATTTTCTTTATAATTTTATATAATGATGATATAAAATTTAAATTTAACAATATCGTGTTACATTTTTTCAGTAAAGTTTTTAAATTATAGATATTACATTAGATTTGTAATTAAGTTGATACACTAAAATGATATAAGATAGCGTTAAAACAGGCATGTCTTATGTAAATAAATCCTACAGGAACAGGGCATGCTCTACTACCGTGAAGTATACGTTCGTATATATTTTCACTACATTAAACACTTTCTATAGTTCTTAACTTAAAACCAACACCAAAAGTAAAATAGCTGGAAGCACAACAGATTGTAGTTTTTAAAGCTCAAGCAGCAGTTTTTGATGAATTTCGCTTCATTCCAAATAAGGTCTAATTTGTAGCTACTGGTCATTATTATTGCATGGCATGTATATTCCAAGGTTTCTCAAAGTCGAGTCGTATTATAAATATGTAGAGATATAAATATATCATAAACAATAGCAAGTTATATCTAGCAATACAATTATATATATAAGTTGAATAACCAAAAATATTAACTAATAATAATATAAAACATACATAATTAGAAAAAAGCATTCAGTCTATTAGATGGCATATTAATTGGAGAAAATAAATGCATATTAATACTAGAAAATATAAAAATATTTGAGAACCCCTGGCAACAGAATATTAGAAAGATAGATCTCCATGCAGTATGTAAACATTTCGAGCACTACTCATGCTTAGTGAGCTTTAACTGGATATAAACCTTTGATCTGTAGGACTCCGGCGCTATGTGACTGTTAAACACCTGAAATACACGACATAATGCAATCTTCTACACATGTTAACTGGGGACAGTGATGTAAGTAAGTCAAACAGTGTAGTTACATTGCTAGGAATTATTAAGAGACGGGTCTAAATAATTATGTATTGAGTAATAGAATACCAAGGAGTGCTGTGCGCATGAACAAAGGAGAGGAATTCTAGGGGACTACAGACAACGTCGTTATACAATTTAAATACAAATGTACATTTTAATGTTTACCATACCATGGTATATATATACAATTTTTACTTAATGTTAAATTCAATACTTCCATATATATGGATAAGTAGATTATTTAGTTATATTTATACGATAAATTACTAAAATCTACTCCGCAATTAGTCACTGTTTATTTCATATATTTTATTATTTTATGTAATTTATTCAATGAATTTTGTCTCATAATTAGTTTTACCTGCGCTTCACTCGCTTGGTAGAATGACAAAACTAGCATCTCTGTGGGATATTTTTACAAATTTCCACTACCAAAAGATTATTACAAAGAACCATCGTTTGGCGAAAGAGAATGCTATTATTATTAAAAATATTTATGATTTTTAAAATTGTTAATCTACACTGAGGATAGAAAAATACTTAAAGAAAAACATAAAAAAAATCCCGCTGTGTTTAAATGTTTTTTTGTATTTTTCTCAAGTATTTATTAACAGATTAACAGCTATAAAAATCATAGAAATACAGATATAGGTTCCCATGCAGGTGTACTCACGGGGCTGGAGGGCGGGCGCGGCCAGGGCGAGGGCGAGGCGTCGTAGTCGTCGTGCGCGGACGAGTGCGAGGCGCCGCCGGGGGACGGCGACGGCGCCGCGCTGCCCGCGCCGTACTCCTTTCCGGCTCTTGGGCGTGCCGCAGGGCTCCTCGCCTGATGCTGTAATTTGGCAACAAAGTGTTATAGTCGCTGTTAATAGAGTAAAAAATCGTTTACCCAATCGGATCTTTCTAATGATCGATCTGTATCGATTCATATAATGTTTTTATCTATATTTAAATCTTTAATAACAATAATCAGGACGGAAGCGAAGGCAGGGACCAAGTACCGGAGTGTGTTAACACTAGGTTCCTGTGGTTCTTATAGTTCCCTCTGCCTAAAGTTAAAGCCTGAAGCTAAATAAAAAAAAGACAATAACCTTTAATCAAATAACTGTGCTGTATGTTATTTACTGGGCTACATAGAGAGTGAACTAAAGAAATCAAGTTCACATCGCGCTACTTCGTTATCATTCTAATAAGCTGTTACACAAATTGTATATTCGTCAGTGATATGATACTATTGTTCGTCCCGAGAACTAGCTTCAATTCAAACCCCCGACTAATCCACACTCATACGTACCAGCGGAAGCGTTACTGAGCGTGCTCTGTTGGCTGCCCTCGTCGAGCGGCGCGCCGTCCGGCCCCGTGGTGACGAGCGCGGTGGCGGGCGCCGCCGGCCCGTTGTCGTGCTCCCCGGGCGCCGTCGGCGGCGGCATGGAGTCCCCTGGCGGACCCATGTGTCGGCCGGCCTGCTGAAATTACATTTGTTTTATGTTTAGGAAGCGTTTGGGTTGATAGGATTTAAAAGAATAACAACTTAAGAGACAACTGATTGGCCAACCTACCAGCCACTTTTTCAGAAATCTTCAATAAAACTATTTCTAAAAAGAAAGAAACTATTTTAACTATCTAGTTAATAAAGGTACATGAATATGTGTAAGCATATTCATGTGCCTATTTTTTAGTGAAAAATTAGTTCACGAGGAACTAATTTTTCACTAAAACATAGGTAAGGAATAAGTTACATTCTCTAACATTTCATTTATACTATTATAAGAGCATAAATAAGTGTATTTACGGGCTTAATTTTATATATTCTAACTTTCTACTTAAGAGAAACTATATATAACACATATGTGCTTGACATCTCTTACACAAGCTAAAAAACCACTTGTAACAAATATACTATATAACTAAAACATTAAAAATAAAACTACCTTTAGTGGTTGGTAATGTTGAGAGGGATGCGGCGGCGGTGTGGGTCTGTACCCGCCATACGGGTAGGGGTGATGGTTGCGCGGCGGGTACGGATAGGGCTGCGGCGGGTAGGGCGCCGGCTTGTACGAGCTGTGGTGGTAGGGCTGCTGAAGCATCGCGCCTGGGGGCGGTGCCGCGGACGGCGGAGGACCGCTACCCGCGCCCGCGCGAGCTGTTGGGCCGCTGCCGTCTGAGAGAGACGACGACGGTCGCGGTGGCATCGGTACGTTCTGCGTACCTAAAAGTCATAGAAAGACATAATTATTATCCCATTTCATTTTGGTAAACAATAGGAAACTGAAGCCTATACTACTGAAGACTATACATATCTAACCTTATAATTTATTCTTATAAATTTCTAATGAAACCGGAAAATACATGTTAGTAAAAAATGTTTATTTCATATACGAATAATAATAACAATGTATTTTCTCAGCTTTAATTTTGCCTTGATCCATTTGAATTCGGTAAAAACAATTAGCAAATTAGTGACCGTTTCAGAACATAGTAATAATGATAAGATTCAACGTTACGATAATCGCTTCACATTAAACATAACAGTGTTTAAGATAACCAACAATTGCAAGATACTTTTATTGGATCGTAAAACACCTTTGAACGAGGCGTGACTATCTCAACGATACGAATACTGGCACGTTGGAATAGTGCTAAACACTTTGCTAGAAACTTGAATCAAATTGTATTCGAGAGTGCAAGCGACGAACGTTGGCGTGTGTCATCGATCTGAGCGTTCGCACCTCTTCGTACACACAATTTGAATAATACAGTTAACGAGGGCTCGCCTAAGCCGAGCGCACATCAATCGAGGGCGGAGAGACGCACCAGATCACTTTCATTTTCCGGCGGCACGTGAGCCGCATACACCGCTAGTCTGCGAATTCTCACTGCACTTTATTGCATCCGTATATGTGCATACGACACACGCAACACATTGACCGAGGCCGAGATACGAACGGCAGTGATTTGCAACGACGAAAGTGGAATTGCAACTTTTATGTAGGTCGATTTGAGCTTATGCAGTTATGTTAACATTATGACATAATTCATTACTCCCTACTAGAAGTAGGTGAGCGATCGGCGCGCATTATTATTATATTATCAGTAGAATTGTAACAAAGCAGTTCTTAATTTGCTCATCGCATAAACAACGCGTTATCATAAGCGGAGGATGACACTTTAATCTCGTCCGTGAGCAATTATCAGGGCATTATAATATTGCCGGTACGATCAGGCAATCGGCAGACAGCGAGGCGCCGGTGAATCGTATTGAATGAAACATATGCACACACACACCTATAACATATCTATTTGTTTACGGAGACTGTTAACGACTGTACCGTAACGGTGTGTCCCGTCCCGGGCTACTGTCTCACAAAAATGAATGCACTATTGACGCTGCTCTAATGTAAATTAAATGTGTTTATGCATTCGTGTACAAGCTGATCAATGCTGACTAGACCATACATAAATACTTTATGATATTAGAAGTCCACTAATAAAATTTCTTTTGTTTTAATGCTTATTAGATATTAAGTAAAAAAATACTTTTGATCAAATTCGTTTGATAGCGGTCAATATTTTTTTATTATTCAATAATACGAGTTACCAAAAATCTTCTTTTACTTCTTCATGATAAGTAATAATCAATAATATTTATTTCCTATACAAACAAAGTTATTTAAATTAAAGTAATTGTATGAATAATACGCACGCAAGCGCGTGCAAAGTATGGATCTCATTCGTTTGCCTAGATCGACTTTATTCAGTCAAGTCCCATTGGCGAAACGTAATGTAGAGCATAATATGTTACGGCTATTGGGGAATGCACACAAAATATGATTGGATGTAACATCAACTACAGTAGTTGGGAAGATCATACATTAAATCATCCTGAATGAAGAAGGACCATTTCGGAGGAGGGATGATACTCATGTCAAGGCCTGGTTTTGTGTACTAGACGAACAAATATCTAAAAGGCATAACTGTGGGCGGACTTCAGAGCGTTACTATGAACACTTGTATAATAAGTATAGACGAATGTTTTGTCCGAAGATAGTTTTTAACACTATGAGCGGCGTTTTGTTATTTTACACAATGGCCTTTATATCTTTACAGATGACTTAGATGAGATATAGATGTACATATAACAAACTGCAACGAATTCTTGTCTGTACATGCAGATATTCGAAAACCTTATATTGGTATACCAACGTAAATACAATTCTAACCAATGACTTTTTTGTCGATTTATCCAATGTGTTGGAGCACACTTATCTCATAAGCGGCTGAATCGATTTAAATCCTGTAATGCATTATAAGCCTTACATTATATTTAGTATTTATTTTATTTATATCGGTACTTCGCTCGTCCTTTACATTTTTAGTCAGCTAAATTAACACTAGCGATCACCACAGAGAGAAATAAAAGGATAAATTGCCACTGAATGTGAACCGAATCCACAACTATCGCGTTTACAGTCAGGCAATATGCCGTTGCGCCAAGTAAGGGAAGTAAGGCCTAAAGAAACTGCAGATAATCGTGACTAGTGTGAATTGATTTTAAGTTTGAGAGAAGACTCTGGATCTGAATATTTTCAAGACTTCAACGCTTATTGAAATTACGATAATATATCTTACGGTATTAAAGGTTCATGTTATAGATCACTAGAAGATCGCTACAAATAAATGAACGAAATTAAAAGTTGATCTTATAATTTACATTATTAGCCCTTTATAAATGTTTACAACTACAGTTAATTTAACTGTTCAACACAACATGGTATTTTGAGTCAAATCGTGTTCTAGACATGGGAACGGCACTAGGCGCGTACAAGAACAACCAGCTCTGTCAAGGGCAGCGGCAGTCCACGTCGAGGCCTTTACTTTCCCACCTCCGCAATGTACGCGGAATCGGTTACCTTTAAATATATTATTGTTATTTAAGCCATCGCAATCACTTAAATAAAACAAACTTTGTTTAAATTTTGAAAAATCTGCAATTTTTAAATGTCATCGTCAACTGACTAGTGTTAAAAATTTTCAATTACTGTATAAATTAATATTACTTTATCGTATTATTTTGTCTGATAAAAATTAAAAGGTATAATGTCATATAGGTACATATGCACCGTAATTCGAAAATATTCTTGGTTTATAAATATGCCTACAGGTATATAAACGCCTACCATGAATTAATGATAAAGTATAACTTTACGAACATATTCAGAAACTGAGAAAAAAACACATTTTGTTGAACTAAGGATAATATATATGAGATTATCTACTACTATCAGAAGACAACAATTTGTCGTATAAAAGTTGTCTCTCGGAATACCCACGCATTGATGAATCACACGACTGGAGGCCAGTATAAGTATAACAACAACAGGTGATAAGATTGTAATTTTCTGACTCTCTTGCCTTAGTCATGCCGCCGGCAAAACTAACTGAATTATTTCACCCGAAATAAATAAAAACGCCACATTGAACTGTAGTGTCTCCGATGATAAAGGTGAATTTCCAGTGGTGAGATGGAACATGACTAACTAATTAAGAGTCGGTAATGTCCAATACACTGATATAGGCATGCCTATTTATGTAGTAAGTATAGCATGTATCGATATCATATGCGGAGAATGTGGTGTTGCGGGCTGGTAATGTGCGGCGAGCCGCGCACCGCTGAATACGCCAACGGTAGTCCCACATTCCGTGAAAATTTACACCATTATGTTCTAGAATTTATGGCATGGCTAAATTAGAATGGAACTTGCTTTGGGATTTGTATATACAAATTCAGATTTTAGAAGAAGGAAATATTTCCTTCTTCAAAAATCAGACGTTTGGTTAACCAAATCACAATACGTCTCAGACTTATTAAACTGACAACTGATATTCTTCAATGCAGTATTAAAATTATTTTCTAAAGCAACATCGTGTTTCAAATATGAAAATTGACAGAATAACTATTATATATAATAAATTGAAATAAAGCAGGGACGGAGAAAGCAGGGACTAAGAACGGAGTGTCTTTACACTAAGTTCCCATGGTTTCAGCAGTCCCCTCTGCTTATCCTGTCATGTGCGGGATAAAAGCGTGATGCTGAAGAAGATAAGAAAAGAAATTGATGATTGATATGAAAAAAATTGACTTCATTTAGTACACGTACGTAATATATTATTATAATTTATGTAAATTAATGAATAGAAAAGGATATAATTAAGTAATAGTAAATTAAATATCAAATCATTTCATGATAAATAGTCTTGATTAAACACTATATGAATGGTCGGCACTCGACATATATTTTATTGATGGAATTACCAATGATGCCAAAGCCAACCAACTTTACTTGGTCGTAAACTTGAAGCACAAATATCTACAAACTGGTTCAGTAAATTATGTATCACATTGGCCTATTAAACTAATTGCGCAAATATTGGAAATACAAAGTATTTATTTAAAGTTCATTGAATAACGTAAGTATTAGTTATTTCTTGGGAAGCACTACAAGGAATGTTATTAGTAATGACGCAGCATAAACGAAGCGTTTTTAAAATTAAGTGAAATATTTAAAAGTAATAACATATTACAGTTACGAAGTTAGATCCTGAGATAAAGTAATAAAGCTTACCGATACATAATACGTTTACAAGCTGTTAGCCGTGCACTAAGGCTATTGTATGAACAAGTGTACAACTGTGTAGAGTGCGCTAACAAGAACGGCCTAGTTGAGACAACTGGCGTCGCTAAGACCAGGGCTTGTGTGTGGCCCATTTAAATTGATCACCGACGCCGCCGTCTAATGCGTGCTATGTACACGTGAGGATAGTTTTCAGCACCAAGTGCGAACAAATTAGAGCTGCAAATCTCATTACGCGCTATCACGAAGTAGAACTTAGTTTTGATTTTTGACATTTATGATTACGTTTGTTACATTCAACGCAAGTGTAGACGATAAACAACATAAAGAGTTTAAAAGTAGTATAAAAAATATTAAATTAAAAATAGAAACATAAAAACACAATTAAACTTTTAAATTTCAGTTCTCTTTCACTTTATAAAATACAGTGTATGCGCGGGCCGCGAGTGTAGCTGGAATAAAAGAATACCTCATCATACTGTAGGGCAAAACGGGGTGAAACCTAGAACCCTCCCGTAACCTTGACATAAATAATTAAAAGAAGGTTGTAAGGATTTATGAAATATAACAATTGAATGCGACCTTAATTGCATAAATAAGTACTGGGTAGTCATGTTTGAAAGACAATGGAATTTGCTTTTTCACAAACAAACGTACCTATTTGTCTAGATGGTTACTTGTGTTTTAAGTTTAACTTATATCGACGTGTTTTGTCAATAATGCAGTTAATAAGTGCAAGATAACAAACAAAATACGACTTGACATAATTATAAATCGACAGCTCAAGAGAAATGTTAAACGCCATGAATAATAATAACGAACATCAATCTCGACAAAAAAGCAAAACACGGCGTACGGATCGTTTACGTGAAAACGATCAAAACAAACATTACGGCGAGGATTGGGGCAAAAAGCATTTTGTTTCTTTTTTTTCTCATCTCATTTAAAAGAGGTCGTCGGCCTTGCCAAGGACGCGAGGCACGTGGCGAATAGGCAGCGACGAACATACGCAGGTGCAATGCTTTCAGTATGTACATCCCTATATCCCGGTTCCCGATCGCAGAGTTTATTATTATTATAAATCTTTGCTTTTATTTATATTATATATCTCCATGCAAGTCTCTGTACGGTTTATGAGATGTTTGCTGAAATACATTAATAATTTAAATTGTAATCGATATACTGCTCTATTTAGGACACAGTATTTGATATAGAATATCAATAGATCAGCTAAATTATAAGGAGATTGTGCATGAACTAAACTTTAGTTAAGCACATTTTTCAATTACATTTTGATATAAAGAATCTGGTACACATGATGTACAACCAGAATAGATTATATGTACTATAAAAATTTGTGGGCATATACTAGTAGTAAACAAATATTAAAGCACGTATAACACATTGTAACAATATAAAAAAAGGTTTTACTAATTCAAACTCGATTTCCAAAATCACCACAGGAGGGTAGGTAGGGTAGGATATAGGATGTTATGTACAATCCAGAGGCACAATCCAATCCAGAGGCGCGTGAGGGAACTGAACCGTATACGGTAGTTATTTTTAGCTTCACACTTTATTCTGCACATGGCAGGGTAGGCAGAAGGAACTGCAAGAACCTGCCGTGGGAACCTAGTGTTAAGACACTCCGTTGCTTACTCCCTGCTTTGTCCGTCCCCACTTTCCACCCTTTTCGAGGCATTGCGTGTTGAGTGGCGGAACTCAACGCCGCACTTTGCCTAAAGGGTAGTTTAATAATTTCAAATGACAGACGAATGCCACCTCACCTGTCACCACGGAGCAGGCAGTATCTAACGTCAGGTTTACAAAAATAGTGCGAATATAAGCGATTAATCTGGTTAAATCATTTCATTTCATATCATGTTTAATGCGAATTATAATTTTACTTAGATTTTTTTTAAATATATCCATTGTTTGGTTTTATTAAATAGAACGTCAAAAAACTATCTATCAATTTATAATTAATATAGTCACTAACTGACTTTAAGAATACTATATAGTACTAGTACAAAGTAGTTTCTTTTATGATTTGTTAACGACAAAATGAATTTCCTAACAATACATATAACTCACTCCTAAAATTCGCTGTGAACAACAAAACTATTTTTATTATTGGTTCCCGAAATTGACTTCACTAGCTTCAAGTGAAAGGTTACAAATTAAATTTCACGTGTCGAAACCTTATAAGCAAGACTTAATAACGACTTGACCTTTGCTTTTATAAACACTCGCAGTACGTACCACAACTGACTGGACTTTATTATGAGAACAATCTACTTATAGACAGACACATTAAGTAGTGGACTTTTCATAATGTAGGGAATATAATATAATTTACAGCATTCACATACGTTGTGACTTTTGTTATTTTTATCCTAATTACAAACATATACTACTAAATAAAAAAAATGATTATTCTTGCAAATATTGTAAATTATTACACTAAATATAGCCTCGCTCTCCCCTATTTACAGATGTAAAGATGTATAAAACAAAATTTTCAAATTGGCTAGTATTGAACATAACTAATCCGCCGTATTTTGATGATAGTAAAGAATTTCTAAGAAAAGAGTCTTCTTGAAGATTAATATGTATAAAATCATATATATATATATATATATATATATATATATATATATATATATATATATATATATATATATATATATATATATATATATATATATATATATATATATATATATATATATATATATATATATATATATATATATATATATATATATATATATATATATATATATATATATATATATATATATATATATATAACTGATTCATTATTATTTGCATAGAAATAACGTCCAATTACCCAAATATAACGTACATAAGACATACACACAGCCAGTTAATTAAATTATAATATTAACTTATTATGAATGTAAAACTTCATAAATGTTTACATTTCATTAATTAATTTAATTAATTATAATAAATTATATTTTAATATATTTTATCCAGTCAATTTATTTTGTCAAGCTTTACATTTGCGCCTAGTTGTAACAAATGGATAAAACAGTAGATACAACAAACTAACATCAATTAAACGCAGAGTAATCGAGTATCTTAGTAATATTTACAAATTCTTAACACTGAATTTAGTCTTCCTTTAACCAAAATACTAAATATAAATAAAATTTTAAGCCAAGACAATCAATCATGAGATGATCATAAACTACTTTAAATATTAGCATATATGTATATTGCAAAACAAATAGTAGAGTTTGGCGAAGTCCAGTGCTGACTTATCTTTGTTGATGACATTCCAGCTCGACTACCGATACGCGGAGCGGACTGACTGCGAAATGCTTTTAGCGCCTCAGCACAACATAACAATCTCACTACGTTGAAAATTCAAACTTAGTAAGATGGAAATAAGGTGTAGATTTGACTTTAGAAAATTCGATGGAAATTTCAAGCAAAATGTACCTTATTTAGGAGTTCTTAAGGTCGTTTTGGGAAGTCATTGGATTCGAGCTTCAAACAATACGCAATTCACCTTCGAGCGCGTCGGGTTGCGGTATTGCGGCTTCATTGTGTTAAAATAACGATGAAGTTGGATTGGAAACGGGCACAATGCGGCTGATAAATTTTATTTTTATAATATAAACGATGATAGCAATCGCCTTAATACCCATAGTAAATGTAAAAAAAAGAAAAGAAAATACTTTACTTATCATAGTATTTCCTACTAGTTTTAACTTTTAATCTCTGAACATGAAATAATCAAAAATGTTTAAATTACGCTACAAATGTGAAGTAAATGTGAACACCAAGTGAAGTGAAGTGTTTCCTAGTAAACAATTTTATACTGTTAGTTTAAAATATTAATTAATTTTATTACAATTCATATTTCTAAATATTTTTTGCTCATACTACAACGTTTTTCTTAGTCATGTCGTACAATTTTCCAATGAGACTTCATATATTCACTGAGTGTTTGAGTCGAGAGTCCGGCGAGCCGAACGGTTGACGTCATATAGTCATGTTAAACTTCTACCAGCTAAGCGATGAAGTGAACAGTTATTCCGCTGAGATTCTTTGCGTTGCTGGTTTTATCTGTACCTACATTGGTTTTGTAGAGAACAAGCGGCGTTGTAAGTTATACACTGCGTTTGGTATCGTTCGTAGCGAGGTTCGTGATAGAGGTGTATCGCGGTCACATAACCGGTATTCGAGTATTCAGTCGCCATTCGCCCAGTCCGTGCTGTAGCCTGATGTTTTGAGAAAGCCGTGTTCGGCAATCGTTGACGTTAACAAAATACGATTACTTGCTTGACCGTTCGCTGCAGGCCAGTATGATAAAAATAATTCAAGACATTCTCAGTTTGAGTTTTAATATAATAAGCGATGAAAGTAAAAGGGATTTTGACATTTTACTCACATGTTATGAAACAAAATATTTTCAGGAACAGATAGTAGGTTATTTTATTTTCCGTAAAAGATTTTTACGGTGGTTAAAGTAACTTTATATTATGTTTCCATAGTTTATCCATTATTCCATAGTTTTTCCATATAAAGAAACAGACATAAAATAATATATACTAATAACTGTGTGAAGTCAGTTACGAGAGCACTGCTATTCATATGTTTGAAGAAAATGTAAATATTAAAACTACAGAATCAATTAGAAAAATAATTCACATGAAACATAATAAAATACATTGCGTAATCCATTACTCGACCTTGTTTCCTATTCATGAATGAACCATACTAGCCTTGAGATCAAATATCTAGGTCCTTACAGTCAAACAAACCTAAGTGGAGGTATAATAACGACCCCAGTCAGTGACCCCATCAAGGACGATTTGAGGGAAGCCCGCCAATTGCGCAAGTGAATTTATATTACCGTAAATACGGTACATCGATTATAAAAGAGAGCTCTCTGTAAAAGCTACGCTTTTTAACTGATTTCTTCAAATAACACCATTTACTTTATTAGTTTATTATTGACGTCGTTTCTACAGACCTCAAGTTGTAGACAAAGTCAACAGTCAGCTGTTACTTTGTAAATAACGTTAAGGCCTCGAGTTTCTCATTTCCATCAATGGTATATAGTCTGGGCAGTCTCGCCATAATTTGGATAAATTTGTAAGGCGAGAATAAATGGAGGCCGATGGTCCAGCACATAGGAGTGACGCGTCGACACCCGGCTCGGGTGGAAAGGTCCTGTTTTGCGTGCTCTTCGTCGGTGGGGGTAAGTTTTTCACGAGACCCTATATACCGCGACCACCCCTCACTCGTACATAAGGTGGGTGGAGGGTGGTTCGCGCCCGCAAAAGGGGCAAAATACGGTGTACTCTGGGCGCCCGCTCTATGTGGGTCAATGTCGGGAAAGCCCGCGTCTGCTAGTGACGAAGTATGCACAATGAATCTGATCAACACGCCTTTGCTGAAACTACGACTCAAGCTAACTACGTTTTTGATTATTTTTTTCCTAATTGTAGAGTTTTTACAATCCTAACAGATGTTTCCTCTATATCAGTCCCTTAAACTGTATAGTACACATTTTGACTAAAGATGTTTTAAGATATAAATTTATAAACAAAAGTCATCACTTACCGACAGCCGGTGACATGGATCGTGATCCACTCGAGCCGGTAGGGCTCGGCGTGGGCCTCAAGTGCGGCGTTGAAGCGCGTCCTGCGCCGCCGCTGCCGCCCGAATCATTGCTATTCTGACCGGTCAGATCCTAAAACAAAATATATAAAAAATATAAGATAATAATTTTTAAAACTTGTTCTATATGTTTGTAAATAACAAAAGAAATTATTGCTAATAAAAACATTTTAAATTACAATGTAAAATATAATCAGATATTAGAGTAAAGGCCTTTTCACCGAGGAATTCTGAATTCCTCGGTAAAAAGGCCTTTATTCTATCTTTTTTCTACATATAAACAAATCAAAAAGCCTGCAATTTGCAAATAAGATTTCCTTTTACTTGCCCCTAATGTACTGATTTTTACTATAATATAAAGGTCCTGTCTTTTATCTTTTGTCAACCCAACACGCACTTATACAACTTTATATCTTACAGCCAGATAAAACGATTAAACTATAAGTCTACCAAAGCCACAAAAATTCTGTTTTTACTAATAGCATGTGCAGAGGTGAATGTTGGTGTATAAAGAATTTCATTGTTGAACTATGATACATGTCCATAGGTTTGGTAAACCCCCCCCCAACCCCCCCCCCCCCCCCACCACCTCCTTTTGATAACACATCTTTCATATTTATCATCAGTTTTATTTTAATTGGCGGTTCTGTGACGTAACAACATACAAACACACACACAAACATCTTTGAAGTAATATATTACAATTTATGTTTCAATTCGTATTTATTTTCGTATAACCTCTTTAGATGTGTAACTCGATTCCAATATATAAAGCAAGTAACGGTAAAAGCTACAAAGTAAATATCACCATCGGTATACATTTAAATAAATTCATTATTGGCTAAGAAATGCATACCATCATTTTAAATTTTAAGATACAATTTTTTTTATATATTTTTTTTTAAACACGTTAATTTTCTAAGTTGATATGGGCAGGACTTAGGTTCTTTATAGGATTAATTTTGTTTTAGACATGGTTTTGCTACAACAAAACAACCACACAACGTTTTTGAACAAAAACTATGACTAAATTTATTATATTTTTAAGCAACCGTTTCAACCACTACCATTTTAATAATCACGCCGAATGACGATAAAATCGGAGTATAATGTAAATTAGATTAACAGCGGGGGGGGGGGGGGGATATACAAAATAAGCTTTTGTTATCTTTACTTCGATTGTACTTTATCTGCGGAAAAAACACGAAAGTAATCAGTGTGCGTGGTCGCGGCACTCACCGTTTCAAAGCGAGCAATGGTCCGCCAATCGTAAATCAATCGTGTAGGTTCAATCGCACGTTACCGCAGCGAACAATCCCCCGGAATAGAAGTTCACGAGTCGGAGCAGTGCAGTAAAACCAAAGTTGAACTTTTATAGTTGAAACGGAATCGTAAAATAAAGCTGCGAGATCGGCGCACAGTGTACACACTGGCCGTGAGAGGCTCCGGCGCGGTGCGGCCGGGGCGCGGGGCGAGGAGCCCGGGACGAAGGGTGAGGCGACGCGGGGTGCGGCGCGGTGCGGCGCGGGGAGTGCGATAACCGGCGATGTTTTTTGCCGTGCTCCCCATACTCGCTTGCTCGGCGCAGCGGCGCGTTCTTCATTTAGCGGCGAGTCCATTATCTGTCGTGCGTCCCTGTCGCACGCGGGCGCCCGTCGCGCCTCGCCGCGCCGCGCCGCGCCGTCCGCTGTTTTATTGCCAGCCGACGATTTTAACGTGCGCTCGCAACGTCCGGAGCACAAAAGTTTTTATGGAAATTTCATTCCGAATGCGCCTCGTTCGCTCGCCCGCTCGGGAACGTCAATATAAAAGCACGATAACGAACGGACGAGTCAATTAATTATTATTGTTGGAAGCTGTCGGAACGTGCTGGGCGGCTTTATCTAGATACAGTACTGTAATTTGTTGGCCTCCTGAGCGAGCGTATTTCTTGTATTACAGAATTGATTCGAGTAAAGTTTAAACCGCTCAATACGGGCCATTGCAAATTTAAACACACCTAGTGTAGTGCAGGAATTTAATGGAACGTTGTATTTTTTTATCTACTATGTATCAGCTATAGAGCACTGTGGCTTTAATCGACATACATCAGTAAAACAAAAACTTAAAAACGCTTGTCATAAATATACAGCTTATGGATTTTGAAGACGTTTCAAATTAGGTTCGGAATATTCTACAGCAATATAGATTTTGCGAAAGCAAAGAATTATTGTTTTGGGAATAAATATTTAAAAATGTAGAATTAGTTCAATTTATTATATTATAGCACAAAAAATATATCATATATGAATTACTGATTTAAGAACCAGAACAACACCTATGGATTAGTCCACCTGCTGAAATTAAAAAATCCAATTTTAACTCAAATACTTCTTTCTGCTAATTATTATAAGTATACATAATACGTATGGCAAAAGAACGAATTAAAATGTTAAACTATCGTGTATTATGAATAATGCTAAAATAAGACTTATTAAACTTTCACTGCGTTCATATTTCTACGTGATATCATTATCAACTAACCATAATTTCAAATAATTTCAAGATTTTATATTAAAATTGCACATTGTTGAAAGGTCTTACACATAACACGATATTGGCGCAGGTATTTATTTAATACTTTATTACACATACATAAAAAAACATGTAAGACACAAGGAGTGACAAACAAATGTGGTGTAAAGGCGGCGTTATCATCATAGGTGATCTCTACCAGGCAACCCCTACCATAGAAAGCAGAAAAAGATATATAGATTTTGGTAGGTGTACAAACACATCCTTTAATAGATATGTAAACACGTTTCATATTTATGTACAATAACGATTACATATATAAATACACAATATATATACACATATATGTATATATACACATATACATATACCCATATACATATATACATATACATATGTATATACATATACATATATTACACATACATATACATATATACACCATGTGTATAATTATAACGTATGTGTATAATTCTCAGTATTCCTTTTACCTTTATAGTATTAGATACAAGGGGATAAAGTGTTCAGATTGACATATTGCACTATTCATTAGAATACAAATTAAAATTTTTCCCTTCAATGAAATGGAATAAATATTTTAAGATTTAAACTTATTATACTTTTTATTATTAATATAAATTGTAAGATTTGCACAATTTGTTTTTTTTTCGGGAATCTCCGAAATTTTTTGTCAATAAATAACAGAGCATCGCATAATATTGAAAAGTCTGCCTAAACAGAAACATTTGCACAACAAAAACAAGTCAATCACTTCCCGGCTGCACTACGATGGCGTCAATTTGATTTTTATAATTGTTTAATGACTCAATTACGACATATTAATTTATTTTCCACCAATTAATTTAGGTACTTCAACTCCAAAACTATATAACTCCGCAAATTGAGTAAATGTAGAGAGCTATGTAAACATTTTAAACGTAGTTTAAGTTCTAAAGTGATGGCACATACATTTTTTTACTCAGTTCAAACTAATGTGTTTACCGTGTAGTACATGTCGTTCAGGTAAATGTAATACTCCTACAACACTAAAGAATTTCAGTTATAAGTGGAGCATGTTTCGCGGTTTTCATACATATACGCTAGGTATTAATTTCAAGACGCCCCACAAAAGGGTGAATAATGTCAACCGAGGACATGAAGAAATTAATCGGCGTAAAAGCGTTCCAAGATCATTCGAGAGTTCGTCGACCGGCGTGTGAAAATGTTGCCTCGTAAATAAATAATTCACAAGGCTAGTGTTCTCGGAGCACGTGGTGGCGGGCACGTGTAGGTACATACATACGTAAACATTTACATTACATAACCGGCTCGTCATCGGCGACCGCGCCGTATCGAGAGCGAAATGCTAGCCGTATTGCGAATTGCCTCCTCTCAGGCGTGTGCCCTAAACGCAGGCCTTGGCCAATTACTGCGAACGTGCAACCAACCTACCAACCTACGCTTTTGTTTTCACTTCTCTACATCTAGTACACAACGAGAACAGGTGACTCTAAACAGTAGCGTGGACTGACACCAACTTTCCAGAGTTTTCGGTAAATATTATAAAAATTAACTTACAAGTATTGCAATTGATATATCCAGTATCTATCTAGTGTCATCTTTATGTCCATTACTCATCTTTGTAGGACACTCATTACTATGATTATGCATTTGAAAATTGACGTGAAAAAAATATGCTTGTATTTATGCTATGATTCTTTTGAATAAAATTATTGGGCTATAAAATAATAATGAACCCCAGGTTTCTCAAAAAATTTAATAGTCATATATGTAACTGAAAAATCCAATAAAAAAAAAACCAAAAACTGAGATTCTAAGCCCCATAAGAGAAAATCGAGATAGAAGTCTGAAAATAACTTAATTTATTTGAAACTCTCTATAAACCACCTGTTAGTCGGCTCGATAAGGAAACAGCTGATCGAGGTGAATTATTATCAAAAACCGGCCCTTATTATTTATTTATTTCTAACCGGGTGAGCGACCTGGGGCCCAACTTTCCTTGACAACTTCCATTCTTATAAAACAATGTAGGACGATGACTAATTGAAGCGAACCCTTTCGTTTAGCTTTCATTTATTTAAACAGCAATAATTTAGTATTAAGTGCCTATATCGATTTAAAAAACTAAATATCAATTTCTAATATACAAACAAGTGCTAAGTTTTAAAAAATTAAACCATCAATCAAAGGCAATAATAAAGAATCATGTTTGAGTGTCAATGATTTTTTATAAAAATCTCAATGATTCGAGATAAATAGACATATATAAGCGAAATATCATTAAAAGGCTGCGTGTTGTCATTTGAGAGTTAAAAAAACAGGCTTTGAACGATGATGAGTGTAGGCAAATAAGGCCAGCAAAATTACGGTACGACGTGGCAGAGCGATGCGAGCGGCGTTCCTAATCATGGGTCTACGAGGTTTTTTCTACAAATGAGACGTTGTTTGCTTTGCTTGAAATAGTGTTATTTTAAAACAACTAATATTTTCCAAGTTTCATGTCTGTCCAGCTTGTCGTTATGTATGAGTTTAAAACTTTCCATACATTTTGTAGCTTCTAACTCCAAAGTACACAGCTTTCATCTAGTGCAACTATAAAGTTGAAACTTTAGACTGTTTTATGAGTATGAACGTAAATTTACCTACTACGTTATACTAACTTAATGATTACATTGTGTGTGTGTTCACGTATCGAAATACATGATTATTATATGAATATTTAAAGCACGACAAACATTTAAATAAATATATAATAATTATTATATTATTATACAAGGATTCTAGAGCGCCAAGAATGTACAACGGCAAAGACAAAAATAAAAAATAATATCGTGACATTGCGTCTTTAACGGTATCAGTATCAAGTGAATAAAATAAAGAGGAGCAAAAAAAACGAGTGAACAATGCGACTGTCCAATTAAACAAAGCTCGCTCACGTCATCGAAAGGTGTTTCCCGAAGAACGTAACACACACATGCGTGATCAGCTGACTGCTCCGATTTTAACTCACACTACTAAACGACTGTTAGAGAACATAAATAATGACGGCCCACCTAAATAGCTATACGTAACATCGTATAATTTGTATAAACGGGCGGCCGACGGAAGAATGTGCGATACGTCAGTTTTCTCCACCGCCGTAGGTTTTACGGCGCCCGAATAAAAGCGAACTGTTCGATTTGTTGTAGGTAGTTAGGACATTTTATGATTGGATGTCGCCGAGCGTGAGATCGCATTAAATAATCACTCTCATAAACACAATAAACACGCACACTTCGATTGTAATGCTTCGCTATGCCATTAAGAAAGAAAGCTTCTTTCTGAAACGTTTTTACAAATATCTCCTTTTGAAGCTAAAACGTATTTTTGTCGTGAATAAACTTTTCTCTTTCTATTAATTATTTTGTAAGAGATTAAAGAAAATTTTTACATGAACATCTTTGTAAACAGCATTTTAACTTCTCCTTGAAAAAAAAAAAATCATGAAATTGACAAATATTGACCAATATATAATTATATAATTACAAACCAAATGTTTAATACTTTAATAGACGATAATGTAATTTTTTTAAAATTTCTCTTAATTATAGAGCATGTGTAATAAAATGCTGCAAGTAATATATTTTGAATATCCAGTTCAATGTTGCTAGAATATACAAATGTAGAGCTGCGTTTTATATTATCCCCATTTTGTTCTAAAGATAATGATTAATAAGAATGCCATTGATATTTAACATTTTTACTTGTAATACAGAATAAAAATTACTAAACTAGTTGATAATCATTTTAACGTCTCTTCGCTACATTTCAATTATTTTTAGAGTATTCTCTACAAATAGGTTTTTTTTTAATAAAACCTATATATGTATATTTATAACATTTAAATGTTTATAAATTGCACTTGTAAAATTATGTTACATATTTATATTTTGTAAAATGTTTGACTTTTAACAAGTTTAACAAAAAACAATTATTTTTCGTTTTTGCACTTCCAATTGGCCTTTCAGTATACATAATCATTATTTAAGTATTAAGAGTATTAAAAAAACAGAATGTTCCAAGAGTAAAAAACAACAATAAATACTATACATAATTTTTTATTTAGTGAATACGCATAGAATGTTCAATTTCCGTCGGCAAACGAAACAGTGATAGCTTTCCAATAGGTAACACCAATATTTATTATTTTGAAAAAGTATATCATACACATTATTAAGGTGTTTACATGCTTAACCGTAATGAATTTAAAAATATTATTACTTAATTAAATCTAATTAAAATGTCTATAAATATTCTATTTAAAATATCTATATATTTATATTTTTTATTGCATACGATATTCAAGTTAATCTCCTAACAGTCACCGGTCATATGATAATAACAACAAACATCTAGTCACACCGTCATAAAATAGAATTCACGAGTATTGAGCTAACGCACACTGGCACGACAGCGGTCGGATGTCACGCACACGCCGGCGAGATCGCGTCGTGTCACACGCACACAAACATGAATCGGCAATAGATAAGAATCGTCCCATTTTACAATAAGGAGCCATTCGATCGCGATACTTACTGTGTTCGCAGGCAGCCTTATGATGACGGCCGTCTTGGAAACTTCTTGGAACGGCACCGACACACAGATTACAGTCGACTGCGAACATGCAGTCTACATACACACATACACAGCGCGTACACGATAAGAGTCGACGATACAGGGTCGGAGAGATAGGCTCAAATCGACGAGTAGGCTCTTAATTCGAGCACGAAATATCCAAGATGTAGGTAGAGTAAGTAGAGTAGCGCTAACGGTGCGCGCGTTTCAGTTGGCGCACAGCGACTGGCGCAGGCGAGGCGCGAGGCGCGCGGCGAAGCGGGCGGGCGAGCGAGCGATTTCACCGGGCTGATATTGCGACGGCGGCACGTCGCTCCACTCTGGCCCATATGTATAGCTATGAGGCGCGCTGCGAGCCGAGCGGGGGGTCGCGCTATGCCAGCGCTGCACGCACCCAATCGACTCGACTCGACTCGACCAGTTATTTGTTCGCGCACACACTCACCTTCTGCACCGACGTACATGGCAAATCAGCTTAGTTCTGCTATGGCTTTGGTTTATATGTATTCGATTCATTTAATTATATCACTGCGAGAAATATATAATATTCATTGGAAATTTCTTGTATGTATTCGTTTCCTAAGTACTATTATTTGCATAAGATTATAAATAATTTAATATGTCAAAATGTTAAATGTTGTCGAATAAACAAAAAAAATAAATAAATGGTAGAACTAAAATCATCTGTCCGCACTATACCTAATATAGCCAAACAATAGAGCGCAATAAGCCACTAACGCCTAGTAACAAATTAATTAGGCAATATTGATCGGATTGTATGCGGTCGACATATAAATACATACATTGATATAATGTTATGCATCTCATTACTGTTGCGGTGCTCAATAATGGCCTATTGGGAATGCGGGTCACTTGTATTTGCGCACTGGCGATTATTTGCAGATATTGTAAAAGTATCAAGCGTGAATATCATCACATAAAGAATAGCCTTAATAAAATATCACATTACGCTTAAGAAACCAACGAAAAATTAAGATAAAAATTAAGATAGAAATAAAATATCTAAAAAACAAGGGGTGCAAGGCGCCACTAAGGCGGCCCCGGGGCCTGGAACAAAAGCCGCCTAACGGCCTGCGCATGAGTCTTGTCATGAATTTTTTCTGGATCAATTTGTTTGTCAAAATAATAATAGAACAGCATAAGACAGTGAAATATCTTTTATATATTATTTCAAGTACGAAATTAATATACCAATTACACATTAACAAACACCACATTAGTATGATTTTTAATATATTTGATATATTTTATATTCATACCAATTCAGTGACAATATTCGCTCATGGAAAATTTTAAATGAAACAGAATATATACCAAGGATTGACCACTGGAACAGTAGATTAATCGTAATTTTTGGTACAGAAACCTGTTCTTAGAGCCGAGCGGCAGTGGGGTGCGAGAGCAGGCGCTCCACAAAATAAAAGAAATATGTTTTAGTAGGTTAGCGAGTGTGTTTACGGGCCTTTTTCTCGACTCTGATTATGCTGTTATTAGTTGCATAATATAGTTTCATAATTGAAAAATTTTCCTTAAAAATATTTTTAGCTCAAGTGTGTAAAATTTTAACTTTGAAGCATCTTACTTTTTGAATATGTAGTTTCCTTTTGAAGGTGTATTATTAGACATCACGAGCACCTTTAAAAGTTCGTTGAAATAAGACATAAATATGTGAAACATGTCAGTAACGCCATCTGTCGAGCGCCAGGCGAACCTCGGACCGGATACGCGACCAGTTTTGTAGTGACACCGAACACCTGCAAGCGCTCGCTTACCAAGCTACCATCAATTTATAACACTTCAGAGTACTTGACTTTAGCTTTATATTTTCGCATAATAATCAGTGATAAAGGAATTCTGATACACAATAAGTGTAATAAATTCGTTTTAATCTTATTCCGTACTGCATCTATTAAAATAATTTTATGCAAAATAAATTAAGTATTTCAATGAGTCCTAAAATAAGCCAAAGTAAATAATTATGTTTATTTACATTACACACATATATGAAATGCACATAATGAAATATATGAAATAAAATGCCATAAAACCATAAGTACATTACAATAATTTACTCCTATCTACCTGATATTGTTATTTAGCTAAAATGCTTTAATATTCGGTACATTAATTCAAACCGTAAGACAATAAAGTGTTGTTACGTAAGAAAGTGCAAGACGCGTCAATGGCATCTCGACCCTGTCTTCATTCCTGTCACTGACCCACATTACTCATATACAATCACAATTCCGGTATAATAAGTTGGCACGTAGTGAGCTTTCATAATAGTTGAAACAATTATTTCAAAAACATCTTCCAGTTGTTTTCACAAGTATAGTGAAGCTACAAAAGTTCTAATTTTATATTTGTATTAGATAGAATACTGTTTTCCCCCTAATAACGTTAACACTATCGAACTTTACATTATTTTAATGTTTAATATAAATAACGCATACAAAATCATTGAATCGTGAATATAGGCGTGTATTAATATTATATTTTTTATTTGTAATAAATTAATATTTTTCTTTGTAACAAAGTTAATTTTCCCAACTATACATAACTTTAATGCTTAATGTAGAGAACGCATACAAAATTATTAAATGGTAAATGTAAACATGTATGTAAAACACACTTGCCAGAGGACCTTCAGATATATTAATTCGCTTTTAGTATACTTCAATACATTATACTGGTAGTAGTGGTACATATAATGACTGAAGTGTTTAAAATATATATACCCTAAACCATCGCGTGTGGGTGTCCATTCGACAAATCACATGGTGATTTTAAATATAATTAATGTTCCATCATTTCATTAATAATAACCATAAACATTTTTAAACATCTGATTACTCGCTAGGATTTTAGCCAGTATAAAGTTAAAAAGATTAATATTAATCAAGCAAAAGTTAGTGGTATTTTATCTCCTTCAAGAAGTAAGGATCATTAAAGTAAAAACAAATTAAATAATTAGCAACGTTACTAAGTCCGATACACGTCATTTATGTCTAAAAAATGGCTAAATATCTGTGTCATTGACGAGGTTACACAAGATAAGAATAAAAATAGTCACATCATGTAGAAACTCTTAAACACGTGACTATTATTTATAGTAGCGCCAAGTGGCAAACACTGAATGAACTTTTCTTTTCGTGAGAAATGGCCGTGTGTGCGTGTCCCGGTGTCAATGTAGGCCACTGTCAAGGTCGAATGTTTAATATAAAGTCTGGCGTCGGGACATTAAAATGGTCGGCCCCTCCCAAAGACCCCCTTATCCCCAACTCGGGCGGCGGTCGCAATCGTTGCAACTCGTTATTTATTATCTGAAGGCCCCCCTCTCTCAAGATGCTACCAGTCTCTCCAACCTACAAACCTAAGTATTAAAAAAAAAAACAATTACTAAAGCCGCGCTTATCAAAGCGCCATTGTGCTTGGGGCCAGAACAGCTGATGCGATAGTATAAACACATCCCTGACCTATTCTTTGTATGACGAAACTAGTGCCGGATGATTACTGACTGAGGTAGATAAATGTAAATAGTGGGCGTGGTCGTTATCAGAAAACAGTAAAAGGCCGAGTTGAATGCCACTATCGATATAATATAGTACTTGATTATATGTTACGTAGGTGGTAAGTAATTACGTTGGATTAAATGTTGCAGATGTTGCAGGATTATTAGTAAACTGAAAAGGGAATCTTCAATATAGAGTCAGATTATAATATGTAAAGGAGCTAGACAAATTCGCGATGTCGACCGACGCGACGCAAAGCGTGCACCCGAGAAACTTGTAACTCTCACTTTCGGGTAAGAAAGGCTCGGTGGCTGTGCTTTCAAGTTCACTATAAATACATACAACTAATACAAAATAGCTTTAAGTGTGACGTAACATTCAACACTGACTTAAATAAAGCTTAATGCAATATTACATAAGTTGTTGACATATCGTTACAGTTCATGTTTTTTTATTTACACAAATAAATCTTTCTGATAAATCTTATATGAACCTATTTTAACGAAATGATCACATATATTCATTTTTTCATCATTTTCAGTATTCCGCGATTTTCAGTATTCACATATAGATCCTAGAAACTTTATTTTTTTTTTATTATTTTTATGGCACCTAAATTTAAGTCACTTTATAAAATAATTACTACTACAATCTTGATCAATTTCTGAGAAAGTAAGGATATATAAAATAAAAATATTTAGCACAATAAAGCAGACAGGAAGAAAAAAATATATACAAACCGTTTATTTTGTTACATACTAAAACTTAATTAGCAGAAGTGGTGTACTGTTGCACTTCTACTAATTATTTTATAATTTTCTACTGAGTATTACTAGAATGTATAAACGAGGCACTATATAATACTCTTTAACGACTGTAAAATTTATATTTGAATATAGATAATCAAAAAATCGTTTCAAAATTATTTACCTGCCTGATATACCGAATTATAATATTAAAACTAATCATTGTGAAGACTTTTAGAAAACTTATAAGTAAATAAATAGACAAAAAAGCGTATAAGTATATAAACAGAAAAAAACAGCGTTAATGTTAAACATACAGACCAAAGTGACATAGTGGGGAAACGTCGGAATGTTAACGGAATAGTTGTGAGTTTAGTCCTCATTCGGAGCAATGAATTTGAACTTCCTACCAAATAGTGGGGTAGACGGGTAGGGAAATACTAGATTTTTTGTTACTATCGCGCTATAACATTGGAATAATACTTGAATGAATAAAAAATATATATTATAATAATTAAGAACAAAAACAGTTCATAAACATAATTTCAAGTACATTTGCTAAGAGATGGTAATTTTCACCATAGAGGGTTGGGTCTACTTGCTATACACCTGTCACGACACAGCACAAAAAGAGCCCGCATCAAAGAATGCGCACGTTTGTTCAGCATCAAGTGCGCCTAGGTATGTATACGTTAGCCGTCACGAAGCGAGCCGTGCCCGTCCGCTACGATCAAATGACATCATCTTTATATGAGAACTCACTTGTTGAATATTGATCTCAGCCCTTAGTGTTTTGAAGTCATATTATTCAAAACATTTATACAGATGATGCACTGTCGTACCAAAATATCAAATCCATCATCCATAATCATATTTACGTCGTGTTAGTTTAAATATTAAAACCTGGGGTATATTTAAGTTATAGCAACCAATTTGTTCATGAAAAATGTAAATAAATTAGAAAATAAGACAAAACCACAATTATACTAAAAACCACACTAGGTTTTTAATAAGCATTTCATTACCCTTAAATGAAATTAGAGTAAAGGAGTGACTCGTATATCCAACAATGTAGTTAACACGTCTGTTAAATACCAAAAGCGAAGTTGCAAAAACCATGTACACTTCAATGTTTTCAGTAAAACACACAACGTTACAATAGTTAGGCAAGTCAACAAAACCTTCAAATATATGCGATAGCCCATTAAAGTAGCTGTTGGGGACGTTGACAAATCTCTAATTAGAGTAACTATATTGTTCAGAATTAACGTTTGTTACGCTGTTGTGTCATGACATATATTAGACAATGCGAAGTTAGGGGCCAGGTTAGTGTTGGTCGGGAACGGCGGGCAGCTAGCTAAACGTCACAAACATGCCCGTGATTGATGGTTGCGGTGACACTGGTTGCGTCAGTAGAGGTCGCGGGGTCAATGCCGGCTCTATCACAATAGCCGCCACTCAAGAAAATAATTGCCCTATCATGGGTATAATTCATTCCAAATTTATGTTATTATTACTGTAAGTGTACTTAATATACTATTAGTAATATATACTATTATATAATAAATGTTTAAGTCTACTATAATCTATAATACCCGGTAGGTATACTATATATATAATTTTATAACACTTATACATTTAACAAAATTTTAGTTACTTTATAATTATAAATTATAGTAATTTTAAAACAATTAATACAAATAGTACCTACTTATAAACCAAATGTGCAAGTTCAGAGGTTCAATAAAAATATATAAGCCAAGTTAATTGTGTTACGAAATATAGATAAACGGAAACTGGTGGCACAATCAATACTAACTGTTTCGTTTATGAAAATCTATGATCAAGTAAGGTGAGCCGGTCTCAGGTTACGACCACCCGGAACGGTGACTATTCGGCATCAATTCAAATACGTGGGGTCCCTATAAAACGGTCCCTTTTACGACAACGGCTACAGTACACATTCACATTAGAGTAGGCATTCAAAAACAATAACGATACGGCGAGGGTTCGCGATAGGATCCTCTTTGATGTTATAAGCGTCCCTCGCTGGCACAATACACCGACTAAAACATATTTTGCCTCACCTGTTCGCACTTCAGTATTATTGACTACATTAGGAATTATATTTCGTTTAGTATCGTACTTCATTTCATTATATTTTATGAAACGCCTTATTACGTCAAGCGTTATTATAGTATTGTTCATTTTGTGTTAAAGATATTAAATTATTTTAAGACCAAAGACATTTTTCCATCAAACTGTAAAGGTAATTATTTATATTTTCGCCTTTATAAATAAGATATTATACACGGTTAAAAGTACTCGTACAATATTGTCACGTTTGATGATCGTAATTCGTATAAAGTTTTATAATAATCATTTACTGTGTATGCTGATAAAGCTTCACTTCGCGTATTCATTATAACCCCACTTTGCGAATAACGTACAAAGTTCAGCGTAAGCTCGTAATAATCTGTAAGTTAGCTTAGGTTGATGGATAAACGTTAGTGTATATATGAACAAAATATGGTAATGCAGACATTATTAAAGCGTGTGCTCGTGCAGTTAGCTAACAAGTAACCGCAGAAGCGACAGGGCACGCTTGGTGTACACGGTGCGGAACACGGCGACTCGCCCACCACGTACTTTAGCGGTTCATTGCGGCTCTCTTAATATTTCGTCCTACATAACTTGTAATAGCTCTGAAACTTGTTAGCCGGTGAAATTCAGCCAGTTTTATGAACATATTGTGTGATGTAATTTTGTAATAACATTTTTATTTTTACGTTTGAGCTAATTTAAAAGATTGCTTTTAAAATTTAAAATAAATTTAATAGGTTTTGATTTGTATTTAATTTAACTACTAAAAAATTGTCTTAATTGCTATAGCATCGTGTTTATGAAAATTTAGATGTTATTTTTCATATAAATGTTTAGCACAGTGTTGGCGTGAATGTGTATGGCTATTAAGAAACGATAGGTATGGTTGCGGGACTGGGTCCGGTTTATAACCTCGTTACCGGAGATCCGAGGTTTTTACAACGCGAATAAACCGCCCACTTTGCCCGACCTACGCACCCTGTAATTGGGGTAAATCTTTTTATTAAGAACTCGTAACAACGCATATAAATATTATACGTTGTTGAGTTTTCCAAACGAATGCATAGAGGAGGTAATTTAAATTTTATTTGCAACAAACACAATATTATCTATCTGAATATTATTGGATGCATTAATCATTCGGAATGTTTCATAAATACAATACTTTGTAATTAATGCATTAGTGCTTTTTGTCGTATTTTCGGAACGAAACAACATGAAAATGCTTTATCTGTTTTTGGAGCAGTATCAATTATTAAAATGCAAGTATAACGAGTGCCGACCACATTTTGTTCGCATTCGGCCTCGCGGCGCATTATCGAAATCGGACCGCAATAATTACATTCGAGCCGAATGCGGCCGGCCACTCCATCCATCTGTCCAAACGACTGACCAAATAAAATATACGCTCGCGATAAACTTTTGTAATCGAAGTATTCGTTATTCGTCTTTTTACAATTATATACATATAACATTAGTACATAGGCCATTAGCCATACCTACTAATTCTTTTCTTAATAAAAAAACGCAACAATAGTAATTGTTATTATGGTTTACATGAATATATAAATACTTATAAAATTTTATTAAATATTTATTTATTATTAATAAATTTTAATATATTTAAAATATTTTAAATTTACTTTGTGTAGTTTCAAAACATTTACGATATAATTAATACATATTTTATATATAACGTTTTTTCTTGCTTACAGCACATTCCACATTATTATTATATTATGTATACCAACACTCGTATATATTTTGTTAAACATAACACGTAGTACTACTATTGTATTTATTTTTCCAAATTATGAAATTTGCAATAATAGTTTCACGTGATATGTTGACTCTTAAATTTTACGTCAAATGTGACGTAGTTAAGGATATTTTATTAACAGATATCGTTTACAGTACAGTTAGCTTTGTAGTATGCACTACATTCAAGTCTCGTACAAAATTCCATCTAAATTTTTTGGAATAAAATTTATTTTGCTTTATTTTTGCAGGCGCGGCGGTCGCCTGTCGACTGATTACGTACTCTGCCGTCATTCATTTGCGTCTACACTGCCCTAATCAATCTCGTTTATTATGAACGTGCACAGCGAGCGGCCCTGTCTAGCACTTTACATTTGGTCATATTGTAACGTAAAATGTTTTTAGTGTTACTGTTATCAAGTATGTATATTTATTAAATGAAAATATTTATTTTCATTTAATTTTTTTCGTTAGTTACTGTTAATTAAAGTCATAAAATAAGTTAAAATAATACAGGCTTTTAAGAAGACACCAATTTTTTTATTTTACGTAAAGCTATTGTTAGTAACGTTTACATTTCTGCACACACTATTCCGTGGGATAGGGTGCTTTCGTGACATTAATGAATAGCATTGTAAAAAAGACATTCTTATAAAGCGGCCCCTCGCTTTCTAGGATGCATTATATTTCTTTTGAGCTGTCATTCACCACTCGACGTAGAGTTGCATAAATAAATAATTCGAATCGGACCCTTCTCGACCTTACCTCGTTACTTGTATTGAATGACTTTATTATAGCTACAAAAATATTTTTGAGCAAATAATGACATTCGCATTTCTAATTAAATTCCTAAATTCAAGGAATCAACTTGTCTTACTTAATAAAACTCGACAATTATCGAAAATTATTCTATTTACTTTTAATATGTTGTTCTACGCAAATAAAAAAACAAAACGTTTTACCGATGAACTTAATAAAGGGATCATATAATGATAGAATTATATTTAATTCTAATAAAGAGAACCATAAAAAGTGGATAAAATACTCCCGACAGAATTTCGCTCAAAAGAGTAACGCGAGGGTCGACGACTTGGCAGTGGGCCGCGCTCAGTCGCTACAGTAGAAAGGAGCGGTCCCCTCGATTTCGGCAACGTTCGGTACATTCATTACAAAAAGCGACACATCGCCCGGGCCCCGGTTTAATAATTCTACTCATTTGGTTTCCCCCGAACGAGTCGCGAGACAACGCGCCCGGCTAACTGTATCAATCAACATCAAACAAATTCGCTTTAACTTTTAAAATACAAAGATAGGGTTACGTCGAAGCAAAATTCTCTTTTTGTCTTAGCCAGAAATATTCTAAATGGTAATATGTAAAATTTAAGCCACTCCGAAAGAGGCTCAACGTGACTGATAGGGGATCCTAAAACAACAAAACTCGGATCTATGCCATTCAGTCGACCCGCATCCAACCAACTGTGGCCTACAGAATATTTTAACACAAAGCCTGTTCGAGTATAAAAAGATTTCAAAACATTATTTTTATCAGACCCGTTACGACTAGTCGTGTAACGGCCCTACTCTCTAGGGTTGCAACTGTCACCGACAATTTCTTTTTATCGTTCATTTCGTAATGCAGTGTTCTGTTATCGCCGAAGCCTGCGGCTATGATCCTTCTAAACGAAAACGCGCGCTTTGATGCTTAATGAAATAGCGGATTGTTACAAAGCGGGTATAAATCCCAAATATAAATCGCACACAGGAGGAGTGTACACTGAATTCAATTGCAAAATATGTTCAAGTATAAATAATGCTTCGATTTCCTGCGCGCATTGCATAGGAAATTGCTTTCATTTTTAAGCGTGGAAACAATGTGGACTATAAATAAAATTATTCACGCCAACACAAATATAAGTAGGTTTTGCTTTTGCAGCGCGTCGGCTGGCTAGCGGCACAATTTAGCAAACAAGCTTATTGTCAAGTGTCGCGCGGATGGTTCGTTAACTACGAGCGTGCGCCGTACAGTATGAAGAGTACTGTAGTGTCGGTTCATAAACAGACACGCGAGCTTCACTTATTTTACACTGACACGACATTTATGATTATAATTAATGATGTTTTTACTGGCGCCATTTTGGAGCATTGAGGTTGTAAATGAAACAAAGATGAATGGATGAATACGTTCATTTGGTAGCATTGTTTATGTATGCATAGAATGTCCGAATTTGAAAATATTTTGTAATAAAGCCTGAATGGTAGCTTCGTATGTGCATCTTTATTGGTATTTATTAATACATTTACTGTGGTGTAATAAACTGTTACATGTAAAGATAACAAAAATATATATTTTTTATAGGGAAATCCACTTACCGAGTCTTGATCATGTGCATTTGGTGTGGACGGCTGCGGTGGCCTGGGCGGAGGTGGGTAACCCTGTAACCAAAAATATGTAACTTAATGTGGGATATATGCGTAATCAAGAATTCAAACTGTACGTAAGAAAATCAAGTATATTTCCCCAAAGCAAATGTTAAGCTATTAATTGGAGACTAATTCGGCGCCAACTAACTTGTGTAACAATATTTTGCTTCAGCTCCTGATTTATTATATATATATAGAATTAAACCTCTATTTTTAATGTAGAAGTTTCTATGACAAATATAAAAGGTTTCTTACAACACTTATACTCTTAGTCACTGAGATTATAGATACAACAAGATACATACCATAATACATTACTACATAGATTTTCTATATTGTCAAATATATACAAATTTTCGTTTTTGTAACTATGTAACATTTTATAGTTTTGATTGGGTTCTATTCATATTCGAGTCCATATTTGTCTCCTAAACCTTGTTGTATACAGTTTAGTGAAGTGAAATATTATCAGCCATCACACAATGTTAAATATACAGAATACAAATATAAACAGCGTGACCTTATATTTTAAAATAGTTAAATAGATAAGTTGTAATTATACTATATACATATAATACCTAATGCAGGTTACCAATCTTACGCAATTTTATTTTCAAAAGTTATAGTCTACATGCAATTAAATCGTATATCGCATTGAAGCAATTTCAAAACGTAGCGCCGTTGAATGTTTATTCGTTATACCGAGAACATCTTTACAGCATTAATGTAGATGCACATTGCAATTACAAACGACCGGCGAGCGTCGAGAAGTCCGATGCAAACTAAGTTTCATGCAACTCGTCCCGCTGAAACTCTATAAGCAAAGACGCTTAAACGTTTAATACAAAGCATATTTTTTCATTTCACTCTTGCGAAGTAAAAAGGAGAACGCTGTGCCAACTTAACCGAACAGATAGATAAGTAGAAGTTATTTCTGCGTATTGTGATAAAAGTGTATAAAAAGGTAGTAAGTACAGCCTATATTTAAAGTTAAATAGTTATACTCTCTTTTAAACATAAATGTGTATGTTTAATAATGTAAATGATGTAATTTTGTTATGTTTTGAAAAAAATAAATTATCTTATATTATGACTGTAACTGAAATATATACAAAAAACATTTTTAAGTCACAGTGAGCCCTACAATCGTTATTTCGATTATAACTATATAAATATTAAAACAATAACGATTAGAGAAAAACATATTGATGCACATCACACACTGAAAGCTGTGTATGAAAGACAAACTTTCAAACGCGAGCCACGTAGTGAGAGGCAAAACAAACCCGCAATTACAGAGTTGAATGCGCAAAATACACTAATTCTACTCTGTGGAGCCCGGCCGGGATCTATGTGCTTAGCGAGTAAAAATGCAATTCAAAATTGTATGATTGGTCCCTTTGTTCGCTGAATTCGAAACATTGTCGGCAAACGTTTGTTTGGTTTTCGTTTGTACACTGTTCGTTTGATGACAACAATAATTATTCGGATTCGGCTTTTATATTTGTTTTCGTTGAGTTATTGATTAGTATCAGCTAGTTGTTTGATAAACGAGGAAAATTTAAAATGTCATCTAATATTAATTAAATGTGCTAAATAACATCAAAGGTAAAATCTAATTTATACACCAATTAATTACTTATATAGAGCGGACACGTCAGTTGCAACCGTATATTATTTTTTTACTTTGTATTATTTGCAGGAACAGCAAAAGGGAGCGAGTGTCATAATTTATCCAGCAATTCCCGACAGCGTCGCCGGTGCCACTCCGTAAGAGAATGTACGCTACAGTCAGCGTTTCATAGGTTTCCAGCCGAGAAAATCGCTGCGCAAAGTTCCGGGAATCTAGAGCATTTTGCAGTTTGTTATAAGCGTACCTACCAGGGCACCCTCGCGATAATTCACTTTATGTATAAATAAAATCGTAGACATGACACAGAATTTGTACGTTTATAAAATAAGAAATAGATAAAATCTCTTTAATAGAGGAAATGCTGCTCTACCTATAATGGTATATATTTAAAGGGGAAAGAAAAATAAAATACCTAAAAAGAAACAGTCCAAAAATGTTGTTTATAGGTTGCTGTTAAAATAGCTGTAACATGTCATCGCAGGACTTGATATGTATTAAAACAATAAAACACACGACAAAATCATAAGATAGATTTAGATAAAAAATTACTCAAACAATTACTCAAATATTATTTGACAAATATTTCTCGTTAAGCATAAAATATAGCACGGTTTTACAAGCAACGCGAGCCAGGCTCGACGGTAGAAGCAGAGCCGTCGCACACAAGAGGCGCGCGCCCACTATGGGGGAATATTAAATAAGCGAACAAAATATATCTTGTCAGTGGCTCCGCTCTATATCTTTTCATGTGATAAACTAACTGCAGATAACTTCAAATCATATCATCTTACTAATATTATGATAAAATTCATAGAATTACGCAGAAAGGCATTTCGTTATAGCGATAAATTGTAAGGCATCCAAAATATTTTTCCATAAAACAGCGATGTAATTAATATTGTTTCAGTAGTGAAGTCCAGTAAAATATAATTAGTGATTCCTCATTACCGCGCGGCATGGCCCCTCTGGACGTTCGTGCGTCTGCCGGCTTATGGTTATTAATAACGCGGCGCCCCGCCCCCCCGCGGCCCCCTGCCCCCACGCTCGCCCGCACTGCTGCCGCACGTCTGACATTTTAATTCCGGAGCCGGCCGTACGTCCGCCGCGTGCCTTCGTTATCGACATGCAATTTTATCGACTATATTTTCTTTGAATACAAAACTGGTACAGAGATCTTTCCCTGACATCATTATAATGGATAACGGAAATAGAAATTTCTTCATTCAGCTGCTTTATTAGAAATGAAAGGATGGTCAAAAGTATGAGTTTTCCTGTAGAAAAGAGTAGATAGATATAGAAAGAGAAACGAGTCAGTCGGCGGATGCGGTCATCTGGGAAGCATAAAAACCGTAAAGTAAAGTAACATCGATCGAAGTGCGCTCGCATCACTAGCTACAAATGCTACAATGGCGGTCGGGCGAGCGCAGGTCGAGCGCAACATGGCTGCCTGGTAGGCGGTTCGAGCGACCGAGGAGAGAGAGCCAGCGCTAGTGTTGCGCTCCCGCTCGCACTCGCACGCGGCGCTCGCATCGATCTCTACTCGCCGAGCTCGCCCCCAGCACCAGAAAGGCGGAACTAACAAAATTACAAAGCGCTTTCGAGCCGCTAATCATAAAATAAGATACGACGTTTCATTTCGACCGTACGACTCTAGAGCGATCGCGATGCTGGAATGGCCCTTGACTCTCAAAATTCTCCACTGGCATCATAGAGTATTAACCTCGCGTCGCTATAATCTCGTAGCCGCAGATTACATTTTAAACGGACGACACATTTCGACAAAGATACTGACTGAATACTGCTCTGAGCGACTTAGATCATTGTTCTTTAGCGTAGAACGAAACGACCAATTGCTACTGAGCATGATAATTACATCAGTGGCTACAGTAACGTCGAGTTTAAGCTTAGAGAGGAATTTTTAATTACGTTTGTTACTTTGATTGGCCAAGAGAATTGTTTTGGTGTAGCTTTTAAAAATTTTAATAACATGCGATTAAAGTATTTTCGATACTATTTGTAGATAGTATATACGGGCTTCGCGGTAGAATACGTTACATTAGATATTTGCAGGTTAATTCAGGCCTGAGGAATTGATGGAAGCCCCCTAAGCAAGTGTTCTGCTCCGCCTACTGTGTGATAGTTGAGTGACGTTTAATTTTTGCACCCTCTGAGGTCTTATTGCTTTATTAATGAGCCAAATTATCGCGTACAAATTTCTTTTAAATTTAAATAAAAAGTCAGTGGATGTATAATAAAATAATTTAAATATTGTTTACATCATTTATCTCTCTTTGCATGATTTGAAAAGAAAATAACAAAACAATATTGTGTAACGTAATCAAGATTGGTTGGTCAAGATATCAATTGTTATAACTTACAATAATAAAGTCGGTGCAGTCTATTTATATGAAACCATGTGCGCCGTCTTCATTACATATACAGTCGGCAGTAATACACCACGTGCTTTTAATAAATGTAGCGATGACGACCATATTGAAAATGTCCTTTAAAATTTAACATTTAAATAAATTTATAGTTCAAATTATTAAATAACTTTTTTTAATTTTAAATAAGTACTCCAGTCCAGTCCAGGTCTGTACTATATAGCAACCATGCGCGTTTTATCATTAAAAAATACTATGTAAATCTGAGATTTTTAACAAATGCAAAACTATTATCTTACTTTGTATGCATTTAAAAGTATACTCGTTGAAGGTAAAGCGTCAATATGATTTGTGGCATAAAAACTATTTTAATTAATTCATAGTGTTAAAGAAGTATTGAAGAAATTTGTATTTTATATAAAACACAAATGTAGTATGAACTTAGATGAATAGTGTAAATACAATTCGATACGTGGCGATGGTCAAATGTAATTATTTCTCGCAAAATCAAAACGACCGTCAGGTATAATGTGTTGCTTTGTGTCTAGTTTGTGATACCGAGGGAGACCAGTCCGATGAATTTCGATTTGTAATGTTGGCTTTTGACAATATTGTGCGGTGGCAAAGCCTAAATCAATCCTAATTTTGAATAGCTTTAGGGATCGTTTACTTATCATTCAATTAACGGATTTCGTATGTATTTTACATCTTTTATATTTTTCATATAATTATTTACACGAAGAAATAAAAAAACAGCTCAATATTTTTTATTTTAAATATTTTTTAAATATAAATAGATAAATAACGTCACTCTATAACAGCATATATTCCATTATCATACACAGTACATTTCCCTGTATAATGCATCCTATGACTTTAAAAGTGCTTTTGAAAGGCCGACGTATTTTCAAGATCACGATCATTAATCCTGTCTCAAAATTAATTTGCATATCCGTTCGGCTCGAATATCAAACTGAGTGGGAAATCTACATTCATAAAACGGACGTCGTTAATGTTTAAAGACTTACATTAAAATGAAAGCGATATATAAATTGGGTTAAATAATACTCCAGTTATTTCTTAAGAATTAAGATAATCTTCTTAAAAAGTATAGGGAATACATTTAATTTCATACGACTCTACTTATACTATAATGATAAAGCCTAATTATATGAAAAATATAATTAAGCATTACATTAATATAAAATTGACATTTATCCTTATCGTCAAGCAGAAGCCTGCCTACGACAGTACGTCATCTACAAACAATAGTCAATGCAAGGTGAAACGTTATCACATTACATAACGTGTTTAAATGCACGTTACGTTATTCCACTTACTATTTAAGTAGGTTAACTGCGAATAGTGTATTTTTTATAGTTTATTTTTAATAAATAAACTTTACTTCTATGTCTTTATTCTTATGTGTTATCGTTTAATTCTCGTTTACGTAATGGTGGCTAATATTAACTAACTTATAGAATAAAATTATACGGTTTTTAAGGAAAGTTGATCTGAGTTAGACTCAGTGAGTGTCCAACATGGTTTAAAGATGCCGGTAAAGATAAAAAATGTCATCTTATATAACATATTGTTGCATTTTTGATACTGAAAATTGTGAAGAACTTATGTAATTTATTATTAAGTTAGTCAAATTAGTAATTGTTTACGCGTTCCAAATTTCCAACAGAAACTCAAGTGTTAATAGTTTTTACAGAGAAAAAAATAAAACCCTAATATAGATTTACAAATACCAAAAAGATGCTGCAATAGAAATAAATTTGTAGTGTTTAACTTATCCCGAACAAATAGAAAATTTGTTAAAAAAAATAAAAAGCATCAAAGGCTTTCGAACAACGCGAAAAGGATGAGTCAGACAAAAGATATAAGAAAAATAAAAGAGCGGCGTAAAGTTCGCAAAAGTAAAAGTTATCCATTAGGACCGGCATAAGCATAGACGGTTTATTGAAATAGTTATTGTTGGGGAGGTAATTTTTAAAAATTGCCTACATTTGGCAGCAGTTTAATGATAGTGATAACAGTAAAGTTCATAGCCGATGCTCTACGGTCGAGTTTCGTGGATTATTCGCACTATCATAGAGGGGTGCAATTTCGTTAACGTTACAGATTTCCATATAAAATACCTCAGCGTTTGTTGCTTATATACGTATTATTCTGTTTTACTGTTTATTTATAGTAAGTATCTATACCTTTACAATAAAATATTTTAACATGAATGTGCTTAAAAAAGTATATAATATATTACAGTTACGCTTGCTAACATCAAAAAATCATACCTATACAAAAATTTGTCGTGTACATAATTTACGCATTCGATTTTGATGCATATATAATATTATTATCATATAATTATGATATTTGCGATACAACTAAGAAAAATCAATTGGAAAGAGTGACTTCCATTTATTAAAAGTTCATCAACGGAATTTGAACTTACGCAATGCTCAGCCATTGGGCGCTTTTGATTATCGTGTTCAGGTACTTGCATTTGCAATAAGCTATCAGTATAATAAATAACATATTATCATCAATACAAGAATATATGGGAAAACTCGGGTTTTTGAAATTTACTCTTTTCAATCAATTCAACATGATTTTAAGTATAAATGCCTCCCATGTTCATTTAATATAATGTTAATAATCACATCATGCACGCTACTAGTCGAAAGTACTACGTGAGGACAATAAACATAAATCGAAATAATCAACCATCTAAGCATTTCTTTGCTGGAGTTTCAAAAAACAAAGTCTCAAATTCTAGGAAAATAGGAATGTTATTGGCTTTACTGAACACAATCGGTCGTTCACTGAGCTTAGAAACTGCCTTGGGAGCGGGGTACATTGTCAGTAAGAAAATGTGAGACCTAAGAGCGTTTATCAAATATTTAGTCCTAAATATAATACGTTTTATTTTTACAAGCAAGGTTAAAAAGTTTTGACTTGTTTATATTATCGTATAGATTCAGTCTACTTAAGAATATAATCAGTCTTCATATTATGGTGTTGGCATTATTTTTTACAGTAACTTGTTTTAAACTTCGCCTTACGTGTCATTTAAATAAGGTAAAATATAATGTTATCACATGCGATACCAAGATAAATGTAGTTTATCAATATGATATGCAATTTTGAAGAATACAAAAATTTGGGTTTCTCTAAGGATCTTCGATGTATCACTTTCAGGAAGTATATTATATTATAAATTAAATATTATACTAGCTTTCCTGAGACTTAAGACTTCACCAGTCTAGTCAAAAGTGTAAACAACGAAGGGTTGTTTAATGTGCACGTATTCCGAGGTACATAATGTTTAGGTACAGCGGGTGACACAAATGATTTACGTTATGAGAAGTAATTTTCCTCAATAAAAGATTTTGGCACAAAAAATACAGAAGCTTCTGAAATTAAACCACATAATCTCTTCAACAATACATTTTTAGTATGTATGTTTGTATACAATTTACTTATATGTATAACAAAAAAGATATATCTTAAAAAAATAACACATTTAGAAACATCGCATGAATATTAAACATAGAACATTTATTCAAATAATCAAATCTTCATGGTTCGACTGTACGAGGCGAATTTCACATATAAAAATACTATAAATGTTTATAGCAAAGGTATAAAAATTAAAACGTACCGATTATAGTTATGCAGTCGCATATATAAATTTTTAAAAATATTATTATTTCAATCAAATTATATATTTCTAAGTATTTTTACACAATACCACGTTTTCCAATTAAGAACAAAATTATAAGATAATAAAAACAGTCCAGTGGAAAGATTTTTAATAACTATTCTACATTACATTTACAGGACAAACTGAGGCCTTTGCGGTATCTATGTAACTTAGGTGTATCTACGAATACATAAGTTACTATTTATTTCGGCAAAGGTATTAATATTTTTTAGTAAAACGTAAACATGACTTAAAAAATTGACGTACTATATATAAAAATTGTAACGCATATCATAGAGTAAATCTGAAAATGAGTAAACGAAGCTAACTTGACTTAATCAATATAGAAATTTATAAGAAATTTAAAATAAAAGACGCATTAATAATACTAAATTGTAGTTCATGCTTCATTTAACTCAATCCATTCATGTATTATCATACATTACTTATTATTAAGTTATTACTTAATTATCGTGATGTGAACAAAAGTTTAACTTTTTTTAGTTTACCTGGTGAGGAGGTTGCGAACCAGGCGGCAAGTGTGGCGGATGCTGCGATTCCTGCGTTGGAGATAAGCCACCTGCACTTTGAGCTGTGCCAGGACTGGGTGCGCCTGGAGGATGCGTAGGAGGCTGTGGTGAACCGCCGCGCTCATAGCCCTAAGGATAAAAATAATTTGTAAATATAATTTCTAGTACCTATACCTATTAGTTAAAAACAAAAAATATATATTCGGTTACACTATATAAAACACATTCTATGCTATTATTTAGAGACAAAATATAAAGAGCAAGTAATTGAATCTTTTAACAATAAGTGCGTTATTGAATTAGCAAAATAAAAATATATTTATAAGATTTTCGCAGAAATTTCATGATTGTAAGATTTCCACTCAGGAAAATAAAAATTGACAAACTTAAATTTGCGTTCGTACCCACTCATTTGTATGAAATAAACCACACAAATCTGTTTGTAATCATTTATTTGTGTTAAAATTATGTATTTAAAATTTCGGACATTTTGCACAATAATTTACCTCCTATGGCCAAAGTTCATACGGGAAGTAACATGTATTGATTAGGTGGCGATTTTTATACAAAATGCAAAACAAATTAAGCTCCTACCTTTTCAACTTAGATTTTCACTTAGCATTAAGGGACCATATTAGAATATATGGTGTTGGTTTAATAAAATATCACTGAAAAATATAGTCTTGACAGACGGACTGGCATGCAACAAAGTGATACTAGAAGTGCTCCATTTTTTAGCTACGAAACCCTACAAACAATCTTAAATTAATGCTGTACAATAACCTGGCGATTTCACCATTTAAAATAACATAAAAAATGTAAATACTAATTTATAGAACATAAAATATCGAATTAAAGTAATCCAATGAAGTTTTTCTAGTAGTAGTGAGTATAGTAAACAACTTCTATTAATATACAAACTTGAACTTATATGTAGCACACGTTTAACAGACAAGACAGAAGTTGATATGTGCACTGTTTAGAATATATTGGATGGTTTCCAACAACTTATTTTAACGTTAAAAGTAAACAATTTTTGTATTTTTTTTATTTTAATGTTACCAACTAAAACTCTTTATAAATATTATATAGTAATTTCATTTAAATTACAATTTTTAATAGGTTATTTTTATATAAGAGTGTAGTAATAAAAATCTATAAACCAAACAATATAAAAATCTTCTTTACATTGATATGCTACTGGCTAATCCGATTTTAACGTATTAAACCAATATTATTACGTGATGTTAACCTAATGGTGATTAGAGACAAATCGACCTAGTCGAAACTCATTAGTCAACTTAATAGAGATGATATATTAATGTGCCGCTCTCGCGGGGCAACAGTTTCTGATTAAACGCTATAGTTGTGAGTTCATATCTCACAAGTACATCTTCGATGTGGATAAACAGTGCTTCTACATGACGTGTGTTTTAAAATGGACCAAATAATTATGTTCTTATCCAAAGATATAATTACCGACAATATGTACTAATTACACACGATAATAAATTCCTCAACTTGTAAAGTTATTAGTTCCGGTAATCTTATAACGCTTACAATGCAAGAGAAACAATTGAGCACGTGGTGTCGAGGCCTTGACCGTGCGCCCATTATGCAGTTTACTTGTGAATAAGTGCATTACATCTATGCATCTAGCCACGTGATATAAATAGCTTAACCCGCTAGCTCCATTGACTGCAAAACGATTGTACTGCCCATTGTTTTGCATTGAATGTTTCCTTGATATGAAAGAGTTGCGATCATAAATCTCAAATAAAACTTGTTATCAGAAAATAAAAATTGCGAATAAACGCTAAAACCTATGAATTTATTACATATAAAATAAAGTAAATAACATTCTATATTTTTAATGATTATAATTTATAATTTAAACACATTATTAAGTTGGAACTCGTTTGTAGAATCATGTTAGTCATACAAAGTGAACATACAAATTATTGAGAACGAATCTTCTTTGTAATCGTGTGTCGTAAAGGTTAACTCGTGATGCTGCTTCACAGCACGTCTAAACTGCCTGCCTACACGTGTTTACCGAGAGAAGGGGGATGTGCTATATGCAGATTGTGTCATGCGTGTAATTGCAAAGCTATTTTATTTCTAGCTCGTCAAATCAAACGAATCTGGTATCGCTCGTTGTTTGTATGATGGTAATCATCTACAATTTGTGCAAACATCATTGACTGCCGTTCATTCATTACACATCTATTATCAACGAGCGTCCTCGACATAGTTCTCGCAGACTTATTGCATTAATCGTTCGATGCTTTCACTCCACAACTGCTTTCTGCGTCACGTTTCTAGGATATAAACACGACAAAGTACACACACAAAGTACTTTGATATTAAACCGGTATTGTATGTTCTAGCATCAATTTGAATGAATCGATTTGACGAGTTATAATAGTTACATATTAGAAGTACGAACTTTTATGTTTCTAATATATATTTTGCAAGTTACGTGACAATAAAAAAGTAATCTAGAAAGGTTATCGTTCATAATCACCAAAGCTCAAAATCAATAATTAATGCCATTGGGTGGTAACGTCGAACTAAAATTTACTTAAAACGTAGATGAAATAAAGCGCTCAAGTAAGTATCTTCACCCCGATATTTATAAGTCAAAGTCAAGGACAAGATGAGTCATTTACTTTTTGCGTTTTCCCTTATTTTATTACGATAACTGATTATGAGACATTCCAACATCGCGAGACAAGACCTTTGTTACGTTACGACGAATAGGCAATTATATTATTGTGTCAAATAGGTACATTTGCGATAGTGATGTCAATAAACACGTGAGGATATGTAAATAAACTGTTATTACGTAAACATTATTCATTAATTTGTACTTATAAGTTATGCATAATACTCAGACAGGATACCCAGAAAAGATATTTATACTGAAGGCTCAAAGGTTGATACGACCAGATTGGTCATATTAATCAAAAATATAAATAAATAACTTCTAAAGCTTTGTTACGTCGAGATGTTATCTATCACTTTTTAGTATAAAGTTGATAATCAAACTTAGGTGATAATAATTTCAAGCTTAAATAATGATACTAGATTTTAGCAAGTTATATCGTATTGAAAGAAGAATTGACGAATTAAAATTATTTTGTAACATTTTTGTGCTGTTGCTCTTTTTTGTTTTTAATCTGTATTTTCCCTCGAAGAAAACGCTGAACGATAAATAGAAAACAATTTCTTTTACGATTTATTAAAAAAATATATTTAAGATTATTATGGAGTTATTATAGCTGAAGGGGACCAAAATCATATTGTGATGCACCATGATTCCCAATACTAAGAAAATTACACTTAAAAGAATTACTAATTATATATTTATTAGGTGTTTATTTATCTTCTGAACGTTGATTTCTTATTAATGTTTTATATATATTTAATATATAAATATATCTTAAAATAGATTTTATAAAGTTACAATTTAACATTTTTAATATTTCATATATTTTATATATCTATAAAATTTCTTTAAGAATCTTGTTTAAACTAAAAATCTCTTGCGAATAGAGATATCTGCACTTGTATTTTACAAAAATATTTTTATTTCCCTAGCACCTATCATGCATGGTTTTCACTGAGTTTGAAGAAATTGTTTAAAGTGTAAATTTTTATAATAGTAATATTTATGAATATTTTTACTGCTTGAGAAATGTACAAAATAATATAAGGAGAAAACACGACCAATATTCATTTTTAAGATCTTTATGCATGGGTTTTCATTGTCCTAGATAGACGGAAGGAATTACATATTTCGTTATGTTTTATCATTTATAAATAGTTACAAAGTGTTTTTAATTTTTAATTTTTTGTCTTATTGTAGGCATGCTAACTTTCTTGTTTCAGATATACCGTCTGCGTCTGAATCATGCTTAGCATTTTGTTCATGATTTTTCCTTCCGTACTATAAAAATATGATAAAACTGAAAGTTGATAAGCGTAAAGACTAATATAGATAATATTTTATTTAGTGTTATATATTAAGTGAAGTATATATATATATTATAAGTATATATATATTATATATATTATATATATATATATATATATATATATATATATATATATATATATATATATATATATATATATATATATATATATATATATATATATATATATATATATATATATATATATATATATATATATATATATATATATATATATATATATATATTATAAGTATATTATATATTAAGTGAATATTTAGTGCTTACGCCGATATAAATTTTATTGTTGTCATTAAACTGCCAACTGCTTACAAGATATTGAAATTCGACTCAAAACAATGCTTTAATTAGCTTGGAGAGTACCGAACACTGAACGAGGACCGCCCGAGGCGTTATCGCTATGTAATTATATACTCTACGCAGTGTTTGTCAGTAAAATTCAAATCTATTAATTACTTATCGACACACAACCTTGTCGTGAAGATAATAGACGCCAAGACATAAAATCCAAGCACCATCACAGGTACCCAGGACATTGTTTACCGTGTTGTAGATATGTAAACGGCAGTAGAAAGGCAATAAAAGATTGTATCGCATCGTAATCTGCAGATTGAACCTTTACGAGTATTATTTAACAATCGTGTCACTGGAATAGCTTTGAAGGAGCGCGGGTGGGGAGAGTACCGAGGGTGGTGGGTGGCAAGCACAACCAAAACAAAATACAAAGAATACCAAGAACTTTCACTGAATAATAATTCGGGGGTAAAAGTTTGTCGTTACGAGGTAGCAGGAAATCGGGACTAACGCCTGCTTGTGGAGTTTGGCTGTGTTTCAGTGGAACCATCCGCGCCGGTCGCCAACCAATCCATCAAAGGAGGGTGACTGGATCGGGTGTGGGTATCCTCCCCCGTACCCACATAAATATTGCGGGTAGGTGAGTACAAACCCTTTGACCGAGTTCTGTTTACTTTCATTTTCACTCAGCTGACGAGGCCGCCACCCTGCCTATTCAACTTCACTATTATTATGATAATTAGAAGGTTATTAACTCTAACTAATACTAAATTATAAACCACGCAATTTGTGTCTATTTTCAAGTGTTACAAAACAGCAACTAATGTGAGAGTATATTGGAAAATTTCAATATTTATTATGGGTGTTTATATTACCATATAGTTGTATCAATCATATAATAATAGTTAAAACAAGACTGTCCGAAGGTAATGTAACTTAGTGTATTGTACAAGCAAGTAACTTTTATCAAGTGATTCAGAATTAAGATCGGGTGCGTGTGGATGGTTGTATAGTATTGCAGTCAGTTTGCGAAGAGGGGTAGGTACTCAAGGTTGCAACGGATTCGGACGCGGCAGACAGGGCGCAGACGTGCATTATTAGGTGGGTGCCGGAACACCCGCGGGAGCGGTGGGCGTCTGTGGGGTGCGCGTATCGTACGTCATCACCTGAGGCGCGCCCTTGAAACCGTCGTCGCATTCATTGCACTCGGATGCGGCCCGGATCCTCAGCCCACGATAGTCACTCTCAAGACTATGTCTAACTACCTATCTCCTTTATAATATTTTTTTAATACTTAATCAAAATAAACGAACAAGTAAGTTAACTTAGAAACAAATAACAAAGAAACTTTCAAACGTATTTTATATAAACTAATATTAAAAATATTTTAATTAAATTATAACTTATTGACTACTCTTGTTCTATCTCTTGTTTGTTAGTTAATATAATTCAGATTTACCTTGTAGTAAAGAAATAGGGTTTGATAGTAATTATAATTAAAATTATTATGAATACATTATTCATATAGAAAATATTCAGCACTTATAAGGTCGGTATTTGGGTAAATTCAATATGGCAACCTTGGCTGATGTCAGTTGAGGGATATTATATTTATGTTTACAGTACGTAATGACACGTAGCACGTTGTGTAGTATCATTTAGTCTCTTTTCTGCAATGTCGTCGTATATGTTCTTGTAAGTGTACAAAACATAGCTCTTAACAACATATATAAATAGCTTTTTAAGAAACATTTATTTATAATTCTCAAAAGATAACAATAACGGTTGTGTAGTTTTTTTACATAATTGACATTTTACCGTCCATAAACTTGCATTTCATTGATAGTTGCTATCAGCTGCCTTACCGTACATAAATACGCAGTAGTTATTGTTTAATATAATTTTTGTCCGTCCATTTGAACTGTGAATTCAGTTGAAGTCAACGAATACGCTTTACTAATTTGTTGCATACTTATTTAGTCTTTGGATCAAATTAAATATGTTAAGTAAAAACTGGAACGTAGGTTATGTGATACTAAATTCCCAATAGGCTAGCTTTAATTATGTTTCTTGCGTGGTTGAAAACTATAAATTAGTCTAATTAAATAAGAATCTTTAAAATCATTATATTAAACTAGTTTACACCAAATTAATATATCTGAACTCCAGTCTCTAAATAACTACACTTTACTTACGTTTTCTTCTCTTCAGTATCACATATCATATCATAGGGGCCAAAATGTCTATGTAATATAAAAATAAACAAACGAAGATAAGGAACAAAAATATTATACAAATTTCCTCCTAAACATTGACAATACATTCTGTTTGTGTTAGGATAAAAAACACCTTATGATACCACTTTCTTGGTTGATTGTCAGGAATCTTGACCAACAGGGTAAGACGGTCGTGTTTTCAAAATCGCAGTATAGCGTTAGCGGACGGTATCAAGTTGAAATTTTTGTCAAATATTAATATCACTGTCGACGGGTCTTGGAGAGCCGAAATAATCAAAGTTCAAAATCAGCATAATCAAAAGATACCTACAACAGGGTACTTTCCGTTAGTTTATGAAATTTAGTAATATTTTTATAAAACTTATATAACAAAGAAAGGAAAAAGTTCGAAATTTAGATAATTTTGGATACCACGAAAAGAAACTATGAACAAATTATATCCATAGTTCATTTAATACAAAATGAAATATAATACGACAGCAAATTTAAGATGTTCAACTTTTTTACTTATTTTTTTTTGTCTTCACGCTTTATTCTGCACATAGCAGGGTAAGCAGAGGGAACTGCGGGAACCATAGGAACCTAGTGTTAAGACACTCCGTTGCTTAGTCGCAGCTTTCCGCCTTTTTCGAGACATTGCACTGTTGAGTGGCGAAACTCAACGTCGTGCTTTGGTTAGCGAAGAAAATGGAAATAGAAAAATCCGTCTTCCTCGAGTGGGAATCGAACCCACAAACCGTCGTGTTTACAGGTAGACGCTGCCCCACAAATAAGATGTAACAAGTATATAATAATTTAAACGAAGCTTGATTAGAACAAATGGCTTGGACAGTTTCTGAAGACATCTAGTATATCTAATTTTAGCTACAATTAAAAAAGTATCCCTTTCATTTAACCTAAAGCCTTTATTCATGCTATCCATAGATGAATATCTCATTCCCATTTGTTAACCAGTTAAGTACACAGTCACAAGTATTATTGTTTCAAAGCTCAACAATGCGAATGTGGGCTGCCCGTTTAGGCCGACAGATAGATACTCCCTACTGTAGACGTGCAGTAGTCACCCAATATTTTTATTGCCTATAAATCGCCAGGTTTCGAGTTGTACCATTTTACAATCACACTTTACAACAATATAGTAACATATAATAAACAAAACTGTAGACACCGTCATGACTCAATTGACGGTCCATACGATAGTTTTAGGTTCGCTTGCTATCTTGTTATCGTGTATATTTAACATTCACTCGTATGAGTTAGAAGAGTTTGTTTTATACGCTAGCGATACAATACATTTAAATAAACTATAAATAACAAAAAATAGAAGACGTAAAAAATATATTAAAACCAAATGAAGTTAACATTAATTGTTTTATTAAAGCACGCTTTTCTTGCACCAGGAAAAAGACGGAATCTAGTGTTAAGACATTTTGAGCCGTTTTTGGAACATCGCATGTTAAATGGCTAAACACAACACCTTGCTATGTCTTGATACACCAAAGAAATTACATACTTATATTATTTCTCCGAATAGAATAGATTCACAACCAACATAATTACACACTGACAGTGGCATGTTTAGAGATAAAAAAATAAATAAAAAATAATGTTATTTCATTCATTATTTTTAATGAAAATTTTCGCAAAATAATTCGTTGTATATTGAAATACATTTCCTATTGTGATGTATGACTAACATTAAAAGAAGTAATATACTCAATGATGCTATCACACAGGTGTCAAAATTATGTACGTAGCCTAAAAATTGCAATACGATCGAAAACGACTACGGCTATGAAGGAAATAACCAATTAACAATGATTAAGAATATTATAAGATGTTATGTTAAACAATAATATAAATTGTCGCGATATAACCGTTGGTAGTTGCTTTTTAAAATAACAATAGCTTATTTTATTTGTTAGTCTTTTGTATTTAATAAAATTAAACATTTTGCTGCTTAAATGGGAAAGATGATTTACGAACTCTCTGTTGCTAATATTTTTTTTGGCTTCAAGACTTGTTTTCAGCGGTGTAGCCAGAGTGAACGGAGCGCCCTCCGGGGGGTCTCATACTTGTTAGTAACCATCCGGTCCTCCAGTATCATCGATACTGTGTTCCCGAAGGTCAACTACATTTCTTACCACTAAGCTTTGTATCGTATATATTTGTTTAACATTATTTCTCATTTTTCCAATGTGCCATCTGATATCTTCTTCATTCTTACTGACATTTTCGCTAATACTATTATAAGCATAACCTTTACATATCCAGCTATGGCTAACGTTTCACCCGTTACCGTTACGTGAAGCAATACGGCTTTCCACACCCACTTCGTATCTAACGTACTGTCCAGACACCACTACTTGCACTTTCCATTTACACTAGTCATGCACTCTATCCTTTTTTCATCTATTTTAGAGATTGACTAATTTATTGATTATTATTAAAACTGAACACGCTAAAGAAATAAACAGTAAATATAAATTTCACTATTTTTTTAAAATTTAACTGGGACAAAAGGTAATGTTTGTAAAGATTAATCAAGATAGTTATCAAGTCATGTATCTCAAAAATACTACTATACTATTACAAAATAAAATCAAAGAAACCAAAAAGTTATTGTTTATAATATTATTTTTTTGCAAGAAATCTTGACATAACGTAATTGACGTTAATTTTGGTGCTACTTGTTGAATGAGATTAGCTAACAGAAATTCTATAGATATAAATCTTATATTTAATCAGAAAGGTTAATTATAAACAAAATGGTTAAGATGCATTAGTACGTGTGTATCTGTTGAGTTTTGAAGATATTGTTGAAATGGTTAAGTATTTCAGATAGAATCCTTACGCTAGGACACTCAAAAATATAATTTACCTTATTTACCCATCACAAATAATGGCCAACGCACTTTAAGACTATGGTTTTTACGTAAGGATTAACAAATATTGGCATACTTTCAGCAAAACTAATTTACCTACGAAAAATATATTTTTCTATGAGCTTATTTTTATGCCACATTTTTACACTACACTACTGTGTATCAAAGCAGTATTTTCCATTAGATATAAGTAACAAAGTTCTTTTATTCGGAATATGTACTTAATACATGAATGCTATTGTGGTTCAGTTGGTTCAAACCTTTGGTACAAGCAAATTCACTTTCTTTCAAACTTGTCTTAGAATGCCTCAGCATAAAATTTTCTTAAAATTATCAAAACCTCGTTTATAGCGAAATTCACAAGAAATGCATGAATATTAAGTGCCACTTTAGGTTTTCTTGTAAATGTATTTATTATAAATTTTCAATATAAAAATAAATAATTCCCAAAAGTACTGAAAACTGTAACAAATGTTTTGATAAGCCAAGTCTTACGGTATAAAAGACATTTTTTTATTTTTTTTATAGCTTCACGCTTTATCCCGCACAAGGCAGGGTAGGCAGAGGGAACTGCAGGGACCGTGGGAACCTAGTGTTAAGACACTCCGTTGCTTAGCCCCTGCTTTCTCCGTCCCCGCTGAACACAAACAGATTTGAAGAACAATTATTTATTATGTATAGGTAATAAGAGGTGTAGTCTTAAAATAGGCTTAGGTCAAAAGCATTATACCTATATACCTACTACTAATACGATATTTCCTTTGGTAAGTATTTGTGTTGAGAAACTTTATCTACAAGCTAATAAGTAACAATGAGAGCAGGTCATAAATGTGAAACTTATAAGCTATTAAATTTTAAGTCTTTATGGTGCTTTTCATATCCGTCCACTTATACAGAACAAAGCTATCATAGTACAAAATTATGTCGCCTGTGGTATATAGCTTGTACGTTTAAAGCTGAACGTTTACATGTTAATAACGATTTTCTACCCTTTGGAAGCTAAACACTACTAAATTAACCAATTAATTAATAAATATAATTTATATACGTATATACCAAACAATCCTTAATCTCATTATTACTGTTTTTTGTTACTATAACTAAAAATACAGAAAAATTATAAACATAGCTGCAATATAATTTTATTTTTACTTAGTAGCACGTACCTTCCTTATCTACCTACCTATTACAGAAATTGTACGTCTCGCAATGCGGAACGAGAAGGTCGATAACCAGGTAGGGCACCAGCAATGATAGCATGGTATTAAGATGGTACTTGGTATTTTAAGCTATTTGCCCATAAGCTATGGTTTCAAAACGACCTTGTCTTAGTCGGCACATTTCTTAACACCGATTTCTAAGCGAGTTCGCTCCAACAGCCCTGCTTCAAAACGTACCTCGGGCTTCGTTGCACAACGAGCTTACGTCAGCGAGCGCTCAAAGTGGCTTACGTCATTCAAGCGTGATTTATTCAAGGGAAGATAGGCTTTATAAATTCGCCATTACAGTCGTAGTTTCTGTAGCGAACGTACGAGTGTGATAGAGCGTTTTTGTTCACGTGAGTGGATGAGGCTGCGACGCGCCGCCGTGCCGCCAGCTCAACGATTCTGAGAAGCGTTCGAGGCTCTCTAGTTTCGGACTTGAATATGAATCTTGTAATAGGACGTCTATGAGGAATATTTTAAGCGATCTCTACAGTTTAATATCTTATGAAAGGGGAGCTTGGAAGAACATGTTTAAAAATAAGAACTTATGAAATTTATCACAATAACAAATACGGATAGCACGTATGTATTATTTTCTTTCTCTATCTATTATTATAACATATTTTAGTTTCTTATTTAATAATAAAACGTCAATTATTGTTAAAAAGAGAAGACAACTTTTATCTCGGTGTATTTAATTTTAGATTCTGTCAGTTAAATTAGCGTGTTAAAGGGTTAACGAGTTCTATAACTGCTACAGGTTTCAGACTATAAATGTGTATGTATGTAAAATTTAATGAATTATTCATTTTATAGTGTTTTTATTACATTAACAAAAAATGTTGCTCATAATTACAAGCGATTAAAAGTATATAAGTAGGTACCTACCAAACTTATTTTAAAAAAATATTCGGTCGTATTCAAGTATTTCCTAATATCATGTTGTAATTATAATATTCCCTCTTTATACAATATAACATAAAAATATTTTTTCATATATGATAATATCGTATCATGTTGTTTGCACACCCCTGTGCTGAATTTTATAATTATAATTTATCATCAAAATTAAGCGCTATTTTGATATTTGCATAATTAAAGATTACATTAATTAAATAGGCATTTTAATTACATTTTCATTAAACTGGTTAACTTAAAAAAAAACACTAAGAAGATAATATAGAAGATAAAAGTCGATTTTGTTGACTTTACAGAAAGCAGTAATTAAAATGAAGTTGAAATCAAAAGAACAAATCACAAAAAAGGCTTCAAAAATTAAAAGAAACAACGGAGCAATCTATCAAAGTTTAAATCGTGGAGTTCAATAAACTCGAGAGTATATAAATGCTCTTAAGATATGTTACAGGCGGAATTTATACCTGGTAATATTGTTAATTGAGGACTAATTGTATCACAACATAGAATATTTAGGTTATTCGGTTAAAAAATATTTACAAGTGATATTTACTAAAAAAACTATATAGAATATATTATTGGCTTTGTTTTTAAATCTGAATTGTATATTATTCAAATTTATTATTTTGTTTTGTATTTTGTTTTATTTTTAATAGCTATCTAGCTTATTGTTCTATATTAGGTATTATTCTGCAATTCTATTCTCCCGGAAACTCATATTAGTTAGCTAATTAGTCAATAACATAGCCTACTTATTAAGTAATTATTTAGAATAACCTTATAAATTCATATACTATACCTTAAAATCTCAAAGTTTATCACTATAACTTTAAACAAACCTGGTGTGGGGAGAAGGGTGGACGTGAGTTAGGTGCACCAGGATGGCCTGGCGGTGGCGGATATCTGGGCGGGTAGGAACCCGGCGGACCGTACGCTCCCGGCGGCTGCTGCGGACCGCCAGGGGCGCCAGCGCCGTACGGCGGACCTCCGTACCCTCGCGGCGGCTGAAATAAAATTGGTATTGTTAATCAGATATTTAATGATTTCGCAGAAAGATATACGACGATCTAAAAAGCCGTAAGTGGTCAAATAAAATATATAAATTAGGTAGATAGATTTCTTTAAGACAGAATCTTATTTTACTTAAATAAAATTTACTATAGCAGCAAGGGTATATTTTTTGTTTAGCTCGTTGTGCGATATTATTACATCTTATTAATTAGCTAAGTAAGTTAAACATTTTTTTGTTACGGATATATCACTCATGTTGAAGCTTTGTCGCTCATAAATCACTGAATCCAAACTTTTAATGATTGCAGTCCGTAGTATTGCCATACAGCATGTCAAAATAAAACAAAACTGTATTTTATTTTACGTGGTACAAGTTTTAGAAGTTATATTACTTAATGCCTTCTTGTGTTGTTTTAAAATTTTTCCACTCAAGTTATAGTGGAAAAATTTTAAAATTTTAAAACTTAAATTTATAAATTCTTTGAATTACACGATAAAAATGTGTTATTAATTATTATATATTAACATTGCTACATTTATTCTGTTAACATTTGTTTTTGTTTTGCCCCATGTCATTCATGATTTTCTGTAAAACCTTTGTATTAAATTACTTAGAAGAGATAATGTTTAGTACTAAAGCCGATTTTTCACGTTTTACTGTATGAAATAATCTGTCAATTGTCTTAAATAAAGACTTTGTAAACTAATGTACGTTATGTTAGCAATAAAAGTATAGTAATTTACTATTAAGTAAATTACTATTCTATTAAGATAGCTTATTCACAAACTGACTTGTCGTTTAAAAAAAACATAAAAAGAAATGATCTTTACTTATTTAAAAACAACTTAATAAATTAGTTGCTGCTGATATTATAGTATGTTACTACTAAATTCATATAGGTACATCAAAGTAATTATAGCGAAGTAGCTGAAATTTAAAGCTAAAATGATTTAGCTCTTATTTATGTACGAATATATAAACATATCCACAGCAAATAATGTGTTAATTGCCTGTTGCCTGTACTAACAGGCGAATAATTAAAGCATATTTTAATCAGCTTAAATTATTTTCTATGTAATACAATTTTCAAATTCTTTCATATTATACGAGCTTTTCGCAGGCTTTTTACGTAGCGGCGTAGCTACGACTAATATTATCAGTTTTATTTTATATGTCCACAAAGCCAAGCCAGTATACAGATACTATGTGAAATTTGGAGAAGTTCTTCCGAGTACTGTTGAAACTGACCCCTGCGTCATATATCTTTTTTACCATACTTGCCATTTAAGTATCTATGTAGGTACTTTAATATGATTTATATTTGTATTCTATTATATTTATATTATAACATTTTCTCTACGATCAATGAAGTCGAAATAATTGTATCAATCAATAACAACAACGCAATTCCGAATACGAGTTAGATTATTCAAGATATAAACCATATCTACATTGAACCTTGTTTATTAGAACTAGTTTCACTTTATAAAAGAATATAAAGATAAGTTAACTTTAACTAACAATTTTCTATTAAGTAATGAAGGTTACAAAAGTCAAAATAAATAAATAATGTAATGTATTTGATGATGATAAATGAAAACAATTATTTTATAATTGGATCGTATTACATAATTGATGCGTCATGAAGGTATTGATTAAATGCTAGTAGCTTATAAGAATTATATATGTGCAATGTTAAAGCCTATCATATAGCGCAGAAGTATACATTGTATCATAAGTTCCCTGTAACGAAATTCAAAATTTATAAAATATATCAGCTTTCGCTGCAAAAACCAACTAGCCATGATAAAATATCAATTTTCAGATAGATATCAAGCATCTAAATAATTGACGGCAAAAGTAATTCGCTGTGCCAACAATGCCGCTCGTTTCAGTTTCAGCTCTCATTTTATTCTGTGATGAAAATTGAATTATTACGTACGAGCTACGAGGCAAACGAGTCCCGAGAACTGAGGGTCGGTATCCTTTGATCGAATAGCTCGCATCTAGAAAGGACAGATTTATACTGAAAGCATCAGTGGCATCGAGGCCAGCAGATATGAGAAGTTTGTCCGCCAATTAGACTTACAATTTTACAAGCATCAGAGTGTTTTATGGAGGATTCTATGATTTATGAGGGCGGTGTGTCGCCGGGGTGCGGCGCGAGGGGTGGCGTGAGGGTTGCGTGCGGCGAGGGCGCGGGCGGGGCGGCTGCGCGCCATTGGCGGACGCCGCATCGATCGCGTGGCGAGCTCGACGCGGCCCGCCCGCACCAACCAGCCTCCACCTACGTTAATAAGTAATCATCCGACCCCGTGATACCTCACCGAGTTTTCCGGAGAGAGCTGGAACTACTGAGACAGGCCTCGTATCTTCAGTCGGTTAGAACAAAGAGCCACCGCATAGGGCGACATCCGTATTGATTTATGCAGTAATTGACCCGCGGGTAGGTGCGCAGCTCGCGCATACCTCCGCTTGCTACGCACCTATAACGCCTCTACACGCACCCGTATCTATTATATGAAAGAGAACAATGCATTTCGATCAATGTAACGTTAGTCGAATTTATTGACCTATTTCGCAACCAAACGAGCAAATTCGACTAAGTTATTATTTACACAACTTAAACACAACTAGAATAAATATTTTTAAGGCACATAAATGTATGAAAATATTTTACCAAAAGTAGCAATGACCTATTGACTTATAACGAAGGCTTCTTGAGGAGACTCGTAAAAGTATGTTTAATGGACCGGAGGATTTTGTTAGGTTTCGGGATCAGAAGGGAGGCATTTTTACGTGGTTCGCTAACATATAAACTTGTTCTCTGGTATATTTTCAAAGTTGTAGACTTGTTTAAACAACAGAAAACAATTTATTTGAAATAGGATATACCTAGTTATTACAATCTAAGTAAGATATGCTATATCTCCACTGATATATGAGTCCATTCGTAACATGTTTGGCGCAAAATAACTATGTTGTATGTGATTGATTCTTATATTTGAATACTTAACACATCAGAAATTTAGACATTTTTTACCTTAAGCGCGTAACGAACTTTATCATATTCCTTCGGTATCAGTTAGCAAAACAAAATTAAATGTCTATGTTTTAAATTTATATGTGTTATTTTTAAAGTACTAATATAGGAATCATATTAATCAGCTTTTACAAATAACAAAAGTAGGGTATCCTTACATTATAGTCAATCAACAAATAATAAAATCTAATTAATCCTAATCAACCAGCTAGACAACCCGAATCAACAAATTATCCTATAAAATTTTTACTATCACGTAAATAAGTAGGTGTCCTACGACTTAATTATTGCCTTAAAAACCGGCTTCCATTAATAAACCTTAATAAATTGACAACTGTTCATGAATGACGCCGGTGGGCATCAGGCGGGCATATTTAATTAGATATAATATTCTGGGTCGTCGCAACTGCATTGCATCAAACGCGAGTGCAAGTGCAAACCGTTAGGAATGCGGACCGGATTCCGGCCGGCCGGCGTCACTTGCATCACTATTATGTCATTAACTGACATAATAAACAGGGTATGTGTTATTACGAACGGAAATTATCAATAAATATTAAATACTTAAAAGAGCGCGACCTTTTTATGTTATGAATTATATCGTTTAATGAGATCAAATGGGATTTTTTCTATTATTTACAGTATTGTCATGATAAATATTTTAGAATGTGCGCAACTTTTCATTATAACAAAATCTTTTACTTTTATTATTATGATAAATCGCTGAAAATACTGTTTCAGTAATTTTCAAGTATAAAATGATGTGAACTTTTAATATTAACTCCTTACTCTATACAAACTTACTATTGAACGAAAAACAAATAATAAATATTTATGTATGACAAGGACATGGCATGAAATGACGTAAAAATGTATACAAATAAAAAAGCAGTTTAAAGGTAGCAACGCTTAGGCGCGTGAGTTTGGAATCTGTATCAAATATTTCAATTTGAATAAATTTATTGCCAAGGACACAAGAGTATTATAAAATTTACAAAATGTAAACAGCGTGTAACAGAAATGTTAATGACCTATGACTAATACAAGAGGCCAGTAATGTACGTATAATATCGACATTCATACAAACAACAGTAGCAGTCCGTATACGCTTGCGGATACGAGCAAACATTACATAACTCTTTGATTGTGTTTGTAAAAAGTTGGGGATTCCCTCAACTACATGCGCACCTTACATTGGTACATTTGTGTGAGTGTAACCTTGCCTTCCTTTACATATTAAATGCCGTCGGGCTATCCCTTTGCGTATCTACAAAAAAAACCGACGCATAATGGTATTGTCGAAAGAAAAAAGGAGGAAATGAACGAGACCGATGGGATTGACTGTTATTACTATTATTACTTGTATTTCAGTAAGCTCCTGCGAGAAACTATAAAAGGCATGTTGACCGGTTTACTTTTTGTACTTGTTTGAGAATCACAATGGGACGTAAATCGTATTCATCACATCGCCTGTTCCGGCCTTTGATGACACGTGTCGTACTTCTTACCAAAATAACCACTAAACTAAAACTGTTTTCATAAATAAATTTAAAACTCGCTAAGTTTTATATAATTTGCAATAGATTCATAATTGATTCATTCACAGTTACGAAAACGTAATCAAGTATACTATGACCTTCCACAATCAATTGAAAACACAATGAATATATTATGTTATAATATTACATAAGTAACATAAATGTGCGCTACAATTTAAAGATAATTATTCGATTATCGCCTGTTGTGACGAAACGCAACATGCACGCTAACGTCATCGCCTGACGGCCTCATCGAATAGGTGTAGGTAATACAAAATGTGTGTGTGTATTTAATTATAAAACACTATTTATAGAAACAACATTACGTAGTGTTATGCGGTTGGTTACGACGTGCTATTTCGGTCTCTGGCGTCACGAGCCCCGTGAATGTCAAGCTCGCGGTACGAGGTGCAGGCGGTTAGGCAACAGGTGGTATGTACTGTAGTCCATTAAATCTCAAATAAGCTAAACAAACTATCTTTAATTTATAGCGCTGCATTTATATTGCTAACAAGTTTCTAGGACACGGTCGACGTGTGTGTCGCATGGCATAAATGCGGCGTTCATTTTACTGTGTCGTTAAGTTTGAAAACTTAATTAATTGTACCCAACATCACATGTTACAAATTAAAGTTTTATAATTCAAATTAAGCTAATCTACAAAATTTTTTGAATACTTTAGACCTACCACAATGCAAGTAAGCTAAAACACGTTGCGTATAAAAGTATTTTAAAATTACCTTCACAGATATTGTAATGGATGATTATTATTTTAAAAAACGTGTGGCTAAGTGTCATGTGCAATGACACTTGCTATATACAATTAGCGCAATCAAATCACGTTCTTGATTAGTAAAAACGTAAATTAAATTGTAAATCTGAATATCGATATTTCACACGCAACAAGTGTAAACAAAGGGATTACAAGTGTTACTGACCTAATAAAGCGACCCCTTTTCCACCCAAGACGGTTCAATAAAGAACTCCCTTTAGGTACATACTATCTGGCGTACATAAGAGTGGCGGTCGTGACCTTTGACGTAGATATACTCTAATGTATAGACGCCCGCCCGTTATGTACCCCACAACTCCAAGATTAAAAATATTTATCCTTGTTGAAGGTGGCATTTTCAAATTAAATTTACTATAAACGAAGATTCGTCTGAACTATAAATATGATCCGTGAAGTGTTTTATTATCTACATTTATAAACAACATTGGCGCTAGCATTATGAACTATTTAACAGCAATGAATTTTGAGTAATGAAGGAAGTATTTACTTAAGAATATGTTATATCGCAATACATATACAAAATATTCATAGCTTATTATCAAAGTCGTTTTGAAGACACAATGTCGGCATATATTGATACATACACGAGTCATTTACCTTTCCAACTGTATTCAAGCAGAGGTCCTTGACAATGGCCCCTTTTGCATTCATATACATTTATCGATGTAAGTTACGTCACACCGTTTGCATTATGAAGGTTGGTAATTATATTATTTACGTAATTAATACATAACTAATTCTTGTTGCTACGCATATCGTGTATAATTGTAAATCTATAATAGCTTACAATACGATTATTTGTTTATAAAGTATTATTATTATAGTTTTCTTAATAATGCAAAAGAAGATGAAAAAACAAGTAGTGTTAGTTAACGCATGTGTCTTTTCTCGGTTAAGTAGTTCGATTGTTATTATTATTATTATTATTAATACATAATGACTCATTATGTTTTCAAGTCTAACGCCTGTCTAGCTGTAAGGCACAGAGACAATGGGCTTGACCTACACAGGTTTCACGTTTTGATTTCAACATCCGAGGACGGCCAAAGGGGGCCGGCAATTACATGACGTCACGGTGGTTTAACGACTCCATTAAAATATAACACATTGTATGAATGAATGTATGCCGCATTATTTGTCACTTTTACTCCTAATGATGTGGTTAGATTGTAAGAGATTGATTAGATTGACTATTTACAATTCGATGATAATTTATCTTGGCTCCGACGACCATATAATACTAAATATTTCTATTAAGCTATACCTTCGGTAACACCTAAGGATGACTGTTGACAAATAGAAAACTCGATTTGAGTAGAAATGCAATGTATTTGCGTCTCTGTGACTGTCGTGGGGACTTGATTGAAGCTCCCACTCAGTAAGTAGATAATCGAGTCAATCAAAAATGCTAAATCATTATTAAGTAGTGCAGATTACGAGCAGCTGATGTCAAGTGAAATTTTAATAGATGGCAGTTAAACGGTCAACTACCCGATGCGATAGACGAGCGGCCATTATCCAAGCACAACACAATGACACGATTATCGGGCACGCGGGTCCGAGACGGCTCGCATTGATTTTACGAAATCCACATCACGGACTCAGAATGAACGGTCTCCGTCGGCCCATTCATCTCGTTTTCATGTACACACCGCTATTGCGATACGAAAGTGAGAGCGAAATTTACTCGGGCTTGCACTACGCACCGCAACGTACCGACCTAAATACGAAGAGAATAGAATATCGATCACCGACTAACACGTTAATACTTAATCAAAGGCCTTATTCCTATATAATTCAGGACCAGACTGGTTAAAATACAAACAGTACCTGTTTGTTGTAGCTAAAGTAATGTCATTCAATGTATCTATTTAATAGGTGTTTTCAATATCGATACCATAAGTCTTCGTTATGGATAGTAAAAAAATTATGAAAAATCACCGATAGTCACTCAATGTTGTGAGTGAACATGATAGAGCGGATGCCAGAAACAAGAGCAATACGTAACATATATCCACATCAAACAGCTAAATCTAAATATAGCGGGCGCCGATATCAGCGGCTCGCCCTTGAACCAGTCGCACGGAAACATTTTATTATTATTACCGAGCTGTCGGCGAGCACGAGTATGTCGGGTCGACGACCTCACAACCACGTGTCTCCTTATCGACAACTATCTAACACGATTGTGGGTAAACAACATGCCGAGATAAATTACTAATTCCACAACACTTGTTTATTTCTCTCATTCATAAATTAATAATTGTGTCACCGTAATCGTTTCGATTTCGAATAATTGAATGAACGTCAATTCATGTACACGTAAAAATACATTAAGAAATGTTCCTCGATACAACGTCTCATGTAAAGATATATATGAGAGCTCTAGAATATATACAGCAGAGAGGAAGGAACACAAACTCTTTAACCAATATTTGTGTACAACAAACGTTCACGTGACGGTTACACATAATCAAACTTCGAAAACACAGAGGTATACGCATTTCCTTAAACTCGATACGTTAAAGGAAATGCGTAAATTGTAAGGAGCCTTGACAGAGTGTAAGTACTATAGGACGTATGAGCGGAAGAACAACCGCATCGTGGGAAGTGGGACAGTGTTATGTAACCGGTATTTGTTCACCGGCCAGCCTACACAGGTACATCCTTACAAATGCGTACGACCTTGAATGTAAACTCAAAGTGTAAACAGCACGTGCTCGATGCATTGTTTTATGGCGGCTCATTGCGGCTCGGCAACAGTCGCACTAGGATTTAGATGCAAATCGAACAAATAACTGTGATTTTAAATATATATTACCAACACAAGTGTTGAAGAATGTATTCAACAAAACCTTGGGATCTACTAAAGAGTGTAGTGTAGAAATTGTAGTGCCACTCAAAAAGTCATAGAACAATCAAAGCGCTGTTTCTAAATGTAGGAACAATAAAATACAAAATAAAATGTTTGACAACGGAAATTGTACAATACACAGATTTAAGAACATTTTGCAAAACATTGGCGAATTTCCGCATACAACAAAGTCATGCGAGCCGACTAGAAGGGTACATGATACGTGAAGCTGACGGTGAAATGAGACCCTTTCGAATTCACGCAGAGCTGGATACACGTGTCAGATGTCAAGTTCCATTCACGTAGATTCCGTCAAACACGACCCGACGCCGCAGCCTCTACATAATGTATGTGCGGAAAGTGGAAGCGGCAAAATGACGTCGAAGCCTCGCGCCGCGGCTGCCTTTACCCCGTTTTGTAATTGAGAGACGAACGCACAAATCTCGGCCTGGAAACGAGTAATATTTGCCTACACATCAAACTTTCACTATCGCACAACGCTTTCGTTTTTATATCCGCTAACAGCGACGGGCCAGCTTTGTTATTCCTCCACGATGTTTTTTCCTTTTTTGCGAACAGCAACCGACATTCACAACCGTGAATTTAACAACACAAAAACACATACAATACATTTTATCTCTTTTTTGCTTGTCTTTATGAATGCAAATGATTACGTAGCATCAACGAAATTATACAATATCAATGTTACTACACTTTGATAATTTCCGCCTTGTCTCCTAGTATACAGAATTCTAAATGGAATAAGTATGTACAAATAGAGTCATCAATAATAAATAATAGTAAAGCGATTAATGGACAAATCTCTCCATAATGCCTCAAAATCCTATATATAAATACAAAAAAAGTATAAACTAAAACTATTTTTTCTGTGTAAATTTGAATCAATACTTAAATGATTCAATTCAAATTCAGTTTAACAAATTAAAAGCAGTTCGATGTGATCAAAGAAAGTTAAAAATTATGAAAATGGCTTCTATATTTAAATTAAATACATTTAATGTTACTTAACCATAATAATTATATCTACTTAAACATATTTATGTACAAACATAAAAGTGCCTTTTCTTTAAATTTCATAAAAATTATATAATTAAACTACAAATAGTGCCAACATTTTACAATATATTATCTTTTTAACTAATTTAAAGGACTTGTTGAAATTGAATTGCAAAATAAAGACATTAGAGAACAAATATGTTATAAATGGGCAATGCATTTTCAATATTTGGCCATGAACTTGAAGTGACATGAGGCATGACGATGGTTAACAAGTATGTTACGTAACTGAATCATCATAATTTTGTATTATTACCAACATATAATGCCACAATTTGATGAAATTTATATATTACAGTAGCATCTGTTACATATGAAGTTTATATCCAAGTCTTTTATACAATGCTTAATAACATCAAATCTATCTCAATTTTCAATAGTGTAAAAATATTAATTATAATTGTTATGTCATTAAACATAATCTCTTGTCTAAGAGAAAATTAAAAAATTAATGCTTGCATGATGTCCTTATTTTATTGAAATATGGTTAAGTTACAAAAAATAATATACTATACAGATCTATGGAATATTCAATATAACCTATTTTGTATAACCTCTAAAACAAAGTAAAAACAATATATGAAGTTAGGTAAATTGCCTAGCACATCTTCTTTTTATATATCTTCTAATTATATAGCTATTTATTTATTTTATAAAAATTAATAAAATCTTAAAGCAAGCTTTAACATCTATAAAGGTTTCTCTTGAAACATTTAATGTTTTCTATAATCCTTAATTAATGTCTTCTAATAACCTTTAAATATTATTTGGTTGTTATTTTTGGCATCCGCTAATCACATATCTCATAATAAATATTCATAAGAACATAATTTCTGAAGCATTAACAAAATTAGTAACAAATATTAAAACATTAACTTTCTGAAATTTCTTGCCCATTATTATATCAATTCAAATAAGTCATGATGAGATATTAAGTGCAACAAAAATACATTCATGTGAAAAGAGAGAGGTATAAAGAGACAAATACTTCATTCACAAATATCTCTTAATATTGTTAAAGTTAATAAAGATATTTTATAGACTATAAATTAAAAGACCATGATAATACCTTACTTTAAAAATACATACTGCCAATTGTACTACTACTTTTACTTAAGGCACAAATGTCCAAGATTGTATTCTTAAAAAGTTACATAGTGGATAATATACTAATTTTATCTGTAACTATCACAATTGAAAATTTAATTAGCTGTAGCAAGTATCAGGGAAATAGTCACACGTAGTTTTCAAAAATTATATATAATATGCATGTAAAAATCTATAAAAATCTGTCTAGCCATCAATCTCAATAAACAATAACTATTTAATACATATTAAATAGTTATTGTTTATTGAAATTGACGGCTAGACAGATTTGTATAGATTTTTTTAAAATATGTATTAGCAAACTAAATAATATAAGACTAAGTCTTCGTATTCTTCATCTCTTAAGAGACAATACGTAGAGATCAATGAAAATAGATATTAGATAGAAATCTTAGCGTGTGTATAAAAAAATGGTATATGGTATATAAAAATGGTCTTTGTATTAAAAGAAAAAATATTTATAAACAAATATTAAACATATCCAAATTGCAATAGTTGTATATAAGTTTGCATTAGCATAATCTTAGTATTTGAAATATATGTAAAAACAAAAGACTTCATCAATAAAGCTACACAAATAACCAACCAGAAATAATAAATGCTTAATCTAATTAGATTTCTTTTAATATATAATAAAAATATATATAAATAAATCATGACTTTCTATTCATATGAAATTATACAAATATGAGCCAAAAGTTACATTGAATATTTTGAAATAGATGCAACTTACCGTTGAATTTCTATATGGACTTGCTTGAGGATTGTATGGTGGCATAGGCCTTGGTTGAGGCCAACCTGGGGCGGGTCCGTAGCCCCCGGGTGGCTGGTCATAGCTATTAGGATAGCGATGTGGTGGTGCTCCACTAGACTGGAGCAACGAGTTGAGTGTAGGCGTCGGACCCGGCGCCTGTGACACAGTTTGTCCCGGGAAAAATCTTTGTTGAGGCGGAGGACGCGGTTTACCGGGAAAACCGGGTCGTTGAGCATAATAGGGGTCAGCACCCTCCGGATAACGATACGGTCCGTACTGGTCCGGCACTGGGCGGTCACCGGACCGGTCGTGGCCTGGCGCCTCTCCAGAGTCACGCGGCTGCCCCGGGTCGCCCGACATCGGTGACTTACTCTTTGTATTCACAACGCCATCGGGCGGAACGCGCCCGACGGATTTGTCGGTGCCGTTTTGTAAAAGAACGTTCCGAGATTCACTGAGCTGTTCCGATGGATTCTGATCTACGGTCGCTTCGCTTCGCTGAGACTCTGCCTGCGTCGCAGCCATCTTCGGCTGGTAGCGGCCGTCCCTGCTTACACTAAGCTTTGACGATCGACCGGCTCACTTACGTTACATCGAAAACGGGCGTCGGATAACAAAACCGCGACGCGGACACTTCCATCACTAAAAGGCCAAGTAACTTCGCACTGATTGTAACGCGAATATGACGAAAAATCGTTCACCGTTGCACACACATCGATCACATATCTACTCCATTCGCGTAAACGAGGTTATGGAAAAGGTTACATATCTAGCGGGCGCTTTTGTCATGTTCAAACTGAACATTTCATATCACTTGCACATTTATGACACTATGGACGCAATCACTTAAAACAAAACTCATTCCTGAGTATCAATTAGATGAAATTCTTAAAAACAGAACAATAGAATCACGAAACTTCCAAAATTATTGGCGTCCGCCATTAGCGGACTTGAAATCCTACAGCGCTTGTCGACGCTTTTGCCTATCTTCACTTCGGTGACAAAAAATAAAAATATAAAATTGTAGCATTTACAAGCACAGAATAATATTAAAGATGTAATTCATTACCATTTGTATTTTGAAAAGACTAAATTATTATACTAGAAGCACCAAATATTGAAAATAGGAGAAAAATTATCTGTGCATGTTTACATTTCCGTAATACTGGGACCACGTAGTAACTACAGTAATGCCAACATCAAAACACTTCTTGGCTAGTTCCGCTGGCGCCAACACATTTGTTGCTATATTCACTGCGTTTTATGTGCTTAATAATCAAAAGAGGAAAGAAATGTGATATTAAATACTGGCTTCTATAGCAGTAACAAAATATATCATAGTTATTTTTCTTGAAAATATTTATATAATAATTACTATTTGAAATAGTTTGTAACAAGATATATATTTGACTTTTAGTACCAACCTAAATATATATTCGTATATCAGTGAGTACTGACGTACACAGATAATTATTGTAATCCAGCAGATTATTTTTATTTTAATTTGCATGCATTATACCTAATTATTAAAAAAAATAAATCAAAATCTAATATATTATTAGAAAACATTATATGAATAAATCAAATAAATTAATTGTTTCTTTTTTAACCTATGGCTTTAGTGTTGCAAGCATGCTAAAATTCTACATTTTTAAGAAGTAAATTACATAAAAATAAATTGTATGAAGTAAATAAGTATGTTTTTTTATATATAAAACATTAAAAATTGTGTTCAACCAATAACAATGATCAAGTCAAATTACGTTTTTATATTTTTTTTTCACAAAACTCACAGCTTTTTCATACACTTGTTCGAACTTGTTCTTTAATTTTTTGATAAAAACTAATATATATCAGCTTTAAAATAATTAAGTTACAATCAAGAAATTGATAATATAATATGTACTGCCATTAAAATATTCGTTTATTTTTTTTAACTTCATATAATTTAGACTCATAAATAAAAAATAAAATTTTTAAGAACTGGGCTTCAGAATCGCAATTCGTAAAGCGTCTATATCGGCCATAGGTATTTGGTTGGTTTTGATTGACGCTGATCCCAGGGAGGAATATAAAATACTTTAACGCCAAAAGTTAATGCCACAGTATGAATATTACGGTATGGATTTTTTAGCGATTACTATGATACAGTGGCGTGTGTTGGATTGGAAACCGCCTGTTCATTTGGCTGAACAATTACTTTGTTCATTCTCTCTTTCACAAAATATCTTTTTATTTATTATTTCTTAAGACTTTCATTATGTCTCTACTATTCGATGAGTAAGCCCTTACCGCCAAAGCACGTTATTAGTAATATTAATTATATTATTACTCAATTCTCTCATAATTTAACACATCAAGGTCTTATATATGATCAATTTTCTATTCCTATCGTTCATAACAACAACATATAGCCTTGGAGTAATGCTGCATTTTACTTCTTCGACTTCGTTTTGATGGACTAGTATGCTGATGGCCCTGCTGCCTCTACAGCCTCACCTTGGCGTGGGGAGGCCGAGCTAAAAAAGGAGCTCCGACCTTGGCTTGGCTACCACGGAGTGGCACCGGTCGCAAGAGCGTCTCCTGTGAGACACGGACCATTCTTGCGTACACTGTTTGTCGTGGAGGGTATTTCCTACTGGTTAGGGCACTTGACGCCCATTTGGAGTTTATTTTGGGACTCCTCCCGTGCCGAGGCGCGGTTGGGTCACTGAAAAGTAGGGTAGTAGGGTAGTACCTCGTTTCCATCGGCGGGGACGGTGTGAGTATCGTGTGCGTTTGCGAAAGTGCATATCCCTACCTACATACTTTGCGTCGTTTGCTTTAGTGATGGGGTCAGCATCGTCGGTTAATAAATCGCGGGGCCTTTGCGGGACCCATTGCATTTTGCCGCTAAATCGTTCAATAATACAGAGTGCATATTCTTCATCTTGGAATAAACGTCATAGCCATATGTTACTAAATATATAATTCATTAATGGGCAATAATAATATATGCATATATTTTTTAATTAAATATGAGAAAACGCCAACCGACAATGTCTGTGTGATTCCCAATCGAGAAGAATGGATTATTTTCGTACTTCCTTGCTCCGGTAACAATATCAAGAGGCATTGAATTTCTCCACTCAAATTAAATACGTAGTTTTTCGAAATATACTAAGCACACTATATACCCACTAGTTAAATCACCTTTTAATATCTATTAACTTAGGTAAATATTATTTTTTAAATAAAGGTTAATTAAAATCAAAACGAAATAAAAGTAATGAATGTATAAAATGTTTTTATTTTGTTGTACATAGAATTATTAACACTGATGCAAAAATATTTCTTTTCCAATTTCATTGATTTTGTTAGCCACAATGATCATTTAAAGAACACTAAGGCGTTAATGTTATATTATCACGAATTTACAAACCCTATAATTTTTTCTTTTATGTTATTAAATGTGTTAATGTTGTTCTTATTGTAAGTTTATGCACAAGTGGAACAGCGGGTTGTATTGAAAAAGATATAAAAATATTACACTTTACTACAGATGCTAAAATATTTATGAATATTTTTTTTGTCATTTAAAACACATAATGGGCAATTCTATTTTATTTATATTTTTTATGATATAATTACTGTAATGGAATTTTACCATGCAACAATTATAATAAAATTCAAGTAAGCAAATCTTATTCGAAATTGTCTAAACAGAGTTAATTATTCAAATTGAGCGACTATTAAGCCAAAAAAATAAATTTGCAATTAACATAAACATTAATGAAAAATTATAAAATCTATAAAAGTAGATATAAATTAGTTATGGCATAAAAATTATTCTAAACTATAAATCTCATATAAACCTAGTTTAAGTACAAAAATCACGGTATAATCGTTTTAACATACTAACAGTGTGATGACAGATCTCATTGACGCAGCTTGCTGTGACACACAAAAGCTTTTGTAACGACCATGTTATAATAACAATACTAATATTTTTTTAATTACAAGATTAATTTCAAATTACTAAACGATATGGTACAAATATTTGTTTAATTTATATTATAAAAATTTTCACAAATGAGTTTTTCATTTATTTCCAGATAATGGAAGTTTAAATTAAATACAATAAAAAATTACGTTATTATTTAACATTCGGACGAATGTTAATTAATGTTGGTGTTTATTTAACTCGATGCTTGCGCTAAAATTGTACCAAATTTTAAATGAAGTTTACATATTGTATTTAAAAGCACACTTAATATTTTATTTACATTTTTAACCAATGGGAATGTCATACCATATGTAAATTATTATTTTTTAAATTAATACATTTTATTATGTTTTACAAAGTAATATATGTACATGTTACAATGAAGCTCTTAATAAAATCATTAATATTTAATCATATATATTTATATAGATAAAGTTTTAATTCAAATCTTTTGAATTTTGACAAAAGTTATAATAAAATTACATTCAGTTGTATAGTCAGTATAAAGACATTAACAAAATATTAAAGAATTTATATCATACTACTATGCCCAATTATATATTACATATACAATATATATTTACTTTGTAAAACTAATACTTTATTATAATGAATGTAATTTATACTTCGTTAACATTTAATACTGAAACAGTCTGTATGTTCCAATGATTTTCACAATGTGTCTGACACTGATTGTTTTTTTAATTTATTTATAAATCTATCACTGAACTACTTGAATCAGGAGGATCCAAATTCATCCATCCACGTGAGATATTTCTGTATGTCGCCTTTGGATACTGATTTGTTACATTTAGCGAGCGCTTCTAGAAAGTCTTGTTTGGTGACCGGCAAGTCCAGCTCCTCCTTGGCAAGTTGTTTTATCTGTTCAGGTTTCAAACCAGCTATCTTTCGTCGCATTGACATCATTGAGGCGTCTCTGAGGGAAAGAAGGGAAATTTTTTATAAATTTAATCAATATTATTATATTTAGCTATAAAGAGTATTTAAGATGGAATTGGAAACCAATTACACTTATATAAAGTTAGTAAATAAAATATTGCCTTATTTTTCATTTCTTTAAATAAGAAAGTTAAAAAAAAACAATCATAATTTTATTTTTAAAACCTATCTTCTTTTTTTATTCCGAATGTATCCAATCTAATCAATATTATTATATTTAGCTGTAAATGGTGTTATTTTAGAATGGATTTAAATAAATTACTAATGATTTTATAAAGTTAGTGAACAAAAAACATTTATATTTTTTACATTTTCAAAAAAATTACAGAAGAAAAAAATAGAAATTTTATTTTTAAAATCATACTTTTTTTCATTCTGAATCCATCCAATTTAATCAATGACTATTCATTATATTTACCTACAAACAGTGCAAAGAACAGCTTTACTTTTCACATACATAAAAATGAGTAAAAAACATAAAAACCATAGATAAATTTCTACAGTCACACATGTTTCACCAACAAATCACCTGCAAACGTTAGTGATGTCTGCGCCGGAGTACCCGTCCAGCTTCTTGGCAATCATGCAGAGGTCGACCTCGGGGTCGAGCTTGACCTCGCGCAGGTTGATGTGCAGCAGCGCCTCGCGGCCGTGCTGCGTGGGCAGCGGGATGTAGATGCGCTTCTCCAGCCTCCGCCGCAGCGCCTCGTCGATGTCCCACGGGAAGTTCGTTGCGGCTAGCACCATTACTACCTGTTGTTGAATAATTAGTATATGTATATATATATATATATATATATATATATATATATATATATATATATATATATATATATATATATATATATATATATATATATATATATATATATATATATATATATATATATATATATATATATATATATATATATATATATATATATATATATATATATATATATATATATATATATATATATATATATATAAAATATTTGTTTTAAGATATTTAAAGAATATCATTAGTCCTAGACAGGTATATAGTTAGCTAGCTACTCTATTTGCTAATGGAGGTTCTTAGAATGTATCGTAAAGGCGGTATTACAAAAATAATTTAAAATTCATTGCTATACAGGGGGGCAACATTATTAAAGCGCATTTAATCTTACGCTTACGCTTGTAATGCGCACAGCGTCCTCACATTGAACCAGCGGAATGCAAAGTGGATTCTTCTCTTTCTCTACTCGTATTCGAAAGCAACTTGGTGGGTCGCCCTTACAATGAAGTAAAGGAACATTTAAAAATTCACTCTACTTTCTGCACTATTACGGCTGGAACTCTACAAATTGAGGCCAAAACCAACTGTTCCGTATTGACTGGTACAGAAATCGGTGTATGCAGAGACGTACCTTGACGTTCGTCTGTACGAGCAGCACAGTGAAAAAAATTAAGAATAGAAAAATCCACCCCTTCAAACCGCCGGAATCGACCCAACAAACCGTCGTTCATAGGCAGACGCTACTACATATAGAGTCGCACCTTGGCGGGCTCGTCGGCGGCGGAGCCCAGCCCGTCCATCTGCACGAGCAGCTCGGACTTGACGCGGCGCGAGGCCTCGTGCTCGCTGTCGGAGCCGCGCCGCGAGCACAGCGAGTCGATCTCGTCGATGAAGATGGTGCTCGGCGCGTAGAACCGCGCCTGCCGCACCGCGATTTACAAATCAATTTATTACATATCAATTTTATAAAATTTTTATTTCACTCTATCCAGATCTGTAGCCAGAGGGAACCGTAGGAACTTCCCTGCGCCACCACAAGTACAAATTATTTATTTGCCATATCAATTTTATTATAAATCTTTTTAAACTACACGTTTTATTCCACACACAGCAAGGTAGGCAGAGGAAGCCGCAGGAACCACGGGAGCCTAGTGTTAAAACTCTCCATTCCACTTTCTAATAGAAAATAGAAATAAAATAATCTGCCCTCCCTTCGTGGGAATCGAACCCACAAACCGTCACGTTTACAAGCAAACGCTGCGTCCTAAGTAATTAAAAAATCATATAAAACTAACTTCTTATGAGATTAAAAACTCACCATTTCAAACAACAATCTGACTAGTTTCTCCGATTCCCCCCTATACTTAGAGGTTAGTGTGGAGGAGCTGACGTTAAAGAACGTGGTCCCGCATTCGGTCGCCACCGCTTTGGCCAACATGGTCTTGCCGGTGCCGGGGGGGCCCACCATTAGAACACCTTTCCATGGCCTTCGGATACCCTGAAATTGTAGGAGAAAAATATGTAGTATAAAAAGAAACCGTAAACAGAAGACCTTCGTGGCGCAGAGATTCCCATCAGGGGAAGATAGATTTTTCAATTTTACATTTTCTTCGCTCTGGCAACCAGGCAAAGCGCGACGTTGAGTTTCGCCACTCGATACGCAATGCCTCGAAAAAGGCGGAAAACGGGAACTAAGCAACGGAGTGTCTTAACAATAAGTTCTTAAGGTTTCTGCAGTTCCCTCTGCCTACCATGTGTGCGATAAGCGTGGGGCTATAAGAAAATTATGTTATTTAATAATGTCACTGTGATTTAAAAAATATTACATACATATACTTAATGACCTTTGATTTTCGCGATTTTTGTACATTTTAATGAAAAAAAAAATAACGGATAATATAACAAAAATAAACGGATAATACAATAAAACGATATAAACGTCTTGTATCGCGTATATTGACATTTTTTTTCTTTTTATATATTTTGTTGCAATCTCGCGGTTTTTCCAAACACAAGAGATACTAAAAGTTTGTGGCAAAATACTATAATATCTCATACATACTGCAATTTTAATAAAAGTTACATGTTAAATGTCACAACTCAAGGATGCACTGAGTACCAGAATAATGAAAAGGGAAAAAAAGCTCCGAGAGGAGATGGAACCAACAACCACAACATAATATTAGCATTTAAAATTTCTCAAATTGGGTTTTTTTATGCCGGTAGTAATAGTTCGTTACATTTAAAAATCCATAAGTTTTACGATATAGCTTACTTTATGAAAGCGCTAACATAAAAAAAGCGATAAAACTGTTGAAAAATGATATTTATATTTGCTAAAAAACATAATATTTCATTTATGCATTATTATTAGTATAGTATAGTTTAACGTTGTGGTTCTCTAAGAAAATTAAAATTATACAGTCCTAAGATTGATCAAAGCCACAAACTAAAATTGAGTTTACCTAACACCTATTTAGTGATATCAAAATATATTATATTTATATTAAAAAAGATTACTTTGAAGAAATCCGGCATCCACATTGGCAAGACTACAGCTTCTTCTAATAATCGTTTCGCTTCCGCCAAGTCTGCAATGTCGTCCCACCGGATATTGGGGTTCTTTTGCACTATATCTCTTTCTGAAAGACACATATAAAAGTTATACGTTTAATATCTTACTGACAAAGTATAATATATATTGTACTATAAAAATAATACATGTATAACATTTTAGATTTTAGTTCTTCATACCTAATACTATGTTAAATTTAAATTATTTTATTCAAAATCAGAATATAAAATTCATTTTGTGAACGTCAAAAACATTTCCACCGGTTCCTTAAGTGAATGCTTCAGACTTGAAAAAAACCAGCGCAATAAACTTCTTCACAATCCGTTGAAATTGTGATATAGAACATTGTTGGGCGTTTTCTGAGATCTTATTTTAACGGATTATATATACGATATTTAATATTAAACTCATTAAATAAAATAAATATATTGTGAATTATTATTCATTTAGTTCTTAAAAATCTCGGATAGATGGATAAAATGCCTAGAACAAACACAAATATACAAAATATATTATAATAGGTATTACATTTAAAAATATTAGCAAGATTTACATCTAAAGTGTGTGGGAAGGTTTATACAATTGTGTCAATAGTATATTGTGTCATCGTCTGAAGCCACTTTACATCAAATATGACTATTAAAATATGATGATGACTATGAAGTCACCTACATATGAGTATAAATGATACTTGAATAATTATTACTTATCTCAAAAATTTGACGATACAGGAGATGTTTAAAGCTTATTGTTATAAAACAGAGTTTAGTCGAACGTGCTATTGTATTGGTTCATATTGAAAAAAGACATGTATATATGTATATTTATACATATACATAGGAAAATATATAATATTCCAATATATTTGATGCAAATGAAGCCGTAGGTAAAAGATATTACCGCTTATATACCTATACAAATAAATTACATATATGTTATGAAACGTTCAAAATATTTATTCTAAAATTAGCTAGTGCTTAAACCGTGTTTTTATTATTTTAATAATTACATTTCCTACGTTTCTTGTTCTTATCTTATATTTATATAACCACTCTGTACCTCGGTATAAGCGAAGTAGTCTCTTGTGTACGTCGCTTCTCAATGTAATACATTATACATAGTATCCATTAGCATTGCGGGAAATGGAACATTTGTTTTAATCACTTTTTAAGTGTATATTCCATATTATTCATAGAAATATATTTGTTATAAACGTTTAAATATGTGATTGGAGACCAAGAAACGAGTTTTAGTCTGTGAAGTCTCAGTTGTCATCAAATTTCGTAAGTTCAAAGTCAACAAAGTGCAACTTATAAAAGCTAACAGAATTAAACCTGCAGTTGTATGAACTCATTTTGTATGCAATGAATGAAATACTGGAGAACTTCGTAATAGTTTTATTCCATTATATAGCAACAACTTTCAAAATTTTACATATTTCCTTTGTTTGTACTATATGTTTTACTATATTGCCAAATTTTGTAACTTACATAGATTTATGGAATTTATAACTAATAATTAAAATAAACAAGATTAAAAGAGGACCGTCGTGGCGCAGAGGCGCAACGTCTGCCTGTAACGCGACGGTTACTGGGTTCGATCCCCAGTCGGAGAAGATGGATTTTTCTAATTCCATTTTCTTCGCTCTGGCATCTAAGGCAAAGCGCGGCGTTGAGTTCCGCCACTCAACACGCAGTGCCTCGAAAACGGCGGAAAGTGGGGACGGAGTAAGCAGGGACTAAGTAACGGAGTGTCTTAACACTAGGTTCTTATGGTTCCTGCAGTTCCCTCTGCCTACCCTGCCATGTGCGGGATAAAGCGTGAAGCTAAAAAAAAAAAAAAAAAAAAAAGAGATTAAAATATTTAGTTTTAGATTATGAAGGTATTTTCATACAAAAATAAAAAAAACTTTGGACCTAAGTGTTAATTTTTCTATACTCTAAAAATAATTGATGTAGACATTTTATAATAACTTCAGCTCCATTGAACCATATGTTGTAATATTACTAAAGGCAACTCACCTAACATGTCTACCAAGTCAGTATCGGCCGCAGAAGGTGGTTCAAATCTTCTTTCCTCTTCTTTATTCTTTTCATCATCGGTGTCTCCATTGTTGTTGTCTCTGTCTTGCTTGTCTTTTGTATTGTTGTGCTCTTTGTTACTCGTTTCTTTTGTTTTAGCTAGACATAGGACGTACGTACATATATATATATATATATATATATATATATATATATATATATATATATATATATATATATATATATATATATATATATATATATATATATATATATATATATATATATATATAAAACGTATTGAAAGGAAAATCCGTATTACTACTTAGTTTTAAAGTAACAAAACTTTTTGCTTCGCTTCATTCATTCATAGTATATTTTTCATAAAATGTTGAGACAATGATATACCTAATAAAAAATTCGTACACGAATAAATAAATTATTTGTATTTTTGTTATTTTAAAGTAGAAATGAAAATAATTATAATAAAAAATAATATTATAAAAAAAATAAAATATTTTCCTCTAATATTATTAAGTATTTTTTTAAATTATTCGCACCACAAAATAACATAACACAATTTAACAACTCATTCGCGTGTCACTCCATTACCAACCTACTTAAGTAAAGTTTTTTCGACCTCATTACTTACACTACAGTATACTACAGTCAGTACATACGCGTCGTTTATGCACGAGACGTTGTACCTAGACCTACATTTCCATTGTAAATGTCATTCGTGTGCTGCACCCACCCAAATTATTATCTTATAATGACTTCCTATCGTACTATCTAAGAAATTATTGATGTATGACCAATCATATTCGATTATTTAAAATCTTTTATATTTATTATTTCTCTGTACGAGTCTTTTTTCTTAGATCGAAGCGATCGAGTGAAGAAATACACAGAAAAAAATTATTACAGATATTGAAAATGTCTACTTTTTTTTATAGCTCCACGCTTTATCCCGCATATTGCAGGGTAGGCAGAGGGAACTGCAGGGAACTTATGAACCTAGTGTTAAGACACTCCGTTGCTTAGTCCCTGCTTTCTCCGTTCCCGCTTTCCGCCTTTTTCGAGGCATTGCGTGTTGAGTGGCGGAACTCAACGCCGCGCTTTGCCTAGTTGCCAGAGCGAAGAAAATGGAAATAGAAAAATCCGTCTTCCTCGAGTGGGAATCGAACCCTCAAATCGTCGCGAAATAAAAAAAATATTTCGTAACAAATAAAAATATGAATGATCACTGAGAAGAGAAGAAACAACTTAGCGTTCCATGGATTCACCGTGCGGGTGCCGGGCCCATCGTGTTGTAGGAAGAGGAGCTCCGAGCAGCGCTTGGGACTTGCGACCCAAGTGTAGGTTTAAAGGGGCCCCTTTAAAATGCATTAACGCTCACCTTCACTGTCCGAGCTCCTCCCACTACCTAACCAAATTTTAAATGATTCTACCAAAGCCGCCTTCGAAGTGCGTTCTAGAAATGAATTTGTGATAGTTCTAGACAGGCCGAGATCTTTTAATAAACTATAGAGAGATTTCGCTGTTATACCTCTCGCTCCTACTTCAACCGCATATAAGCTAGCTCTAAACCTATTCCTGGTCAGTTCGTTTGTAAGATCGAAATACTTGTTGAGTTTAAGGTGGTGACTTTTCGGGATATTTGTTTCCCACGGAACTGTAAGTTCTACCAGTACTACGCGTTTTAGGCTTCGAGAATATAGAAAAATATCCGGTCTGGATGACGAAACACAAATATCCTCAGGGATTTTATACTGTTTCTCATACGTGTCCATCACAAGTGTCCAATCAGGAGCTGGATCTAATATGGAGAAAGGCTTTTGTATAGGTTTTTTATGAGAACCTTCTTTCACAAACTCTATTGAGCGTTTGCTGGTTGTTATGTTTCTCTGTGCTCTTGCTACTGAAAGACTAACGGCTTCACGTATGATTTCCAGTACTTTGTCATGGCGCCGCGAGTAATGACCACTATCCAAGAGTACCCTACACCCCACCAGCATATGTTTAGCTGTCCCCACTGCCTCTTTACAGATGTAGCAAGATTTATCGGTAGCTTTACCCCATCTCACTAAATTACTTTGATCTGGAAGAGTCATTTGGAACGCATTTAGGTAGAATTTTAACAGTGCTGGAGACCAGTCGTGAATTAGGGTGCGCCATTTTAAAGCTAAAGGGATACAGAATTCTCCTATAGTTAGCCACTCATTTTGCATTTCTAAGCCCATTGCGTGCACCTTATACTTATCGTTCTCGTCTTGCCGAATAAAAGATTTTATTATGTCTGTGTCTTGGACTTTCCTCTTTGATCCTAACCCTACTTTACTAAATTGTGCTCCTATCATAAATTGCTTATGGAATTTAAGTCTTGACTCGAGCTCTGGGACACTTCTGTCTCTTGGAAGTGAGGTAACAATCTCATCCCGTGATTTTCCCAGAATATGTGTTTTGGCGACTCTTAGATGTTTATAGAGCTCCGATGGTTTCTTTAATCTCAACCCAAAATTATTTTTGTCTCTAAATAAGGTTGAGGTGTCCGCCGAATGCGCTAGCCCAAGCCAAAACTTCAGCAAGCCAATAAAAAAATACGCGTAATTTCATGATTATCAACATATCTATTGTTGTTATCTGATTAGTATGCATTTTTACGCACATAATATAGGTATGTCGTAATGCATAGATGCGTTTTAGGCGTAGCTGCATTTCATAGTTCACTCTATTCTCACGTTATTTACTAACGTTACGTGATTTCAATACCTTTACTGTATAAGGTAGTACAGATTACAAATCAATTTTTCATCGATTTCTTCAAGTCAGCCAGCTTAAGCAGCAATAGAAAATTGATTGTATACATTAAGTTAACGTAATGTATTAAAAATATTTCTACAGCCTGCGACACATTTTTACTATTACGAAGACAATTACATATAGCTTTGAATCTAGTTGAAACTAGAATAAGAAATGAATATCGTAGCTTCGATTACTGCCAAGTTTTAATTTTGTGAGTAAATTGCACTCGGGAAAGGTAGAAAAGCAAAAATTAACAATATAAATGACATGAAAGTTAATATAAAAACTCCAGTATATCGAAATTTTCAAAAAAAAAACAAAAACAGAAAAACGTAAATCATTAACAAACTTACCGCTATGTCCTTTGTTCGTGTTAATTTTTGGGTTTCGTACGTCTGACGTTTTCCGTTGGGAGGTAGTTGCGTTGCGTGGTGCCATCTTCTTATTGTCCGCCGTTCTATTGTTCCGGGGATTGTTGCGAGCCGATTTCATTGCTGGAGGACCTCTAAACAACAATAGATAGGGAATTTACAATTTTCATGTAAAATACACATAATTATAATAATAATAGTATGATTATTAATGAATAATAATCATTATTATAGGGCGTGACTCACCGAATATAGAGAAAGCATTGAGTTTTGAATAAATAATGACATTCCCATTAAACGATTAGTGAATAACAATAAATCACATTGATTTTTTTTAATAATAATGATTAATATAATAATTCCACATTATACGATTAGTATATAATATTGCATCATGAACAAAATTTTTTTTAATTAAAATAATTTAATTTTTTTTAATATATCTACGTGTTACTAATACATACGAATTATATACAAACATAATAGGCTAATGTATATTGAATCTTAAATAAGCCTCACTTATATAATCCAAAGTTTGTAAAGGTAATTTGTGCGCCAAGTTTGCCGTGTGCTTTTGCGGTGGGTTAACAGTGAAAGTTTGACATCGATATGATTGTTATCACAATGTTACAGTCATAATTTATAATAGAACCTATTTTGTTATATAGTATAATAAATAATAGTCCACAGGCTATTTTAATGTTAAACTGTAAATCATTATATCGATATATTATTAGGCTTTATCATCTGTTATAGAGAGTACTTATAATATGAATAAAGCTCAGCGATAGGCCTAATGCTTAGATTAGGTGGTACATGAGCTAAATGTTTATATAATTTATAAACCATTAGTAGAAATTACAAATTCCTTAAGAGCAATAAAATCATCAATATATCTTAGAAATTAAACATATCTTTTTGTCAGTTCTCATCAAAGATGTAAATTAAAGAAAATATTTTAAATCAATTTACAAATGTCGTATATAAAAACCAATCACTTCGTATTATGTCGCACATATCTAACCTTTTATGTATTCTAGTAAACGCCTTAAAAAGTTATTACCACTTAGTTGTGTGCTCTGTCCAAATATGAACATATAGACACGTCACACCTAGGAACTAGTTAACAGTTATTTTCTAACTAACTTAAGTTAGCAAGGTCACTCCATTTACAGGTTGCATTTGCTGCACATGATTGGTTACAACTTACAGTCCACTGTCCACACAATGGATAATATTGCAGTTTTTGTTATCAAATAGACTCTACTGTCAATAGGTTCAATAAAAAGATTATTAAAGATGATAAATACAATAGAATGGTCTTATAATAGATCTTTTTAAGATTTCCGACCCAGTTTGCAATCTCCATTTCTCTAGAAATACAAAAACTAGTTAACTGACTTGCTCATAACTATTAAATAAAACAAAAGGAAAATCCCATAATACTATACCATAGGTTTTAATTGTTTTTTGCTTTAGCAAACAGAAAATTCACTCCATTACTTACTTATGTTCAACACTGGTAGGCGAAGGCCAGGCGGTGGGATCTCGGTCGGGGGGCGGTGGCCAGATATCTGGATCTATCTCGTGCGGCGCCGGCGCCCACATTTGGTCACGAGTCGGCAAGTCTTCTAATGCTATGGAAAAGTTAATATTTTAGGATCGACAGCACTTTCTAAATGTATAGAAAGTTAGTTTACTGAATAAACAAAATCTGAGTAGGTGTACTTGCATAAGTACTTTTTATATTAATATTATTTTTATATTGGTTTCTTAATAATAAAGTACAACTAAATATATTTAATAAAAATTCTTAAGCACTCTGTATAATATTAAACTTATAATAATATTATGCTCTATATGATTATGCAGAACATTGAGCGTTAATAAATAGCGACTGCATTCATTAATTTGGAATGTTATAGCGCTGACAATTTTAATAAAGCTCTGTGAATAAAGTGTTTTGTTCATTGGAAAATGTCTAAGTAAATATTGAAGTTTGTCATGTTATTAAATACGATAACATTGTGATGCAATTACAACTCTATATCTCGTTGCAAACGCTAGAATTCAGTATCAAAACTTATTTTAGTGTACATTTCTGATTGTTTTTTTGTGTGTAATGTGGCGTTATCGACAACTAAGAGAAAAGTAATGGTTTTAATATACTAACAAATAACTAGAGATGTGCCAAAATGTGTATTATTTTGATCGAATAATCGACTAGCCGACTAGTATAAACAGTATCTATATATTGGAAAATTTTTGGCAACGCGACCAAAAGAATTGCATTAAAAAAAATTAAACATTTTCGACATTATCAATATGTTTTCTTTTCGAGTTATTTTAGAAACTGATTATTACGGTAAGTTGTTTTGTTTCAAATTTTAAAATGAATTCGAGTTTTAGTAAAATAAAAATAACAACAAGCAAACAAATTTAATAAATAAACTTTATTGAGAAGTACAAACAAAGTAAGAAGCCGGATAGTCGGCGTTCTTGGCCGACTATTCGCCAATTAGTCGGATAGTCGGCTTTACTGACTAGTCGGTGCATCTCTACAAATAACATTTATAACACATAAACAACATTAGGTTAGTTTAATATAATAATTAGTCATTTTAGACAATGTAATTCAATGAAATAACTAATCTTATTTTTTTTTTTTTTTTTTTTTAGCTTCACGCTGTATCCCGCACATGGGCAGGGTAGGCAGAGGGAACTGCAGGAACCATACGAACCTAGTGTTAAGACACTCCGTTGCTTAGTCCCTGTTTTTATCCGTCCCCGCTTTCCGCCATTTTCGAGGCATTGCGTGTTGAGAGGCGGAACTCAACGCCGCGCTTTGCCTAGTTTGCCAGAGCGAAGAAAATGGAAATAGAAAAATCCATCTTCTCCGACTGGGGATCGAACCCAGAAACCGTCGCATTACAGGCAGACGTTGCGCCTCTGCGCCACGACGGTCAATTTCACATAATAAGCAAAATAAGTCATAATTTCTACTCACTAACTCATCAACAACACGCCTATATGAAAAATATTCTGAGAAGCGGTATAAAACACATTACCAAGTATGATAAAAACGAGTCCACAGAGTCTACATGTCGTGAGTCAGAGGGAGATCGCTGGAAATGTAATCCGGGGCGGCTACTTTAAAAAATGCGTGTAAATACGGTGCACCGGACGAATATCGCTTAAAAGGCTTTAAATATATGTTCTTGGCATTCTGTCTTGTGTCCTTAATGTAGCGCTAATAGGTAACGAGGTGTTGATTTATGAGATCATTTATAGGGAATGTTTATGTACTGTTTTTTTGTTTTAAACGTATGAATTAAAAACGTTAATTGTTTCCATAACATGTTTGACGTCTTTAACCGTGTGTTTAAGTATATTTTGTTACTGTACAATAATACTCCGTTGAAATGCCTGTGAGAAAACTACCGCATCGAATGTCCGCATTAGTGTAGCTGCAGCATCTCGGGGCAATCTTGATAAGTGTACCTTACACCGTACAGATTGGAAAGTCACTATGAAATATCAATATCAGAGAAAACACGGCATTGCGTGATAAACAACACTTACTATTTTTTAGTTCAACGCACCAAATTTAAAGGTACAAAACAATTTACTTTGAGAGATAAAAATATTATAACTTGGTCGCGGTTATCTGAATCTAAAAGCTTTATTAGTTTTAGATTTTTCTAAAGGCCGTATTTTAACAACTTTTAAATACATGTTACTACTACTTAACAAGAATATGTACATGTACTTAGATAATTAAAACGCTTAGTGACTGTTAGTTAAATATTCATTAAGTAGGTATTTACGTTAAGAGCAAAACAATTTTCCTTACTTTGCTGAAGACGGCGGAAGGTTACCCTTGAACGGAACGCATCATGAATGCACCATCATAGATTCGTTACGCACTAGCATTTTACAAATGATGTAATGATAAGCAATTTCAACCGAGCTCGAATAGAAGCTATTATGTATAGAACAAGTAAAAAAAACCCTGCTTGGTAGAACATGCAGATTGGAAAGTAGTTTTATCAGATCGCCACGCTCGATTACGAGCATCGAGGCTTTACTGTGTGCATGGGATCTAAGGCTTTTTATTTCTTTCGAGACAGATATTGTGTTGCAACCATTGCAGTTTGAAGATTGCCTAGAGTCACACGAATAGATAAATTGTGTTCACAATATACCTATGCCATAATGACAAATCATTGAAGTGTAAAATAAAATTGCATAATTAATATTATTACTAGTTTATCAGCTTTAAGTTTCACAATTCTGAAAGAGTGTCTAAACACTATTTAAGCAAGTATAAAATACTAGGTTAACCGTTCTCATTCTATATAAAGAAATCAATAAATTTCGTTCAAAATTACGAAGCACCTGTTGTCCTATAAGTAAATAAAATACTAATATTTACAATTTTCGTAACTTTTTACATTAATATGGTTTCGTAAATAAAATTCAGTAATCACAAATCATATTGTTTACAATATGTTCCCTGTGTGTGTGTGTTTGTGTGTGTGCGTGTTGTGTATGTATATACACAACTACATTTAATTATTTTATATCTAATCTTATTTAATAAGTTAAAAGATCCGCATAGTCACCGCAGTAAAATGATGTATATTATTAAAGAACGCTCATTTGACTAAATTATTCATTAAATAGCAAAGTTGAAAGTCCTCTTGAAGAATAGACGTTTATATAGACGTTGAAGTGCTGTCTGCACTGCGTATTTTCAACATTTTCCTGGTAACAAAACTAAATTATTACCATATACAGAGCATGTACTCGTATAATGATATACAGAGATAATTTATTAAATCCTCATTCATAATACTACGAAGGTTTTATCATTTTATATGAGATTTAATAATAAGGTAAATGAATCTGTTAAACTTCATTTACACATAGTGGTTACATATTTGTAATTCATCTTAGGAAGATAACAAAATTAGAAGGAAAATTAGATAATTATTATGTGTATTAACGATGAAATAGGAGTAGTTCAATGGTACCTTTTAATACATTACTTTGCCAGTAAGAAGGCGTCGCTAAAAGCCATACTTTGAGTAATTAGGACATACTGAAATAAAGTTACATAAATAATTAAAACCCAACAAGAGCATTTAATTTATTTGCAGTATTATAATACAAGCTCTACTTTATTTTGAAATGTATATTTATATTCTACACAACTTTAAGTGGCAGTACTCCGCTACACTTCATATCTAATATATTTAAATATTATAGCAGATTTACATACTACGTAGATAATGTCACAAATCTTTTTTGAGACGGACAAAAAGCGCGCGCAAATGTCAAGTGTCACATGCCAAGCAAATCCAATTGGCTAACATATAGGATTCAATTATCAATTGAACTATTGTTCAAACATAGGCCATACTTTTTACCAAAAAGTAAAAGTCTAGGTGAAAAAGTCGCCTCTTCTAAGTGTACGCAATTAAAACGCTTCCACAAATAATATATAAAGATAGTAAGTATGTTACAGCTATCAAAGTAGTTAATGGTTTTCATAATTGATACCAAGACACGACATGTATTAATTAATTATGTATTCAATTATTAAATCAATTGAGTGGGTTAGTGTTAATTATATACGTCAGAAAGCAATTTAAGAGTACAATCACAATCGTCCCTAGAAAGGCAGCTATCGTCACTACTGGAAACAATTGTTCTGCTGTAGCTGAATGTGTTTTAACGTGCGATTGTTCACTATCGAAGTGCAGCATAGATGATGAAAACGAAATGGCATATGCATGCTTAGCAAAGCAAATGTACTTTAAGTTATAACAACGTTAGGATTTGTCGTTATATAGTTTTTAATTTGTCATAATATATATAATATATTCAGATAGCTCTTTTACATAATCGAGATATTTAAAAAACATTAAAAGCTCTATTATACATTTTTTATTCTATGGTCGTGGCAATTGGTAGTCTTCGCATTAATTATTTCCTCCTGGGAATACATAATACAATGCAGTTGTGACAAAGAAACAGGAAATGAAAATCTTTATACGGCTCTACATAATTAAAAACTTTTTATGAGCCCTACGACCTACATATATATTTGTACAAACTGCTAAATTTAAATAAAATTTAATAATAACCAAGTAAATATTTACTGTGTATTTAAATGTTTACAAGACGACTGTTGGATGTACTTTGCACAGTTACACAAGTTTGCCAAATGTGAAATGTAAACAATTATGTCATTTATATTAATATTGTTACTGTCAATTATATTATTCCCATAGTTTCTCCGAAATCGTACTTTATTTTACCAAAAAAAAAGTATCTATCATAAAGTATATTCATTTGGAAATAGCTTAATCAAAAATTACAGTAAAAAAAGATTCTCCTTAAGTCGAGATATGCAGAATATAAGCTATATGAAATATAAAGAATTTCGTTCGAGAATTACGTTTAGCATTTTTCATAGTAAAAAATAGGCTAGAAATTATAAATAAAAAATATATTTACCGCTGGTCAATGGAGTGATGGCTTTTTCACCTTCATGTTGAAACATTTGCAGGGTCGCTATTGTTGCTTTGAGTTGTTCATACTCCCTTGCCATTTGCTTCTGAACCTATATGCGAAACATACATATTATTAACATTATAGTATAATTTATGTTATATAATACACACTTCAAGTAAAAAGGCCAGTATTAACGTAATAAATAATAATCATTGGGCCACATATGGCCCGCCGCTTTCTTATATGAATATTATAATTAAAATTACATAACTCATTTGGTAAGGTAAAATGTAAATTATTTAAAGCAATACTATTGTAAGAAAAGCGTGTCAAGGTTATATACGTTCAATCATATCATTAAAAAGAGAAGTTTATAAAGTATACTTCAAAAGAAAAAAATACATAAGTCAATACAACTTAATAGAAAGATCGTTAAATCGAATTAAATTTAAATTAACTGTAACTTTAAAAACACTAATTTATTACCGTTTTTGATAATTATAATATAAATTATTTCCCAAAATATAACTTTAAGCACCGTATAAAATATTTAACAATGTCCATTCACACAAAGATGAAATGAACCTCTTCACCACACTTCTGGTAATTGTCTTTCCAAACGCGAACTTCCAACAGGTTTCACAGAGAGTGCATCAAATACCAACAATGGACGAAGATAACGACACCATTAAATTTCTTCAGACAAAAGCGAAATTTAGTCTCGAGAGATTAACACGCGAACAATAAAACACTTCCCACGCGAAATTTTCAATTCACCACGCGAGGGACATAAGTATGACATTTTGATTTGTAACACCTTGACCGAGTTTGTTCATTATGTTAAGAGGGCTGTTTAATACGCACTTATTAAAACTACCCACATAGCTGTTGGTTCGCCGGGACGTTTTACTCTAGCTAAAGGCCGACACAAAACTGGAACAATATTTCGTCGAGCCCTAACATAATTACAGATACGGCACGCATTATGGTAAAAATGAGTTGGTTTCTTTGAATATAATGGAGGACAGCTATAATAAAGTTGAATTAAATTACATATTTAGGCCAAAACAATAAAACACTAACAAAAGCTTTAAATATAAGCTTTTGATAGTAATAAATTGTGTATTAAATTTATTTGATAGATCAGATTAAACATGTAAGGTGCATATGCAAAATATAGAACATAGGATGTGTTTTATGCATAATAGATATACCTAGATCACAAAATACACCCTAAACAGTATGCGCGCGACATAAATTACACAGGTTCAACGACCTTCAATGCAGACGGACAGCCGAATGCTATCAACATGCGTGACTACATACATCCACACAACAGCTCATGACTGACGGACGCGACAATAGAACAAATGCTTGGCGACAATCCAGACACTGAATTAGACTAGTTGACCTAAACTGACTCAAAGCCTATCTGTGCCACCCCTTTATCTTGCTAATTATTTAATCATATATGTACCTACATATAATAATAGTCATTCTTAAAACATTGATTTACAAGTATAAAACAAAGCAAACATTTTCACTGCAATTCCCGGATGGAAGTTCCGATAAAACTGCATACTTTATATGGAATTTCATATAAGCGAGCCGTTCTTAGCGCATAAATATAAACAAGATATTGCTTTAAACGACAACATCTTGCAAGAAATAATGAAATTTGTATAAATCAATCATTTATTATACGCAAGAAAGATAATGAGTGTCAGTTTCCCGAGAAACTCATTAAATACGCAATATGTATAGTGTTACCGACGGATATACAAGGAAAACAGTAAATAAAGAAATATTTACATTCAATTTAGATAGTATGAGCGTGTTAGGCTCGAAGCCATCAAAATTGGATTATTCGCTTACTTATAAGTACCTTATATCGATCAATCTCATCGACAGGTTATCGAACCGCTCTATGGGCGCAATGCGTATCGTCATTAATAGACGTTATTCTAAACAACCAAAATAAGTTTGTAAGCTTTTGTAAGCTTTCAATCAAGTCAAAATTAGTTCTAAGCTGGAAACGCATGTTAATCTCTTTGGTTGAATACTGAGGTGTTTCCGTTGCATGTTTTATTTTCGAAATCACATTAGTACGAGTATCCTCTCAGGAAATACCACTCCGGCATAACATCAGACGTCGTAACGATAAGAATCCCTATAATTTGGTCACGTTCATCCTTCGTTGTACGTTTTATGATTCTCAGAAAAACTTACGGAAAAGGTTCAAGATAAATTTAGATATATATTGAAATACTTGAAAATTTTTTAAGTTTTCAAAAATGTATAAGAACAATGTATTATATCACAGCACCCTTTACCATAGATAGTTTTTGTATATATTAAGTGCACTTAATTTCTTAGCTATTACTTATTTGTTAGCGACCAGTTCGCGGCTTCGTCCGCTTGATCGATGTTCTCGCACTTACTCTAATATATTATGCATATATTTTATATAGTATATATAAAGTTCGTTTCAAAATATTTCATTTTTGAAACTAAATAAAAAATATAAGTAATTACCTAAATGAATCGTCTTATGTGCATTATTTGCTCTTATCACGTGAAATGTAAATGTGTGTAAATAACACTGGAAAAAAATAATTTCAATTTGCACATCCATTTTATATAAGTATCAAAAAAATATTAATGAAATAGAATAGTCGAAGTATTTGAAGAATTTATAAACACTGTACACGCGATGTTTGTGGATTCGATTAAGACTCGATAGCATGATTAATTTGAATTACTTCCATTTTCCCGATATAATTAGGTATATACAGAGTGCGGCGTTGTCACTAAACAAATCTATAAGAAAATTGAATTTAACTAGATATAAATTAATTATTACACTACTAAATAATATAATGTACGCTTTTAAACTTCATCTTTAAGGATTTTTCAATCCTTAGTGTGTATTAAAACTTTAAAAAATCATTAAAATACAAAAGCGTCTGGATACTTATACTCAAAGAATATAATAGTGTAAGGTATAATAGCAGTTCAGCTCAATAATTTCAAAATAATTAGAATTAAAAAAAGATTAAATTGATTAGAAGAAAGGTAGCAAAACATCTGATTAAAGTTTGTTTATTCACGTATGACGTGTAACGTGATAATATGCAAATGGTGAATATAAAAGTTGCACGCTAATGTTAAATAAATTGCTGGCGATTTTAGTAACACTTAGCATAATTAGGCCGATTTTTTATACTTTATTTATTCTGTCTGAAACTTATTATTAAATTTCAAACATATACAGTGAAAACATCCGAAATACGTTCTAAGTAACGTACGTACGTTCTAATACGTAAATCACAAAAAGTATCACAAAAGTGCTTAGTTGGTATTTTGTTTATCGAAGGCGATTTCATGACAATGCTTTTATTATTGTGTTACGATACATGATAAGTTTTAAATATATTTAACAATTTATATCAAAACTCGGTACTAAGCTAAATCAATGTAATTGGTAAATATTTAAATCTATTAAATTTTATATTTTCAATTAATAAGAACTAGGACGAAACATTGTTTATAGCAGACATTTAATGAAAGTTAATTCAGTCTATTTTCATTTTCCTATATTCTCTTGGGATGTTTGAACCAGTCTGCCTCTTTAGTATAAAAGGAGTATAATTCCCAAAGGGTGAAAGTTAAACAAAAGGAAAGTGGCCATTTCTCTATGAGTTATCACGATACCGACACCAAATCAACAATGTAGGCAACGCAGATTGAAGTAAAACGTAGAACCTTTGTATGGTTATGAATTTATACTCATTTACTCAACTTTTTTTATTAAATGGCCGTAAATAAATCTAAACGTAGCTTATATATCATATTTTTATAACACATATTCTATAGTATTTGGCAACTAAATTTTGATCAGGTTTATTTCCATATTTGCAAATTATTCAATCGTTACTTAGTAGTGTAGTGTTCAGTGAAAGGTCAAACATTTTTGCATACTGAAACTGGTTATTATCCACATACTTATAAGGATATTTAACATATAAGGATTTTTACAGCCTCTTATAGCATTTTTATCCGTTTTAAGAAATAAAGTAACCGATTATATTACGTATTCTAACGTTAAAAATATATAAACTTTAATAAGAATTAAAACTACAAAATGTTTTATAAAAGTTGAAAAAATTTCTAATGTAAAGTGCGTAGAATAATCCTTTAAGTAACTTTACACATAACGATAGAAAATAAAATAATAACACCCATCATGCAAGGTACTCGTGATCGTTTACCCCTTAATGGCTCAAAAATGATATGTTTTTTATAACTTTTTCATTGGGAAAAACTTCTACAGCGGCGTATATTAAATTAATTTATCATTATACCACTTAGATGAAATAAAATGACACTATAGTTATGGAGTATGTACTTATTTCTATATACATATTTTTCTAGTATTTTATGTATAATCGTAAAATTTTATATTCAAACATGCTTTAATATTAAATAAACATCAAAGTTTATGACAAACATCGATGGTTATTATTACTAATATTTTAATAATGATCGCATGCTAATTCTAAAAGTTCTAAGAATGTAATTTGAGTGTTACGTTACAAAAAACCCAATGAGGTGTAAAAAGAATTTGTTAGGTTTCACTAAGAGAAAAACTCACTCAGTATCGAACAGTTACAAGGACATGAATCACAAACATTTTATAAAAACCTTCCTATTTATAAACAGGTATTACGAAGAAATAAAAAGCAGTTGTGAAGTTACCTGAAAGGATAAAAACAACCTTCTGATAATAAAAATATTTAAGGAGACGACAATATCTTCTTTCAAACTAATAAAAAGTATTAAGTTTTACATAACACTGTAAAAATTTATAACTAAATGCTTCTTTCTGTAGCCTTATTTTTTTTATATGTCATGTAAACATATGATTTTTGTAATAATATATTATATACAAAACAAACTATATTTTTTTATAATGCAGTTACAAAAAATTTACCAAGTATATATCTGTAATACTAGATATTTACTTGGTAAATTTTTAATAGGCTTCAACAACATATAGATACAGATTCTGTATCTATATGTTGTTAAAAGCCTATTAAAGTATAACGCATAAGATAATGCCATTTGTAACTCTGTCGCACAATGAAATGTTGTAAGGCGGTAGGCACGTATTGAATTTACGTAGGAGGCTGAACAACCTGTTACACTTGTGCAATAACCTTAATATTCAATAAATATATTAATAAAGTTACTTTTAGTGAAACCTTGTATAATTTTGTAATATCAAAAGGCCTTAAGGCATATAGCATATAGTGTTTCGATTGGATCATCATAACGATATGAGGTATATTGAAAAAAAAAGCCCTATTTCACTCATTCACTGAACAATTATTGGAGAATAGAATAATATTAGTATGTAAAAATCTGGAACCTTCGTTAGGTTGTGATGCCTTATGAATAATGTTAAAACAGGGCCCTTTTTATCGATTGCTAGGCCAATGTCAGAAGCCAAATAACGTTTAGCTTATTACATTTTAACGACTTACTAAGTAGATCAATAAATAGAATTGTCAAATTATACTAAATTGATAGGTGTTTAAGCTAAACATTACTAATATATTATATATATAAACATACTTATATATTATATACAAACAAATATACCAGGAAACCAAGTATTAAAACATCCTTTTCTCTACTTGCCATCTCATTATTACATCGTCTTTATAGACGATTCCTATAAAATAATCGAAATTTTAAACATTATATATCTATGAAAACCTAATTTAAATTTATAAAGATTACAGAAAGCTTCTGTTAGCCACTTAAAACCTACAAGTGGCACAGTTACAGTGGAAGTTGCAGCAAAATGTTTACTATCTCATCCTTCGTTAAAACATGGTTAGTACCTACCAATTAGGTTTACATTATATGTATTTATTTATATAGTATGTATTATGTATGTGCAGAACGTGCATGAACTACGCATCTATTATCTGAATAAGGACAGACGGACAAACGTGGCGCCAAGTAGTCTTACAACCGCGTAATCGATACATATGGCAGATGATCATCTGAGGTAGTGATATATAAAATGCCTAGTATTGTATAAAAAACTTGTTTACAGAGTGAAAAAAACATAAAGATTTTGAAAGAAGGAAAAGTTAAGATTATAAAGAAATCTTGTGCTTTGAGTTTTCTAATCCTTCATTACAATGCCTAATTTCCATCAGAAAAAGGTATATTTAATAATTATATAACATTGCTACTGATAACATCCAATGTTTATAATAAACATGTGACTTCTCTTTAAGAATTTTTATTACATAATATGAATGCTATAATATACAGCACAATATGTATAATGTCACTGTAGTATCATGGTGTGGGTTGAATGTCTTCATGTCAATGATTTTGTATTCATTTGTATTGTTGTTGCTTCAAACAATATTTATATTTCTCATTTTAACATTAAATTAAAATTTGACATTATGATTTCTTCATATTATTTATACAATGCAGTTTTTTATATCTGCATATAAACACTGATATACATATATATGCATACATAAGATATATTTTATATAGTTGCCATGTTACTATCATACTAATAAAGATTTGATAAAGTTTTACAAGAATATTTTAACATATCCATAGTAGAAAAGTTACAGGAGCATGTTAACAATGACATCATATTATTATGATTACAAAATATACTGATTAGATAATAACCATTCATAATATTTTTTCCCATACTAAGTTGTTGTAACAAGATTTAAACAAGCGTCACTAACATCAGCGTCATATTAAGGTTTAAAGCATATTTGCATTGTCCATTGTATTTAACTTGGTAACAACAACACTTATTTATTTAGTTTTCTTTTAATTAAAAAATAATATAAAAGCTGAATAATAAAATAGATTAAAAAGTTCTCCTCAAATTCTATAAAAAATAAATAAAATTTGTGATATCACAGTTTCTTTACTAAGAAATGAGCTTTTTACCTTAGTGTTATAGGTAATATAATGTTAATTTTAATGCTCCATTTAATGCTCCATGATTTAAATTGTGTGATTTCAAAAGAAGCCTTTGTGCAACAACTGACTCAGTCAAGGTAGCATTCACCTATGCTTCATACTATTGATGTTTTATGTCACATTGAACTTGCCTCAAAGGCCAACTATATAATAGAAGAAAAACTTAACAAAAATTCTATAATCATTTTACTGTGTATCATGTACAATATAAGCATAAACTTTTTGTAAAATAGTCCATAAGTAATACAAGATTGAAAGAAGTGTTTGTGCGACTGACTCAGTGGTGGTAGCATTGACCTGACTTAACTAGCTACAATTGATGTTTTTAAAGATGTTACAATGAACTTGTACAAAGGTTAAGACTAATTCTCATGCTAAACTTCTTTTTCATATTTCTATACAACATTTTACATAAGAAGGTTTATTTTTTAAATATGTTTTACTATAATATAATGCATTTATAATATAAGGCTTATTAGTTTAATGAAAAGCCATTAAAGAACCAGTTTATTTTTATTTAGTTGTAGGTTTTTAAACTAATTGATATCTAATAACTAGTGTGTAGTAATTAGCATGTAGGTGGACAGTTGAGTAATGTTAAGATGACTAGTAATATAAATCTATTTTATTAAGGTTATATTATTAAGGTTACTTTAAAGATAAGTATATGTTAATATATTTTTTTGTGCTCAATATTTTAAGAAATCAAAAATATTCTGCAAAATACTGAAAAAAAAAATTTTACATAAGAATTTCTATAGGTGATTTTCTGCAAATGGTCCATATACACATGTAAATAATTAATCTGATTTTCTTTTGTATGATAAAGAATAAAAACAATGTGTAAATAAAAAAAATAAAGTGCGCCGTGGGTGGCCTTCTGTGTTACGCGAAATTAATTAACGAGTTATCATACAAGGAAGTGGCTACAAGGTTACTGACATGGATCAAAATAAAGCCTAGATTTTTACGTTTTTTGCATACTTACCAATTGCCACTTAGACTTTCGCGTTGGGTCTGCAATCGTGATCAGCAGTCTATGGATCATCTGCACTGTTCCCTCATAGTACACCAATGCCGATTCATAGTTCCCCATCAGTGCCATTTCACGGGCCAACTTCGTATTCTCGCAAATTTCGCCAACAGACACTGCCATTATTGTCATTCCCGCTGTGTACATATAACGCTTCTTTCAAAAAGATGCAAAGTTTTCTATTCCGAGAAGGATTCGCGTGTGACAACCAGCAATCCAAGAGCACTTCTCATTTTTATTACTGAACTCGAACTTAATTCATTACTAATAATTTTATAACATCTACTAATTTAGTGTTTGTGATTGAATGAAATAAATTATCTCATGACGACTAGAATTTTTATTTAACGATTTTCATAGTCTACGACAAAACAAACTTTATCAATTTTGTTGAAAGACTGCTCAGTGTTCACATCACAATCTCGTACACTGACACATTTTAATATTTTACTAAATGTGTTGCCATAGTTATTAATGAAAGTCAACACGTGAATATTATGACTTTTTGGAAATAAAAGTAGCATATTTAATAATTTTACATAGTTTAAAAATATATCTAATTGTAATTTTATTAACAATATAATCATAAAAAATTGTAATTGCTAAAAAATGCAAATTTTTAAAATTAATGTTTTTAAAGCAATCTCTTAATTATTTATATTCTCACAAAATATGTAATTTTGGTAAAAAAATTATTACAAATTAATTTTGTACGAGTCCTTTTATTTTGTCCTGTCTTGAATTAAAATATACTTTACATAATATTTTGTAGCTTTATGTTTTATTATATAGACCAGGGTAAGCAGAAAGAACCATAGGCTATGTAAACCTTGGGTTAAGATATTTCGTTCCTTACTTTCTGCTTTTTGAAGCACTGTTGAAAACTTAACTCGATGCCGCGCTTTGCCTTGTTGCCAGAGCAAAGAAGATTAAAATATTTAATCTCCGATTTTCGACTAACGAACCTACAAACCGTAGTGTCAATAGTCACGCAGAAAGTTTAAGAATTTAAAACCAGGAATTTTATTTAGTAAATGTAATTATAAAATTATTTCATAATTATTTAACCCTTAGGCTAATTAGGCTGCAGCCTAGGGCGCGAGGATTGAAGGGGGCGCGATGAATCTTCACAAGCTTTAGAAATTAGAAATTTAATTAGAATTTTAATTAGAAATTTAGTCAAATCAAGAGAGGCATCTGCAGTTCGACGCCAAGTATTAAAAGAAAAGCGTGTCGTGAGACCTTGCCGTACTCGGTACTCTTATATACATTAAAATTACTGTTTTAAGATGTCACAGAATTTTTTAATCGCTCTCAAAGACGGATTGTTCTAGTAAAAAATCTCATATTATAGTAGTAGAAAGACTACGAATCATAACAAAAGTAAGTAAAATACTACTCTTGCAAACCGTAACACATATGGGGCGCGTCCTTATTATTACCCAAAGTCCGTCAGGAATCTTGATCAGCCACTGTGTAAAGTCATCTTTAGTTTCAGCTTAACTTATTGGAGTTTTAGAATTAACTAATATTTGTCTGTACAGTGAACCTAAGTGCCCTTACGGCAAGTAACTGGCGTATCGTTCTTGCCAAATCGATCTCGAATTGATCTACTTCTGTTACGTTCTGCAGTCTTCTTAGCGTGCTTTGCCATAAGGAGTTTCATACAAAGAATACTGAGCGGCTACAAGTTGTTGTAAGATTACGTTCCGTTTACGTGTCGTGAGATGTGAGCTATAACCCTCCTGCTGTGGTAGTAGGTTCGATCCCCGCTTAGAAATATTATTTATATATTATAGTTTGACGTTGTCTTGCAAGTTTCTTTTTAGACCAAACTTCACAAATTCAGGCAGAAAGTGAGAACGGAGTGTCTCGACACTATATTCTCTGTCCTGCTATCATACAACGTTTGATAATGAGAAAATATAAATAAAACAAAATTCGTAACAATAAAGTATTTATTGATAGCCATAGGTATTATACCTGTTAAATAATAATATAAATACAATCTTCAGTACTTATTACCACAAGTAAGCTTGGATCGAAAATATAGTTAGTACATCAAGAATTTCAGAAGCACACTTGAATCTACTGTCATATAGAGATCTAAGATAGTGTTGCCATATTTATGATTATTATGTTAGAAACTCTTGACGTACGATTTACTTTGTAACAATTTCAGTTTAACAGTTCGTCAAATATTTACAATAGCTTTTACTTTACGAGATTTGCAGAATTACTTGCCAAATATAAAACAAATAATAACAGCTTAAACTACCACAACATATATTTAATCTACAATATAGTTCTATATATTTTCATTAGTTTTACTTCTTCATTTCCAAGCTTTTAAACGTAAAGAATAATGAGTATGTTTCATATAAAAAAATATAATAAGCACAATAATGTAATGATTCGATGCTTTAAACTATTTGGGTGACACCTTTGGTTTTATAAACAAAATATGTTAATATCTAACTTAACTGAAGGTCAATGCATTAAGAAGCTATATACTCTATACATATTTTTTATGAAATGAAAATATTATATTTTAATCCTGGAGAATGAAAAAGACCCATCTCAATATTTCTCTACCCTTTGATTCTGCTTAGCATAAAAGCCTGTTCTAATTATCTCCATTATTGTATAAAATTTGAAACAAATCACTCTTTTAGTGTATGCGATACAAAATTTTAATTGAATTATTCACTTTAACTCTGAAACAATAAGATATTGATTTGATAAAAGTAATTTTAGATGAGACAGAATCCTGAAAATATAGTCGTAATAAAAATGTTTATAATATATAATTAAATAAATTGAAACTAAAAATTACTTCCTCGGGCTTTCAAAATATATTACTTAAACGAAATGAGTACCTAGATTATAATAAAAAACAAATTACAACTTAAACAAGAATAAAAAAATATTTTGGTGAAATAATACTATTTCAGCACCAAACGTAACTTAGACATTATCAAAAACAAAATAGACAAGTGTATAGACTAGGACTATCTATAACTATAACAATATGGCGTCGTGCATAAACAATTAGAAGATGAAAGACTACACCTCACCCCTGCCTATAAATAAAACAAAAAATTCAAAGTTACAAAGCTTAATTATATTAATGTTAAAAATAAAATAATGTATGGCTTTGCTTGCTTACAAATAAAGATAAAGACAAGGATATATTCACTTGTTATTTTGGTTTTTACTGTAAGAAAGATCTAATTTCTAACATATCATCGGCATTTAAATAAAATTGTTGGCTATAATATAATCAATAAATCTATACTAGTACTTTACAACAGATACATGTAATATTGCAAAAGACCTACTTTATATACACATAAATCAATATACTACTTCACTATACTTAGATAAATTAATGAAAAAAATGCTTGTTAAAAAAGAAAAAAAATATATGAATTAAATATTTTCTAAGTATTGCCAAAATTTCGATGAATTATAAAAGCTTAATATCTTTTTTGTTAAGAATTGTGGTACATAAAAATAATTAACAAGTGATAAAATAGTAATAGCATATGTAAAGTTACATGTAATATTTATCACACGGATGTAATGGTCCATAATTTTATATGTACTGACATTTAGAGCATTGTAAGTAGCTTTTGATAAATAACATTTTAATTAAGCACTAAAAGGACCCACAAAATTATGGAACTTATTTTTAGAATTAATTAAAAATTAATAAACTTTAAATTAAATCTATAAGAAATTATCTTTTTAATATGTTCACAAGAGAAGACACTATAAATTCAAAATTTAAATTCCAACAAATAATAAGTATGAAAAACAAAAAGAATTTAAATATAAACTATTAGAAAATAATAGCAAATTATTACATTAGACCATATAGTACATATAATATTTATGTATATAAATGTACATTTAATTAAAATTAAGAGAGACTTTCCATTTATACAATATATTTAATTATGCATTGGTTGCATTTTAAAGCCTGAAGCTTTTAACTACTTGAAGCTACTATTTTTTATCTTTCATAGTAGTGTTTTATATATATTTGATATATCTTATCTGTATTTACTTAAAAAGAAGACAAAACCTTTTTGTTGATCTAAAAACTTGCTGATATATCATATTATAACAAAGCATTTACTCATGAACGTTATTAGTATGACTTTTTACTTTAAGTTTTTTTTGCAGACTTGTAAGCGCCGATAATAATTCGTTTAAGCAGAGTGGGCAAAAAATTAGTGTTAAGACACTCCACTGTCTACTAAATTTTCTAGAAATAGTATATTGTAATGCTTTGCTTTACATACAATATGTGTACTTATATAAACAGCATTGGTTTTATACATTTTTTAAGTATAATTTAGATACTTTTATCTTCATAATAGCCATTTTCATAATTATTTTTATTTAAAAAAAAATTGCCACCACAAGCTAACTCGTACTTCACCAACATATATATCTGCAGCTGTATACACATATAATATGTATTTACACAGTAATATCAACATATTCTTTAGGAGCTGGCGGTAATACATGAACTTGTTTAGCTTTCCCCGCATGGTACACTTGGCCTGGACTAAATGGTTCCAACCGAGGGTGAGCAGAAATATCTTTCTTTGGATCTGTAAATTTAAACAAAATGGTGTTTTACATTGAACAATAAACATTTTTGTAGTAAATTCAAAACAATTTTCGTAGTAAAGTTAAAACAATCACATTATAGGTATATAAATCTTGTGCATTAGTAGTTATTGTGAGGTGCAATATATTAATATTATACTCATGTTATAATCATTTATATTACTTATAGGAATGTTTATTCTGAAAATAAAGGTAATATTAACTATCATTAACCAAGTTGTGTCTCCTATTATAATCTGAAGGAACTTAAATTATCATCAATAAGAAATTATGATTGAAGGGTTTTCTCTATACAATACATAAATTAATTTCTTTAACGATATAAAAACAATTATTTGTATATTAACAACAACTGGATATTAAGGAATTAATGAGTATTTTTAAAAGAATTATCAATAGTTTAGGCATAGGATCATTTTTTTTTTCGCGATATTCGTCATCATTAAATACAAAAGGCCCGCCCGCTTGCTGATAAACACTCGGTGTTTAGCACTTGTTAGTCTAAAATCTCCTTAGGATGCCTCGTTGAGGTGAAATACGCGTGAAGAGTATAGTGACGATGGCAGTTGTGTTTCGCATCGCTTACTGCACACGCATTTATCAGCAGGCGATGCATCTAATTGCATAACTACTACTGCACAGCGGAAGTAGCTACATATAAATGCCTTCCTTCCACATAGCCCACCTCTAGTGTTGGCAGCTATGTACTTGGAGAGCCTGACGGCGGGCAGCGGCAGGTAGCCGGCGCCCAGCGGCATCACGTCCAGCGACACGCACTGCCCCTCCGCCGTGCTCGACTCCATTGTTATTACACCTGAAATAAAAATTAATTATTTATAAATTATTCAATGTAAAATATTAAGTGTTTTCCCCTAACGTTGGTACTTGTTTATATAATAATTCAAGTGCAGTAGAAACTCGATTAACCGGACTAATTGTTGTTGTAAGGCATTCGGATAATCGAAAATCCGGATAATCGAAAGTACATATGGAATAACATATGTAAGCATATATTATACTTTTATTAAAAACAACTAGTACATATTAACAAAAATCAATGCTTTTTATAAATTTGGTTGAAATTATTTGGTGATTGTCATTTGACGTAGGACCATGCTTGCACTAATACGACATGTCGGGTACATTTAATTCCATTGGCCTGTAGTCCGGATAATCGCAAATCCGTATAACTGAGGGCCAATCGGGTTTCTACTGTATATTTAAGTCCACTTTCACAATATGGTTGCTTGTTGATAAGGTCTCAGATAGCAAATCTGTAATCTATCTGGCGGATAAGCAAATTTTGTTTTCACAGGTTTAAATGAGTAATAGTTATCTGGAAGATAGCATTAATTACCAGCTCAATATCTGAAACTTTATGTTACTGGTGATATTGTCCGTTTGAATGATTTTATTATTATCAATTATAATAATAACAAATAAAATATAAAGAATATTCTTTAATTTGATTTTTTTGCTTTGCTTTCATTATAAAAATAAATATTTAATAATTGCATTTTTAATTTCATAGCTACTAATATTTTAACTCACTGCTATATTGCTATGTTTCACGTAATAATAATATATTATAGAGTGTAGACATTCAATAAGCAGGAGTTACTCATATATGTATGTATATATACTACACACCAGCAGTCCGTCCAAGCACAGCCCACATCGTTTGGTCCGCCAACACTTCATACATGAGAGATGTGTGCTCAGTTTCATTTACCTGCAAATATAAAACGTCAAAATTAAAAATATTAAATAAAAACTTTTTGGATAATTTGTCAGTCAAATTATTAGAACAATTATTATAAAAACCATTCTTATAGTAAATACATGTAATACTTTCTCTATTATTAAACATTGATTCATAACCTATTATTTATAACATAACTTTTTTTTTTTTAGTTTTACGCTTTATCCCGCACATGGCAGGGTAGGCAGAGGGAACTGCAGGAACCTTAAGAACCTAGTGTTAAGACACTCCGTTACTTAGTCCCTGCTTACTCCGTCCCCACTTTGTTGAGTGGCGGAACTCAACGCCGCGCTTTGCCTTAGATGCTAGATAACATAACTTTAATTTCAATATACTCCATAGAAGTCATAGACAATGTCTGTCAAACATGGATATTGTGGATTAGATACCTTAGCCCACATTATGAATAATTTCCATTTTCTCACCTTGGTAAGACGTCTTGACACTAAATGAAAAGTGGAGAACGGAGAGTTTTGACACTAAACTATTATATACCTTGGTAAACAAAGATTACAAACCCTTTGCACATTAAGCTGTAAACAGCATACTTGAGAGGCCCTGCAGAAATCTGATCCTTTGCCCGGCTCCAATTTAGTTCTAATCACAAATAATGTTGTATAATCCTGAATATCGAAAGCGCATTGGAAGTTTCTAGACGTTTCTTCAGTGGTAAGTCTATACTGTACACTGAATGTAGCTTTCATGGGACTCGCTTTAACTAGCGGATCTTTTAGCAATTCCCACATGAACGATGCTGTTGTACCATCAGATGCTACAGTCTAAAATGTTAAAAGAAAATATTTGCTTGTTACTTACTACCTTTATAGAAAATTTTAATGAATAGCACAATCAATGTCGAATTTCAAGTTGAAAATTAATCCTACAATATTGTTTAAATGTGTTTATTATTAAAATACAAAAAAAAAATTTATTACTAATATTTAAATTAGTAGTAGTTTAATTCGTTTCGATCTTTATTGTAAAATCAAAACTCCTATTAGTATCTCCTATGTTCGCTTATCGTTGCGGTAAGAAGGTCAAGGGCCATACGCTTTGTATATTTAAGGGGCAATATTAATTTAATTTACATTGGCGAAGTGAATTCTGCTTAACTGGCTCGCTCGGAGCGCCTTGGCCTGTAGAATAAAACAGTTCTTTACTTTGAATGGAATTTGAGGACAAAACCAAGTAGAGTAGTGAAGTCAAGCATATCAGTAAAATAACAGTAAAAAATTTATAATGAAACTAATAGCCCCATAAAAAAATAAGAACGAGGATACTTAAAGAAAGTTTAACTATTTTTCTATCCTCAGTTTGGATCAACACTAAAAATCATAAAAATAAGAACGAAGATGAATCGTGTTATTGATAAAAGTTTCTTTGGACCATAAAATTTTAAATAATAAACAGTTAGCATAATAATTTACTTAATATCAAACCTACCATATCCCCAGCATTTTTCGGGTTCAAATTTGAAACAGTATTATTCCCATCAGAATCTAACTTAGGCTCACTCAACACAAACTGTACAAAGTGTGCCACTGTAGATTTAGCTGTAATGTGAACAAATTTTCTGGTATTGGAAGTTAAAAGACGCCATGACACTGTCATAGGAGGTGAAAAGTGTAGAGGAACTTCAGTTACGGATTCCCACCAGGGACAAGTAAGCCATACCTGAAATAATAGATATTATAAACATTTATATCAATATACGGTAGAAACTCGATTATCTGGCACTCAGTTATACAAATTCACGATTATTCGGACTACAGGACAATTGAATTAAATGTTAGGTACATTACAATTGCATACAAGTAGTATTTGTGCAGTACGAGATGTGTCGGGGCGAAATATTTAAGCAGGGACTAAGTAACGGAGTGTCTTAACACTAGGTTCATATAGTTCCTGCAGTTCCCTCTGCCTACCCTGCCATGTGCGTGATAAAGCGTGAAGCTAAAACTCTAAATAAACATAATCAATGTTTATCGTAATTAAGTACTAGCTACTATCTTTTAAATAAACATATTATATATGTCAAAAATCAGACTATACGACTTTATTCATATGTATGTCTTAATTATGTAACGAATGACACTTTTTTAGCATTCGTTAATACGAATGCGAATATTCAGTATTTCTATTAAATTTGGCGCCAACCATGATTGATTGATCATAATTAAATTTTTTTTTCGAGTAGATGATTTATATGACTTATAACATTAAAATGTAAGTAATAATTGATAAAACTTTTTTTAAAAGAGAGAGAGAGAATTTGTTTTTGTTTGTTTAGCGTGCATAAAAAAAAAAAAAATATATATATATATATATATATATATATATATATATATATATATATATATATATATATATATATATATATATATATATATATATATATATATATATATATATATATATATATATATATATATATATATATATATATATATATATATATATATATATATAAGTATAGTTATTATATATATATATATATATATATATATATATAATAAGTTTAGTTATTAAAGATTTCTATGATACCTTAATGTTATACCATAAATTATATACATTATTACCAATATTAGTATATATGTAAAATATTCTATTAAGTACTTACACTGTGCTCAATACTCTTCTCCCTCTTAGGCTGTAACTTGGAAAATAATTTTAAAGGTATTTTTGTAGTTTGAAATGGTCCTATTGGTTTGATTGGTATGGACAATTCCCTTGTCATGGGGGACTCGTCTTCTGTAAATCTTATTAGAAGGCCCGTTGACGTTTTAAGGAGGATTGAGACATTCTGGAATGCCCAAAAAAATTAAGAATAAATATATTTTATATACATAACTATATAATAGACTTTTGACATGATAAATTAAATGATACATATATATATATATATATATATATATATATATATATATATATATATATATATATATATATATATATATATATATATATATATATATATATATATATATATATATATATATAAACACACAAGTGCAACATGTATACAATTATAAAATTTATTATTTATTTGTATACCAACCTCCTGTATACAACAACTGCCGCTAGTCACCACTAACTCCATGTCCTGCTCCACCCCCGCCACTAAATCTTTCTTTGGCTCTACTTTATTTAAATACACACTGATACCCTGAGTTTTAACTTCATATCCCATTTTACTAGGTATCAGCACATTTGATAGAAATTCCAACTTTTCTTCTATTAACAAGGAAACTTGGCCTAACTTAAACTTCCCACATTTCATAGCAACATATTCTACAATAACTTCATTTGTACCAGGTTTCAATATAATATCATTGCTTCTAAAACAAGTTTCATAGTTATTTTTTATAGTAGCAGATGGCTTTCTATATTTGCTGCTATCAGATCTTCTGAGAGGCATTTTAGTGTTTTGACACTCAACTGTAGCTTTTTGTAATGTTTTGTCTTCTTTGTAATGTAATTTTGAAGTTATGTTCATTGGATTCAGTAATGGATTTTTAGGTTTCAGATCATCTAGTATTATGCTGGAAGAAAATCATACTGTGATTTAATATTTACTTATATATGTATAAGCTTGGTATTTTTGTTTATTTTTTAGTCTGATAATAATTTTTTTTTTCAACATCTTAAACATTTTCAAACTCTTGAATACAACAACAAATGTAATATCATATTTTATAATAAATCAGTAAATATATTTGTTTATCATAACACCTTACCTAGTAACTAATATATTAGAATTCGTCTTCGCCATCCTCCGGCGTCCTCTTCGGAGAGCTACCTACACTAACACTTAAATCAGTCTTATAATTTTTTACTGGCGTTCGTTTTTCATTTTTCTCTTGGAATATCTCCACACTGATAGCCGCTATGCATTTCGCGTCTTTGGGCAGAAAGCTGTCTATGAGCAAACGACATTGGACCTTATTGTCAGTGATATAAGTATCACGCTCGGACGGTAATAATGTTGCCGAAATAATTTTGAAGCAATCACTCAGCTCGGTCAACACCGAATCTTGTTTACTTGCGAGGTTATCCCTTATTGATTTTAACATTTCTTCGAAATAAAAATTTCTGACTAGAATCTCTAATTCAGTAGTACTAGCTATTCTAGCAGAGAGCTTTGTGTACCTGTAAGAAAGAGCTGTATTTGAATTTACACTTAAAAAGCCTTTATTAATAATTTGCCGTAACGAAGAAAATAGAAATAATCTTCCCCAAATAGGAATCGAACCCATAAGTAAACGCTGTTCCTCTGCACCACGACGGTCCTCAAATCAAAATCTATCAAAATTAGAAATTTATCTTTATAAAATAATCAGGCTTACAATAGTTTTCAAGCTCAAATATGCTAAGATATCTTATCAAGCTAGTTGTATGTTAACAAGATAAATATGGAAGAAATATATCTTCGTAAATTCAAGAAATATAACCAACAAACCTTTCAACGTCGTTCATTTTCTTGGCCGCTGCCACTAGCTCCAAGCGCGTCTGAGCCGCCAAGTCCTTCCATCCTTGTTCCTCGTAGGACCGTAGGGCATCCATTAGAAACACTACCGCTTTACTGGTCTCGCCTAGTTCCGAATAAAATGAGGCTAGATCACGTCCTATGTGGCGAGCGAATCTAAAATAAAAGCGAAAAGAAATAATATATACTTTATATTCTTTAAAATTTTGTACAATATAAAAAAATTATGTCCTTCTTCAAGCTATTTTCCAACAAATAACGTATTATCCAGTGTAAGCAGTGGTATCGTAATGTAGGCAGTTGGAACATAAGTACCCAATTTTCGAGACATTACATGTCGAATAGAGAAATGCTCACTTCTTACCAGAAAGAGCAAATAGAATAATATGCATCCTATTTAAAATTATCAGTACACGCCACTACGTAAACGCTAACTTTTCAAAAAATCTGCAATTGCAACTACAGCTGCAAAAATTAGACAAAGTATTAGATCTATTTATTTTTAACAGACAGACAACTCAAATTTGGAATGTCATATATACCAAAAAAAAATATTATATACATACCTCAGCCTGCCAATATGCTTATACGTCCCCATAGCCAATTCCGCCAATTCCAAATAATATTGTTGAAAGCTATTCTTACTGCATAACGCTTCTTTGAGTCTGTCTGTGGGACTTTGCTGATTATTAGGCTCGCTGTCTCCCATTCCAGCTGACAGCATGACTACTAGGTGTAGCTGTTCCGACGAAGGATCGGCAGAACCTGGTAGAAGGCCGCACAGTTTACCTAGTTCGTGTAGCTGAAGATATAAAAAAATATTTAGTTTAGACTTATCCATATTAGATTTTCTCCATTAAACTTCAAGGATTACGAGAGAAAAAATAAATATAAATAGATAGATAGGTAATTTTTTATTGCATTCGTCAGATGATTCATTTACAAAGAGGAGAAAAACAAACTTGTTTACAAAAAAATTCAAAGACGACCTTATCACTATAACTGATCTTTTACAGGTAACCTCAAATTCCAACTCACACATAAATATTAATGCATAAAGAGAAGAAAAATTATAATATCATACAAAATATATTAAATATAAATACAAACACGCACACACACACACATATTTACACTAATAAAACTACCCTACCTTATCCTTAGCATTATGCAACAAAGGTGCATGCATCGTGGTGCAAGCTTCCAATGCACTGTTGGTAGAGGACAACCGTTCACACGCACGTAGAGTCTCCACGCAGGCGAGGTGCGCCCAGCACGCGGCCGCGCCCTCCACCGCGTGCGTGTTCAGTAGCGACATCTCTACTATTGTGTTGTGAACTGTTGTTAGACAGCGGGACGCGATCTGAGACGCGATTAGAATTGTAGTTTGTAAATAACTAAGGAGAAAACACTATTTTATTTTGCATGAGGAAAATTTTATATAAACTCGTAATCTCTATAAGCAATTAGAAAATGTACCGTTTTTTGATTATTTCTTTTTGCATTATATACCTAAATAATCATGAAATATATTTATACGCATTTCGAACTTTTAAGGTAACACATTTTACTTTTTTTTAGTTCATCCCGCACATTGCAGGGTAGACAGAGGAAACTGCAAGAAGCTAGTGTTAAGACACTCAATTGCCGCGTTTCCCGCCTTTATTCGAGGTATTGCGTGTGTATGTGGCTGACCTCAACGCCGGGCTTTATGTAGTTGCTAGGACGAAGAAGATGGAAATAGAATAAGTGCGCCTCTGCGCCACGACAGTCCTCTACTCAGCTCCATTTTTTTAATTTTGAGGCGAGGTGAGGTGAGGTTTAAACAAAAATATTCATTCATCAATGTACGTTTTTTTAAATTTTTTTATACATAAGTTGTTATCGATATTTGTTGACAAGACCAAATGACGTCCAGCGGTTTCGTGAAATTTAGGCGAAATTTGAAAACGTAATATATGCATCTTAGGTTGAGATCATGATGATTTTAAAATATGTTGTCATTGATTTAATACATTTATCACAAAATCTTAATATATTTGATGGAATTTGATATCTGATATATAAATATATTACCTCGAAATAATTAGCGCCAATTCAATCATAATAAGTTATTGAACAAGACAGTTTTAATTTTTAATAATAAAATAAATATTTATTGGTTTTTGTTATTTCGTACATTTTGTCATAGTCCAAGACCAATGTCAAATTGCCAGTTACAAAAAAAAATGTCATGAATATATATTTAAAAATTCAGTATTTTGTATTAGAAATGAGTCTCTTTGAATAGATAAATGTAAAAATTTGGCTTACATGTATTTCAATTCTTACAAGATTTTTTAATTTTTAACATGATTTTTATGTATACATGTTAACAAATATAGTACATATAAATTCTTTTGTTTTTCATAACTTTATTATTAAAACATAAATAACTCACCTCCCAAGGCTTACAGGTAAGTAATAACATGGCACTTTGTCTTTGAAACAAATAACTCCTAAAGTCTAAAAGGGATGCCTTCTTTTTAATAATTAATTCTCTTAAGGAGTGTGGAACTAACGCTGTCAGTCTTACTGCTTGCCAGGATGTCACTGGTTGTTTAAATGTTTCGAGCCACTTTGGACTCTCTGTTACATTAGAATTGAGTACAAATTGTGAAAACAAGGCATCTAATTCATCATATTGGACTAGAGCTTCCTCATATAAACCAAGCATTTCTAAGACAAATGCTAATTGCTCCTGAAATTAAATTATATAGCAATTAAAAAAATATTGTTTCAGTTTTTAGTTTTTTATAAACAAGTAATTGTATCGATTCGCTTAACACACCTTCCCATATTTTACAAGATAAGCATTACACTTACTACTTTTTATTTGATGTAGTTTGATTTATGTTTAAGCAACACAACATTGTATTGTGTTGTACTCAATATCAATTTTTGTAATATAGTAATAATAATGAAAACCAAATTATTTTCTATAGAACTTACCTGTAAAATAAAATATTTACAAAAATCCCATTCTGGATCATTTCTTTTCTCTCTTTGCTCTCTCATATGTTCTTCAAATCTTATGAGAGCTTTATTATAAGCTACTAAAATAAAATGTCTGACTTTTGCAACAAGAGCTCGCCATGATTCAGCACTTCGAGCTTCAGATTTTATGGGATTTATAACTGATATAAATCTATCTTCAGTCTGTTTTACAGCAAAGTCACCTTTAATTTTATCCAAAACTGTAGTTCTTGGCAATAATTTGTTTGTTTTTCTTATATCGTAAGTCTCTACTAACACTACCATCCAATCTGTAATATTGTTTTTTTCTAATTGTTTGAGCCATGTTTCTATGTCCTCTCTAAGAACTGTTTTATAATATTCTATGTCCTGAAATATTTAAAAAGTTTCATCATTTAGTTTATTACCCTATTGCCTATTGTTTCAAAATTTGTATTAATTAAACAAATAAATAATCTTACCACACAGTCTGTCCAATAAATATGGAAAATAGGACGCTTTAAAAGATTAAGCTCAGTTTGAAGTTTATCCTTATTAAACTTAACAAATGAGGCTTCTAGATATACAAATTTTGTTATTCGACCATAAGACCGGCGCCATTCGCATGAATCTTGTGGTATTGCTGCTACTAAAGGTGCCTCTAAAGTGCAAAATAAGTTCCAATCGCCAGCGCCTACGAATGTAATAAATAGTTTATACAACTTCCAAAACATAATAAGAGGATTATACAATATGTAACTTACATGTTACAATTGGTTTATTTGTCATCCCTTCACGATCTGGCGGTGAACTATCGACCCCCTTCATTTTTCATTATCATTTAAATATAAATTAATTCGTATATCACTAAAACACTGTCTAATTAGTGACCTCAGTCCACCCACTTTTTTCAATTCTTTGTAAAAGACACATGTATGTTTATTATATAAAACAGTGAATAATTTCTGTAAAAATTCCAAAACTTAATAAATATCAAGCTGTTTTGTTTTACAAAAGAAAATATTGAAAAAGGAATTTTGACAAAATTGTCTGTCACTGTCAGCACCTCCACGAATTAAAAATTTTGACGAATGATGATTTGTTTCTTACAACGCAATATTTGAGTCACTCATAATTAATATAATACAACTATAGAAAACAAGTACTCTATTAAAAGGAATAAAATACCTTTTTAAAAGAGTAATAATTTTCTATATTTTACTACAGCATAAAATTTCAGATGTACATAAACACAAATATAAGTTATAAGTTCTAAGTGCTTTTTTTAATGTTAAAGTATTTCATTTCATACTACAAAAAAATTATAAAAATATTTAAAAATCACGAAAACCTATACATCCAGATATGTAGCATACTTTTATTCTCATATAGGCCGTAGTGAAGCACAACATCGGCGATCGGACAATGAACACGACGACTGTGTGTGACGACGTGAATTCGATTTCCACTAGAGAAAAATAATGAATTAGTGGTGAACGAAATGTCTTAGTAAAAAGTTCCTTCTAAAATGAATTATGAGGAATAATGTTTGAAACCAATAAAAAGTTCGAACAGATATTTTTTTAATTCAATTAAAAAAATATATTTGCTTAAATAAAGAGATATTTATGAAGACATTTAAATTGTAATACAAATTTAACACTATACTACTAACTACTAACTTAAAATACGTTTAATATTAGTAGAGAACATTTTATTTTTTAAAAAAATTAAATTATATTGATCAATTGTTACTAGTCATTTTTAAATGGTAATTGTGGTAAGTGTCATTTTTTCTTGTTATTTATATTATTTATTAAAATATGTATATTGAAAATTAAAGTTATTGCTATTATTATTTACAAAATAAAAGAAATAAAAATATTTTTGACTTATTACAATACATGAAATATTTTAAGTCGATGTTTTTAACGCAACCTTAGTCATTTGATCTATCGAACAATTACCTCACTAGTTTCTTTATTGCTTATGGATTGTTAAAATGTCGTGTTCTGTTTTGGTATCATCTCGCAATAAAGGAAATCAATTTTCATAACATATACATGATTTAAGAATTATCTATAAAGTGTATTACTTATGAAAATTAGAAGTGGTTTTGTTTTAACCATCAGGTAATTGTAGAGATAGTTTGTGCTTTGTTCTGCGGCGAATTTACGCTAATGATTATTTTATTTTATTTTCTATTAATCTATAAATTTTTAGATATTATTAATTATAATAGACTTCTTATTTAACATTGTCATGTGAGAAAAGGTCTGCCGTTATCGATTTTGTTTAATAGTAGTTATAATAGTACATTATTATGTGAAGTTTCAGTAATTATTCAACTGTTATAAATAGATGAGTAATTTGTATATGTTAATTTGTACATTACGATACAATAAAAGTTATATCATGAGAATTATTTGTTTACTTACTTAATTATATAATATTCTTTGCTTGATGAATTATTTATATGACTTTTTTAACAAACGTTTTTCTTTTAGTCATGAACACCACGGCCCCAACATCGGCAGACGCCTGCCTAAGTATAGTTCACTCACTGATGTGCCACAGGCAAGGTGGTGAAAGTGAAGGTTTCTCTAAGAGAGCCATAGAATCACTAGTCAAAAAATTAAAGGAAAAACGAGATGAACTTGACTCTTTGATCACAGCAATCACAACAAATGGTGCACATCCAAGTAAATGTGTTACAATCCAGCGTACATTAGATGGACGTTTGCAGGTAAGTTTTATTATGATTACCCATATGTAATAGAATAGGTAGAGAAAATTTAATGTTTAAGCACTACTTCACTTTCTATCAACAAATGAGAAATTGTGTAGTGTAACTAAAACCTCACCTTGGTCAATTATTTTTCTGATTAGGCATTCAATTAACACTTTCCTATTATTGAGATTTGTGTTTTTTTGTTGGTTTAACTTATGAATATATCTATCTTAAGTAATAAAAAATATATATTTTCATTTAAGGTTGCTGGCAGAAAAGGTTTTCCACATGTCATATATGCAAGGATTTGGAGATGGCCAGATTTACATAAGAATGAATTGAAACATGTTAAGTTTTGTCAATTTGCTTTTGACCTGAAATGTGATTCTGTATGTGTAAATCCCTATCATTATGAAAGAGTAGTGTCACCAGGTATAGGTGAGTATCTTACTTGTTCTTTTATTTTTATACTATTGTTAATTAAAATCTTTAAATTGTGAGAGCATATTTTGTACTTTGACACAATCAGGAAATTTGTTACTTTAAATATTAATTAATTTGTGCAAATTTTGGAAATATATTAAAATCATATCTAGTAGGAAGTGTTTCATATCATTTTAACTTTCAAACACTTAAATATTTGTAAGAAAATTAATAATTTATGCTAATCTGCATAAAATATCTCTCTAGAACGTATATATCTAATATCTAAACATTAGATCAGTGCCACCAAGTGATAAACATGATGATAACAGTACAATTTAATAATAATAGTTTAATAATAAAAAATATAGAATGTTATATCACACATACCATCTCAGAAAATAATTTGTTTTAGATCTCTCAGGACTAACATTGCAGTCAGGTCCAAGTCGACTAGTTAAAGATGAGTATACGGCAGGTCTTAGTGGAAATGGCATGGATATGGATACAGGAGAGCTGGTTACCATACAACACCATGCTACGAGTCCTAGACACCATCATTCCACCATACCTCACCATCATCAACAGTTTCAAACAACTAATATAATAATTAATCAAGGGCAAAGTAAGGTTTTATTTTTGTTGAAAGTTGTCAGTATAAAAGTGGATAATTATTTTAAGAACATTAAAATATTTTTATTATATACTAATATAAAGGGAAATTTTCAATGAAATACTAAAGTAAATTAAATGAAAATAAAGTATATAATAATTAAGCCACTTTATATTGTCAGCTTTATTTAGTTTATTTTCTTTACCATTGGTGTCTATAATTTGCGATGCATGTTAACTTTTCTTTTGCATTTTTCGTTGTTAATAGCGCCCGATGGCGTTGCCAATATGTTCTCTACACATGGACCAAGACCCTTACGGCCTGGAGCGCCTATGCCTCAAATGGGCCATTCACCATGGCCAAATGATCTCAAATCATGCAAACCAAATGCCTGGGACTCCTATGGGTCCGGGTACCCCACAAATGGGCCCAGGTACCCCGCAAATGGGCCCAGGAACACCGCAAATGGGCCCAGGGACACCGCAAATGGGACCTGGGACCCCACAAATGGGACCGGGAACCCCTCAAATGGGTACAAATGTACCCCAAATGGCGTCGCCTAGAATGGCGTCAGCGCCCACTCAGATGTCGCCAGGAACTCCTCAAATGCAGAATATGAACCAGGGGATGTCAATACCGAGCCCCCAACAGATGGTCTTGGCCCAGCAGAGGGCTATAGCTCCTAAGTTGGAACCCCCTGACACAATGGACGCTCGAGCAATGTGGCTGCCAAAGAGAATGAATCATTGTAAGCTTATATATTTATTTTGCACATATTGTTTTAAAGCTGATCACCTCTTTTTTTATTTTGTATGTCTGTATTTGTTGGGTTATTTATTTCTTTTATTATATACGTATATTTTTTGTAACTAACATAAATAAATTTCAGCTGCTATGCCAGTGAGTATGTCCCCAGGTGGCACTACGCCTTTGCTAGACGGATCTAATAATACATTTTTCACGAGTGAACAAACTGCTACGGACACGCAGCTAACCCAAACTTTGCCAGGTGAGTTATTGCTCGTAATTTGCCTTACGTGATTAATGTGCCACTTTATAAAATACAAGCGATTCGCTCACGTTTTCCCTTGCCTAAGGAAATAGAAAAAAAAAAAAACAAAATGTTTTTTTTATAATGTTCAAAGATATACTTCTTTGAACATAATGATGTAAGCAGACTCTTTTCCAGTTTGTAACATATACTAACAAATTTATAATATAATACTTAAATTAATATAAAAAGTAGATTGTCCACTTGCGGTTAGTCGAAGTAATTAATAAAAAAAAATATTCAATAAAAATTTGCTTCATATATGCTGTTTCACGTTTTAGTTGTTTCTGTACTAAAATTATTTCGCAACATACTTTTTTAATTTTTACGGAAACTCGATTTCATTTTTAATTTTTACGGAACTGCATTGAATATCAGAACAAAGACCTATATTATATTTATCATTGATTTTGCCAAAGTTCCAGACTCTAGGCTATTACTATTAAAAAATTCATTCCATTCAATGTTATCAAATAATTTTTTCAGCTTATATAAGCTTATAACCAAGTGTTACAAACTCTGTTACCTATTTTTCGCTTATATAACATGCTGCACTGTATAACCATATTGGAGAGATTAAAATGGTGTTTTAAATATGTATAAATATTTCTTTAAGAAGTGTTTGAACCTAGAACCTTTATATATATAGACAGATGCACCTCTTCACTAAAAGGACATGTTTATTTACAATTGTACTAGCTTAGACCCCAATAAAATAACAAAAAGTACTTTGCCCGCAGGTCCATTGAAACTATTAACGTGACGTGTTATCGACGACGACTATCCAATACTAAAATATTTGTTTAATTCGTAAGACTTCTTAAAAATTTACGAATTGTACCAAACGTTAACCTTTTTGACGTGACAACGTCTTAAATTAGGTTGTGCGGCTCGGAGTCAAATATGAAAATGGTAACGTAACGATGTGTCAACTGTCACCGAACTATGATCGGTCCGCCGCGCGTATCACTTGACACATGTACAATGTTTTAGTAAACAAAATATATTTTCTATAGTTAAAATTTATGCAATTTATACTATAATTATTATTCATATCAATAAATATTCTACCGAGAAAAAGACGTTGTCACGTAAAATTTTTTGTACTTACGTCACATTCTGCTTACACTTATATATGTAGGGTAGGGCAGAGGACAATTATAAGAAACTGATTAACAATGTGTTAGGGGAGATCTCAACGATTTAACCCTGTACAGTCCAGCTTCATAATAATCATATATTCAAAGTCAAAGTCAAATAATTTTATTCAAAATAAGAAGTTACATGCTACATTTTTTGAACGTCAAATAATTTATTTTACCATTTCTCAGACCTAAAAAGAACCGGTGCAAGATATTCAGCGGGACTTTCCCTATTTTTTTGTTTTTTTTTTTTTTAATTTGGCAAATATTTACCATTATCAATTCTTATTACTGACAATGATACTCTTGAAATAGACTGTAGTATTCAATGTATTCATATTGAATACATATATGATTTTTATCAAAATAAGAAGTTATACTTATGTTTTGTTTTATACATGTTTTGAACGTCAAATAATTTACCACCAGTTCACTAATGTCACAGACCAGTTAATGTCACAGACCTGAGAGGAACTGGCACAAGACACTTTCTTTTTTCTCTATTTTTTTTAATTTGCCAAATATTTACAATTTATTTAGAGGACCGTCGTGGCGCAGAGATAATGGATTTTTCTATTTTTATTTTTTTGCTCTGGAAACAAGGCAAAGCGCGGCATTGAACTGAACTGAACACGCAATGCCCACAAAAGGCGGAAAGCGGAGGCGGAGAAAGCGGGGACTGAAAAGCAACGGAGTGTCCTAGACACTAGGTTCATATAATTTCTGCAGTTCCCTCTGCCTACCCTGCCATGTGCAGGATAAAGCGTGAAGCTAGAAAAAATTTACAATTTAACAATTCTTATTAGTGACTATGATACTCTTGAAATAGACTAGTATTTAATACATGAATGATTTTCTTATTTCTTCAGTGGGTACACCAGCGGTGTCGCAGGTGTCGTCGGCGCCGGTGACATCGGTGTCCGCGATGCCCACGGAGGCCCAGAACGGCTTCGCGGCGACCAGCCCCGCGCCCCAGCAGAGCCCCGTGCCCCATCGCACGCAGCACCAACAAGGTATTGTATTACTATCTACTATGGGGTAACAAGTTAGTCTAAGTTTTAATAAAATAACTGGCTTTACTATGAAAAAAATATAGAGATAATTGAGAACATTATAATAGTTTCATTTTTTTACAAATATTAATAAATTCGTTATGATTACACCTAAGTTTTTAAAAATATTGGCTTTATTATAAACAAATGTTAATGGTAAGACGGGAAAACTGCTATATATCAATGTTTTTAATGTATACATACCTATCTATATACATGAAATGTTCTTCAATTTTAAATAATTGTAATGCATTCACAAAATTATTTTATTAATTAAATTAGTTCTCTTAATTAAATTCGTTTAGGGTTTCTAAAATTTTAATGTATTGGGTGGAAAGATGCAAATGGACACTTTCACATAGGATTCCCTCTGCCTACTTTATTCAATGTGTAGTCCAGATGGAAGCTGAAAAATGTTTTAGTTATTACATAAAGATATTTTTTTATATATAAAAAATATCATTGTACCTATGAACTATGCCTCAAGGGGCCTGGAGGAGATCGCTGTTTTAACTGTCACTGTTGTGTCTTATATATTTAGTTTATTTATTTTCATAATTTATTTTTTTTTTTATTTCATATTTTTTATTTCTATATTTAATTTAATTATAATTTTCTCGCCAGGCACATGGACCGGCAACAACACTCTAACGTACACGCAGAGCCTGGCGCCGCCGCCCGCCGCGCCGCCCGTGCCGGTGGATGCGCCTGCGCATCATCATCATTATTGTTAGTGCTTTTTGTCTAATTGTTCTATTAATATGCTCTTATTTTATATAGAGGTTGACCTTTTTCATCTTATATACTTCAATCTATATTTATAATATAGATTGAAGTATATAAGATGACTGAGTAAAGTGGCAACAGTGGATAAATAAAAAATGAAATCTAAAATTATTAAAAAAAAATATAATTTCTCTTATTACTAAAGTGGCGACTTCTTGATCGTTGTTACAAGCAAGAGTGATTTGATATTTAAAATTATAAGTAAGATTAATTAACAGAATAGGTGAAAAATTTTACTACATTTTAAATAACTTGCGGCTACATTTTCCGGATCTGCTGCAATATATTAAACAAGCTATGTGAAGTCTGACTAAGTTATCCCAAAGTTGGGATAGCTTACCCAAGTTCATCATCATCACACCTAAGTTTTAATAAAATAACAACAAGTAACTTTATTATAAAAAATTTAAAGATAATCGAGAACAAGGTGATAGTTTTTTTTTTTTAACAATTATTAATGTTAAGACAGGAAATTGCTGCATATAAATATTTTAAATATATACATATATTTCTAAATCTTGTAAAATTTTAGATAATGGCAACCCAGGAGGTCTTCTGTCAAGCCAACCCGCCCCCGAGTACTGGTGCTCTGTAGCGTATTTCGAATTGGACACGCAAGTGGGAGAAACGTTCAAAGTGCCATCCAGCAGACCTAATGTTACTGTGAGTATGTAGATATGAAGTTTTTTTATTATTCTTTGTTAGAAAGATTTTGTATAATAGAAGGGAAACTAGCGACCTACTAGATATGCTTGATCGTGAACTCGATTTACTCAAATGAAGTAATATGCATATTTTGTACATGTTTTAGTACGAAAACGAACTTTGTGTATGAAAAATAATATAATATATATGAAAATTATTAGTTTATATAGAACATTTTGTCTGGACGAAAAAGTTGTGTTGTGTACATTAAGTTGGTGGATCAAATAAAATAAATATTTTTCTATGACTTTAGTTAGCATGTTAATTATTAAATATTAAACTTATTCCCCATTACGACATATTCAGAACATCTTCTTCATCACTTTATTAGGTAAATACTTTGTACATTTATTTATTTTTATATTTCAGGTGGATGGATATGTCGACCCGTCTGGTGGAAACAGGTTCTGCTTGGGAGCTCTCAGTAATGTTCATAGAACAGAGCAGAGTGAACGAGCCAGGTGTGTTTTCTGTTGTTTTTTATTTTTTGATGTTTTACACAAAGAGTAATAACCTTTTTTATAGTGAATAATGAATGTAAAATTACGCACTGCTTTTTGCACCATCACTTATACATATACAGTAAAAGTTCTTAGGATGCATCATTACGAAATTGTCAAAATGTTGTTAATAGAAATATGCTTCTGGGTCATGTTTGCTCAACTAGCACTCTCTTTTGCAAAAAAGGAAATAAAAAAAATAAAAAAAATAACTTTTGTATTTTTTTACTTTGAACTATTGTGTATGAAATTAAACTCAAGCTATCAATTTCCCAGACTGCACATAGGCAAGGGCGTGCAGCTGGACCTGCGCGGCGAGGGCGACGTGTGGCTGCGCTGCCTGTCCGACCACTCCGTGTTCGTGCAGTCCTACTACCTGGACCGCGAGGCGGGCCGCGCGCCCGGCGACGCCGTGCACAAGATATACCCCTCTGCATGCATCAAGGTAGCTCCCCCATCCCCTACACTGTCACAGTGCCAAGTAGAATATCTCAAGTGACGTATAATACCTGCCAAAATGTACCCATCTGCCAAGACGTACCCATCTGCCTAGATGTACCCCTCTGCCTAGATGTACCCCTCTGCCAAGATGTACCCCTCTGCTTAGATGTACCCCTCTGCCAAGATGTACCCCTCTGCCAAGATGAAACCCTCTGCCAAGATGTAGCCCTCTGCCTAGATGTACTCCTCCGCCTGCATCAAAATAGGACTCCCGCTCTCAATTCCTTTACGTTCGTCGTTGTTATTGTTCGAATACTAAGCAGTAATCCCACGTGTGACGAGTGACGTGTGACGTGACGTGTAACGTGATGTGACGTGACGTGTGTGTGCCCACAGGTGTTCGACCTGCGGCAGTGCCACCGCCAGATGCAGACGCAGGCGGCGACGGCGCAGGCGGCGGCGGCGGCGCAGGCGGCGGCCGTCGCCGGGCACATACAGCCCGCGCACCCGGGGATGAACAAATGTATGTGTTTTTATTTATGTACTTTGATTTCACATTGGGTTATCTTATGTTGATTTTATTAAATAAAATGTTCATTATTAATTATAAACTGGTAACAATCCTATTAATTATTAATTTTGTGTAATACAATAGTGAAATATTGAATCAGACTTAGATTTTATTTTATTTTTGGCTTACTTTTTATAAAAATTGCACTTTTAGCCATTGGAAATTTTTTGGTATTTTTGATTAAATGTATTGAGATTCAGATTCAGTTTTGAATAATTAAAGAAACCTGAAGTAACAATTTTATAACATGAATTTTACTATAATATTTCCAATCCCAGGCCTGTCAGCGGCGGCCGGCATCGGCGTGGACGACCTGCGCCGCCTGTGCATAGTGCGGCTGTCGTTCGTGAAGGGCTGGGGGCCGGACTACCCGCGCACCTCCATCAAGGAGACGCCCTTGCTGGGTGGAAGTGCATTTGCATAGGTAGGCTGTGTGTTTTGTATGTTTATTTTAATCTGTGTTTGTAAGTTCTGTTCTGTTACGTTACATTAAGTTATTTGTTGGGGACCGTGGCGCAGACACGTAGCGTCTGCCTGTAAACGCGTCGGTTTCTGAGTTCGATTTCCACTCGGGGAAGATGGATTCTTCCATTTGCATTTTCTTCGCTTCTCAACACGTAATGTCTCGAAAAGGGCGAAAGGCGGAAAACGGAGTGTCTTAACACTAGGTGTGTTTACTGCAGTTTCCACCGCCTATCCTGCCTTGTGCCGGATAAAGGCGTATAGCTAATAAGAATAAAAAATTATTTTTTTTTTTTCCTGACTAAAGTACTGAAACTTTGGTTGTATATATCATTTCTCAAATGTCATACTCTGCTACCCTACAGCTAAATTATATCAGTATATATAACTTATGAACAAAACAAGCATTAAATTTTATTTTAGTTTAAAATATAATTTGAGTACAAGGTACAAAAAAGTATTTAAATGAATTCAACAGTCTACAAGTTCAATAGTAATTATTAGTAAATTAAGCTAACAATTAATGACTTATGACAAGAAAGGTCTTTTTTATTCTCAATAATATTTTAAAGATTTTGGTTTTTAGTGGGTTTGATTCCTACTAGAAGAAAATATAAATTAATACAAGGACCCACAGTTCCTGCAGTTCCCTCTGCCTACATTGCTATGAGCGGGATAAAGCGTGAAGCTTAAAAGAATTTTTTAATTACATATTTGATATATAAATTCCAGGGCACTCCAACTGCTAGACGAAGTATTACACACAATGCCGATCGACGGTCCGCGGACTAATATCGAGTAGGAGTTGATAGGCTTCTTTTGAGGCCTTCGAGCGACATCGCACCGCCTGGGCTGGCACTACTCACTTTTACCTTACCTTTACCATTTCTTACCCTTACTTACCCCACGGTTTCCCTTTACACCTGTAACCGTAATTTACTCCACCCGCGCGGCTATTAAAACGCTGCTAAGGGCGTTTTTATGGAAACGTTGGGAAAGGTTGCACGGTTAGCGCGTTTGTTTAGTCTTTTTTGCCCCATTTTCTTAAGTGTTCATTGATTTGGAGGGAATGTTTAAGTATTATGTATAATTTATGTATAATTTATATTAAATTTATTATATTTTTTTGTTTTTAGCTGAATAACTCATAACATAATCATAGCTATATTAATTTCAAAGTAATTTATTTTCTAATATTTTATTTAAAACATGTATGTAATATTTTCCTGGTGATAATGTTACTAAAGAATAAGATGCTTGGTTGGTTTTTGAATTCAATTGTAGAACTAGTTACGTAATACTTAAACATCTGACAATATAATATATAATATGTGCTTTAGATATATTATATATGTATATTTTAAATCATCATAATTTCAGTTATTGTTATCCCTAAAAATCCCTATCCAGTACGGACACTTTAAATTGAGTGCAAAACTGGACCATAGTGCTGTAATAATAAGAGTGGTGTCGACACTAGGCAAAATGTGCAAGTTTGTTTAGGGCAAGTGAAATGTGATAGTCGGATACAAAGAGAACGTTCTTTTTTAATCATTACTGTAATTCAGTTGTCGTAGTGATGTATTTTTATCGATAAGCAATCGATTTTGTATTAATCTATTTTAATGTTAATTTTTTTCTGACATGAAACAAATATATTTAATCTGTAATATATATATTTTTTGGAATATTAAATTTGATTGCTATGACAACTGCACTACAGTGTTGCCATATTATTAGCATTTATAAATTTGTTAATTATTTTTATGTTAGCATAGATTTTGGCTTTTGTCTTCCAAATTTTTTTTCGTCTTCCTTTGCTAAATTGTTATGTATTGATTTGGTTAGAAGATTAAGTATGTGGATGGGAACAAACGTTGCACATTGTAATAGGGCGCCTCGCTCGTGTTTATAATAAAAGGTGAACTATTAATTATTGTCTTGTGACCGATTAGTTTACTATACGATATAATAATATAAGCATAACAGTATTGAGAAACAACTAAAGAAAATGTTATGAATTAAAATGGATCTCAATATGAATATTTTTCACAAATCCTAATTGAGTTAATGAAATAGTAATTAAGTAATGTTAGTCATATAATGATATATCGGATTGTATGCACGAAGTCTTGCTCTTTCTCTTCATAGTAAGGGCCGTTTCTACTTTTATATTTGAAATACTTCGGTTGTGTAAAATGACCAAATAATTAATTAAGATGATTAAATAGCATTAAAATATATATAATTTTCCAGCTTCTTCTTAGCTTGATTCTACTATATAAAGTGCAAACAATTCGATATATATATATATATATATATATATATATATATATATATATATATATATATATATATATATATATATATATATATATATATATATATATATATATATATATATATATATATATATATATATATATATATATATATATATACACATATATATACATATATATATATATATAAAACTCGACAAATCTGTCCATCAATAGCACATATTTGTCGATTTATATTTAGCTACGAGAATTAGTAACAGCGATACCAAATTAAGGCATTTTTTTAATAATTTAGTATAAAACAAGACATAATTATAGTTCAACTTGAAAGAAGCCAAATAGGAATTAGCTTTGGTTAAGTATAAAATACGTTTATACAGTAACTTATAATATTTAGTTTTAACTCTATGTTTAAGACGTTTGGTATCTGTGCGTTGGGAAGGCTGTATTTTGTTAGCTGGATGTGCCTGAACTTTGAGATTGCATGTGGCATACATTAAGCATACTTAGAATTGTTTTATTTTTTGTTTTCAAAATATTTACTATATTAAATTATTTTTGATTGTAAACTATGTACATTTTATGAAAAAAATATTTAAAATTATTTAATACTTAATTGAAAAATATGAGAGTTTAAATCAATATATGTTTGTAACATATAATATGATATATGCAATCTCATAGTTATAGAAGATGATCTGTGATGTGCTAGCAAAAGGTAAATTTATTAAGGGATACGCACTCAGTTTGTTATAGTGTGAACGTAATTTTACAAATATAAGACAAATGACATATTTTGTGTACGAGACTAAATGTTTAAGATATTATTAATGTATGTCGATTTTGTAGTGTTTTTTTTTTTCATATATTTATTTGACACCATTTATTTTTGTTTGATTCAGTATAATTATTATAACTGTTAGATTATTCTAATTTTTTTTTCAGTTTTATTGATAGTTTTGTAGATATTCGAGGTTCGTACATTATATATGAGCTTTTTTTATAATGTTTTTTTTTCTATCTCATTTTATGTATCGCATAGTTTATTATATCTCTAGAGGTCTACCATCACAAAATATATTATTTATTGATTTTTTTTTTCATTTTTATTTGCATTGCATACTCACAACATTACTATTGTTACCAAATCCTTTGGAAATTTTGAACGCGAGTTTTTGTATATAGTACAAGTAATTTTTAAGAAATATTTTTTTTTTTCAAAATAATCGTGGCGCGTATGCCTGTGCGATTGTGTTATCGGTGTTTAATAATAACCGTTTCTGTATAATATATGGAGTTCACAAAATTAATCATTAATCGAAAATACCTCTCTATAGTGATCAAAAAGGATACAAAGGGTTTTTTAGATTTTAATATGTGGTAGGTTTTTAATGATGTTAATGTTTTGAATGATATTTGACAAATTCTACATGCCACAGCGTATGGCTCACGGTTTATCGCACTGTTAGAATAAACGGGCGATTTTTAAAATATAAATGTTTTTTTTTTTAATTTTTCCTTTTTTGTTGTGAATGCATTAGAAATCCTTATAATTGTACCTTTAATTCTTTAAAGTATTTGAATTTAAAAAATAATAATAATTTTAGTGTACAGATTGTGTAGTATACTAGTAACGGTTGTGACATTTATAATTCATTTTTTTTTATTTTTTTTTCTTTTTCATACGTTGTAAATTAGAACACATTTTCTTATACAGCGTGTTGTATTTTACAAATCGCCCACAAATATTAATATCTAATATGTATATCCTGTAACAGTGTGCCATTGGATATAGATTATGAAAAGTTTGGTATTGTTAAAGAAACATCGTGAGATTTATAAGGTGTTTGTTAATGGCAGTTTTGATTACTTTAATGTCGCCAAGCGATAGTCTACAGACCAACCGATAGACAGTATGTGTGTGTGTGTATGTATATGCGTACGATTTGTATGTGTGTATGTACGTACTTACAATTTAATGTATTTTGTCATGTTTTAAACCGCACACGGTGTAAACGTAGCCTTAAGCATAGTTTAAGAGTGACTATGAAATATGAAACAAATGAATATAAAGGTTATTCCTCTAACTGTAGTTTTATTTTTTTTTGTTTTGAAATTATTAATCTGCTATTTCATTATTTGCTGCGGTATCTGGTTCTTCGTATATATGTATAAGTATTCTTTATTCTAAGGCAAATCTCTATATAGATATATAGAGATATTCGTCGTAATATAAAAGATCTAGTTCTTATAATACAAGCCTCACGCTCACGGTCGGTATAAATATTTGGCTGCCGCGCACACAGTCGGCATTATTCCAACTAATTTGTTGGCTCTTCTCTCTTTTATTTATCTAAGCTTTGCTATGTTCAGTGGTCGATGCTCGATGATATATAAAAAGCGTAGGCATGCCATTTTCTATATATTGTACATATATATCGATACCTAATCAGTAATGGCTAATGGGTAATAGGAATATATTTACAATGGGTCGTTGACTTAGTTTTATCTTTTTTTTTTTAGCTTCACGCTTTATCCCGCACATTGCAGGGTAGGCAGAGGGAAGTGGAGTACCGTGGGAACCTAGTGTTAAGACACTCCGTTGCTTGTTGACTTAGTTTATTTTATATTTTTACGTACAATTGTAGTGAATTACACAAGTAAAATAAATAAATAGCTTCCTATAACAGGGCATTAATTTTTCACTTCTCGTAGAAATTGAGACATTGAGTGTCAAATGGCGGAACTCAACTTCGCGCTTTGTGTAGTGACTAGAATGATATATGTAATAATTCATTGTCACCGAGTGGCAATTGAACCCAAAACCGTTGTGTGTGCCACGACTCGCCAGTTGACACTATTAAAAAAGCTTATGGACCTTTTTTTCATGAGTACATCTTACTTTCATATCATATACAGTCAGTCATCTAGTTATTTTGCTAAGATAACTTGAAATATATATTTTTTTGTAGTATAGAAGTAGACAGAAGGAACAGCAGGAACTATGGGAACCTAGCTTTCTGCTGATTCGAGGCATTGTATGTTGAATGGCGGAACTCAACGGCGCGGTTTGCCTAGTTGCTAGAGCGGAGAAAACAGAGATGAGAAAATCCATATTCTCAGAGTGGAAATCGAACCCATAAATTGTAACGTTTACGCTACGCCTCTGCATCATGACGGCTGTGGCGGTAACTTTTCATTAATAGAAAATGGTTATTGTTATAATTTAAGTTTATGTAAATGTAAAAATATTAGATTAAACTATTTGATTGTATTCATTTAAGCTATGTTATTTTTCATTTTGGGCACTTTTGAAGTTAATAAAAGAGAACAGGTAAAATATTTAAAATATTACCAAATTCACTACAAATTCCATTATTAATTATAATATATATGCATGTATAATTAGATATATATGCCTTATAATATAGTATCTGTATCTATATACTGGAATTATGACACGATTTGCCTAATTCCTGTAGTGAAAGCTTACGTTGCTCCGTCAAATATTTATAAGTGAGGCCAGAGCGGCGCGGGCGCAGCGGGAATATTCCGAAATATTCCTTATTTTTAGCCTCGAGGCTGACCCTGTTTACGATATGTTTAACTATCATCTTATTTTTCAGATTATTTCGTAATCTTGTCATAATGTTTAATTACTACTAAATGTATTTAGGACAGAGATATACAGATCTAAATTACCACTACAAGAAATTGTTTTTATGATTAAATAGCTATTTTTAAATGAAAAAACATAACATTTTAAGCATGATTTTTAGGGACTAAATCGTTTCGTTACTACGAGTATATAACATATAACAAGATCGAAAGAAAAATATGTTTATTACGAGCCATATTATAATAAGTTAAAATAATTGCTATATCATAATAAGTTAAACAAAATTAAGATACAAGTAGGTATGATTTATACTCAAGAATTCAATCCAAACGTCGATTTAACCTTGCCCCAGCTCGACGTGGGAAGAGCATACCGCATTGACGACGTCCTAGAGATTATTTCCGGTACTATAATATTTGTATAATGTTATATGAAAGGAGGACAACTTAGCGTATTAAGAATGTTATAATTTTCGTTGGGGACCGTCGTGGCGCAGAGGCGCAACGTCTGCCTGTAACGCCACGGTTTCTAGGTTCGATCCCCAGTCGGGGAAGATGATTTTTTCTATTTCCATTTTCTTCGCTCTGGCAAACTAGGCAAAGCGCGGCGTTGAGTTCCACCACTCAACACGCAATGCCTCGAAAAAGGTGGAAAGCGGGGACGGAGAAAGCAGGGATTAAGCAACGGAGTGTCTTAACACTAGGTTCCCACGGTTCCTGCAGTTCCCTCTGCCTACCCTGCCGTATGCGGGATAAAGCTAAAAAAAAAGCCGTTTTCTTGTTATGTTAAGACTGTGCGGAGTTAAGTTCCGCTACTCTCTACAAAAGGCAGCATGAAGCTAAAATAAATGTTACAATGTAAGGATTTATAAAACATTTGTAAAACATAAACGAATATTTAACCATTTATTATCCTAAAATCTAATAAACTGCAATATTTTTTGAGCAATATTGGCATAAAAAATATTGCAGTTTACTAGATTTTGTCCAACTTTTGTAAAAGGTTTTTTTTGATTTTTTAGGACATAAATTTTTTAATTACGACCATTTTTATTACTTTTCGTCAACTAATAAACAACAAATTGTAAAAAAATAATCAAAAGTTGATCGGTATTAGCTTCAAAATATGCTATCCTGAAATCAAAAGGCTTTGTGATGTAGTTGAAATCAGGCAGATCAGATTGGGACCTTTGAACACATTAGATTTTAGAGTTCTACTTTACTTTTAGAGTTCTACTAAGATTGTAAAAATCCTTCCTGTCCCGTGGTTTGTACAGCCTCAAATAAAGCAAAGCAAAACTGGTTTATGTTTAACTATCAGGTACACATCCATAGGCAACGGAGTGGAAGGTGAGTCACTAATCATAAGAAGCCTTGAGTGTGCCAATTGCTATTTCCGGAGAAAATTTAGATATTCACTCGGTTTTGTGGCAACTTTAAAATATACGAATTTATTTTAGTTTTATTACGAGGTTAACGATAATCATGTGTTGTTTTTCGAAAATTATTTACAGGTCGTTGGTGTAGAAAATTTGGTGATACAGGATGGATTGAGAAATCAAATATTAGAACAAATATGTATAGATACATATTTTAAACATATATTTGTACTTCATTATTTTGATTTCTCCCGCTTTGGTAAGTCTTCGCATTGTCACATTATAGCTCAATGTGACCTTACTATATGCGTGATATAACGTAATATTAAAAACAAACATATGAAAACTACTTTCTTTAATATTTTTACTATATAAATATACTTCCTCCCATATATTTTTACATAGTTACTTCTTTATACAGAATGAAAAATGTGAAACGTAATTTATCAAAACCACTATGTACCGTATGAAACTGAAGAAATTCAAGGTCGTGTATATAAATAATTTTAGAAAACCAGGTAATCTGTAGTGTACCTGTTTGTGTGACGTTGAACAACGGCCAAATTCTTGCAGCAAGGTTGCACACGTGCGTATTCATACATGCATCGAACATACTCAGCACTGTATACCACTAGTTATGTCAGGAGTTAGTGCAAAATATTAAAATATTAGATAAAATTATATTTCCACGCAGCTACACAGTTCACCTTAAAAACATATAATAAAATTACATAGTAATATCTAAAATAAATTAAATTATTTGACGTTCAAAAAATGAAGCATGTCCTTCTGATTTTTAATAAAATTGTTTGACTTTGACTTTGATTTTCTCTTCTTCACATACTAGTAGACAGGTGATGGTATTTGAAACCTATGTATCCTTTAATAGCATGTTTTTATATATTTAAACCTCCAACACAAAGCATAACGATAGCAAATTAGAAGAAATAAGAGTGTGATACAAATGTGACGTAAAGGCGAACTTATCATCACAGGTGATCTCTTCCAGACTAACCCAGTAAAGGAAAAGAGATGACACGTAGATTTTGTACAAATATATCTCTTAATAAATTCAATATATATGAGATATTACATAGTATATATATTATCTATTTATATAATAAAAGAAAATAGTTAATTATAATATACAAAAACTGATAACCTACATACATAAATATACATACATTCATAAACATATAAATACTACATACATAGATACAAACACTCAGGAATATATAAAAAAATATGAAGGACAGGAGGAAGTTTTAAACAAGACATTTAAATATATTGACAGAAGTAGGCTCACGATTTTCCCCCAAGTTAATTTACCTTTAATTGTGAATGAATCCCAATAGGCAATGGGTTTGAGTAAGGGTGAACGGAAATTCCAATTTTTTTTGTCACTCTGGTATCTTAGACCGAGCGAATGATTTGAGCCGAAGAAACTTAACCTTGTTTTAAAGTATTCAAAAGTGTATGGCGGAAAAGGATAGTGTACAGTAGTAGAATGAGGATATGGGAATTACGACGAAGCAACATGATACATGTCGCAGGATTGTGTATAATAAAAACATAATCAAGTGGGGTACATCCAAACGTGTTACTAATAACATGTTAATTTTTAGCTTCACGCTTTATCCCGCACATAACGATTGACAGAGGACATCTAGTCTTAAAATATTCTATTTCTCGTTTTTTGCCATCTAAGTTCGTTCGTTTCGTGTTAAATGATATAAAAAGTTTTTTATTTCTAGAATTTAAGAGCTCTGAAATTTGACTTTTGATTGGCTCTATTTAAATCAATTACTTTTGAAAAGAATAAAACAAAAGCTCACGAAACATAAAGTTAAATATATGATATACATAGTATATGAATAGTTTTTATTTCTATATACACATGTGCGTAACTTGATTAATTGATTGCGAAGTTGATGATGGAATTCAACCAGCTACCATTAGCACGACCATAATTTAAAAAGAAACAAGACAACAAGAATAGATTATGACTCATTTATATAATATTTATTTTAAGACAAAAAATAATGGCAGGTACGTCTCTCCTCTATAAATAACGTTTGCTGGCGCGAGGCTATTTTGTATTTTTTACATGAAATTGAAGGTTGTGAATTAAGAAACCCTGACTCGTAATGAGTAGTGAGGCAGACCAGTGAGTCCTGCGTCCGAAATAAAACTATTTGCCAATCTAGTGATGTGTTGGTACATGGGTAAATATCGATCAAAATTAAAATTTCGTTGAAATATATTATGATATTGTTTTATTGCTATATTATATAGTATTGAACCAAGTTCTTTATGTCTTGTTATATATTTTTTATACTACATATGAGCGCTCTTACAATATAGAGACAGGGAAAATGACAATTATTTAAAAGTAAGCATTTCTTTAGGTTATACTAGGACCTATTGTAATATTTAAATGAATTGTAATTTCAGGATATGTAATCTCAAAAAATAAAATAAATAAATTTTATAAACACCTAAAAGCTTCTGCTTCGCTGCGTTCACTAAATCCTACACAACAGTACTGTCGTCTGTCTTATAGATTGCCTTGATTGTCTTCATCTCCATATACTTTTTAGCTTGACGCTTTTATCCCGCACGCGGCAGGCAGAACTGCAAAAAATCATAGAAACCTAGTGTAAAGATACCCCGTTGCTTACTCTCTGCTTTCTCCATTTATTAAAATCCATTATATATAATAGAAAAAATAATTTCTCGCAATTATATAATAGCTACGTAAAAAAAAACCCAAAAAAAGCTAATTACCATATCGTATTTACTAATAATGTGAAAACGATTTAAATATAGTCCCCCAAAAAACCCAAAAAAAGTACAAATAAAAAAAAAACAATAGAAAAATTTTCAAAAGCACACACAGGTATCAATTTAGCATATCGATAGTGCGCGCCTACGCTCGCTCAATCGCCGCCTGCCCGGGCGCCCGGCTGCATCCGAACGAACGACGCGACGTCCACGCGACCGTGTTTACGAATATTACTTTACTTACCATTTACCTGTGAACTGTGATTTTTGGATTACCTTTACTTTAGTGTAGGTAAGTAGATATTGAACTAAAAGCTCCTTAAGTTCTGTAACATAGAGCTTAAAAGTTTTAAGTTATTAAACTTATTTGTTTTCTTTACAGTATTACGTCTTATATATATTTAAAATTTAGATAATTAGTGTATTTATAATTAAATATTGTTTGAAAACATATCATGGTTATAGTGATTAACAGTTTAAGCCTTAATTTTTTATTTAAAATTAAATAAATTTATTTTATTTTAGTTTATTTTTATTATCTTATAAATTAAATGACGGGATTATAAATAAATATTATAGCAACAATTTGATCTAAACTTTTATAATTATACTAAATCTATTTATAGTGTAATAGAAAAACATTCCTATGGTATTCGCGATTTCGCCCACGTTAGTCACGTAGTTACCGTATGGGAAAGAAAAATATAAATATTCGGCAGAATCTCTATGAATATGTCATTTATTTAATGATAGAGCATAATAAAATCTACATATAACAAAGTTCCATGCCTTTTGCATTCTGATGACAAGTATCGGTTCAAATTCCACATAATAAGATTATATAAGCTAGCTTAGATTATTTTTAGATGGATTGACTTATTATAGGTATTTATATGAAGTAAAATTAGTTAAATATTATTACAACAAAGTGTTAGTTCTTAGGGATAATCAATGAAAAAATTTAAAACAAAAAAAATATGACTATGAGAAAATTTTGTTATTCCACACTTTACTTTAAATAGAAGGTATGCAGAGAAATTTCAGTGACCATGTTCTCGGCTTTCTATTGAGCAAGACTGCATTTTGTCGCTCTGGGAAAATTAATATATTAATTTATTATTCTATGTGGGTATCGAACTGATAACCCACGCGCTCATCATCTGTCGCTGTCCTACTGCGCCGCGAGGGACACGCAGCTTACTCAGATTGTTAACGCAATTGTTTTGCTTAACTTTATAAATAAAAAAATACTTTATCTTACTTTTTTAAACATTATAACATATACATTTTTAATTTATAATAAAATTATTTTTAGATTATATAGTATAGTTAGATAAATAAGATCCACCAGCAGTAAAGAATGGTGTGTGCCTATATCATAAACGTCTGGTAAACACACTGTACAATTTGAAATAACTAAAAACCTATGGGGAAAAGTATTTTTTTATACAAAAAGGCATTTTTTTTAAATTTGTTACATTCATAGTATATTTAAATTTCGCAAGACATTGAGTAGCGTCATTGTAGATATCACTGACCTAACAAGTCCAGGGCTTTGAAACATATATCTTTATATAATATGATCCTAATGTAAAGTCAATTTAAAATGAGAGATATTTTATTTTTCCACAAAATATATAGCGTAAGCAAAAATTTTATATTATAAAACTTCGTCTTCAAATTTCTGTCCGTCCAAAAACGCTACGTGCTAAATGATAACATGTATAATTGAAACGATGTATAATTTTTTTTTAGTTCTCGCTTTATCCCGCATATTGCAGGATAGGCAGAAGGAACTGCAGGAACCATATGAAGCTAGTGTTCGTTTCACTCGGTTGCTTCGTCCCTGCTTTCTCCGTCCCCGCATTCCGCCTTTTTCGAGACATTGCGCGTTGAGTGACGGAACTCAACGCCTTTGCCTAGTTTGCAGAAGAAGAAAATGGAAATAGAAAAATCTATCTTCTCCGAGTGGGAATCGAACCCTCAAACCGTCGCGTTTACAGGCAGACGGTCACGACGACCTCTTTATTTGTCCTATGTAATTTATTAATGTATTTTATTATCTTCACATTATGAATTTACTTAGTTAATAACATTTACTAATTTCGGTGATTAATATATTGGCGTTGTGTTGTTATCGTTTTATTAGTGACATTTAAAAAGTAATTTAAACTGTGGTTTGGATATCACTAATTATACTATTCTAAAATATATGTGTAACTTATTGCTTTTTACTTTGAAAATAAGGTTTCACATTTAAAATTATTCCATTACGGCCTCAAAATATCGCAATGAGATATTACTCAGATTAATAAGATTAATAAGCATACATCATGCTTAATAATTACACTAGTACGAGTATACAAATTTTGATTTTGAAAAAGTATTTTCTAGTGTAAGTAGCTTTTTTTATTTATGTTGACATACTGCATACGAAATTACAATTATATTTTTTTAATTAGTTTCCATTTCTTAAAAAAAAAAATTTAAAGTTTTATGAAAAATTAACAGAAATTATACCGTTATTTTATTCATTAGTAGAATTAGCGACGTGGTTTCTTCGCTGCCCTTTTGTACTCTGCTTCTGGAGTATCTCGTTGAATAGTCCAGCAGTAATCCGCTAACATTGGAACAATACTGCTTTTAAACTTAATTTAGAGCTGTCTATAAAAAGTAAGAGATCCCATCAAACCCTGGACATCTTTACAAAAAACTAAACTTTCAGCCATTTCAAAATATTGCATCAAATGTTTTTGTCTGTTATGGAAAGATGTTATAACTACACCACTTTGTAAAAGGTTCCATTGTTGCAATCTTGAACCTAAAAGTTCTGCTTTGTTCTTTGGCAATTCTAAGTCCCTTACGAGATCATTTAATTCAGCTTGTGTTATCCTGTGTGGCTGTGTTGATGTACTGGGTACCTCGTATTCTGACATTGACGAAATTGATGGTGAAATTCCCTTGATTTCATCTTCGTCGCCACCGATGTGAGGACGCTTCGGGATCGGATGAAGATCGCTGTGTGGTAGAGGACGAGTAGCTGATGGTATATTTGGATATGTTATGGCACTCTTCTTTTTTTTAGAAACACCCTTGCCTTTTCCAAATAGATGAGTCGTCAGGCAGAAATAATAATTACTTACGTGATTTGTCGATTCTCGCCACTGCATTGGCACTGCAAAACGAAATGATGTTTTTTTGCCATTCAGCCAATTTCTCAAACCTGTAGCACATGGTTTACAGCAGAAATGTGGAACCCAGCTTTTATCCTGGTGTTTGATGTTCTCGTTAAAGTAGTAAAAATAGGCTTTTTTTATTATAGGCGATATACAACACATTTGTTTATTAAATATCACCTCACCGCAGATATAACAAAAATTGTCGGGATTATTAACACATTTTCGAGACATTTTGCTAAAAAATAGTATTATACTTTTTACTTTTAACACTTCTATATCGCTTAATTTAAGAGAAAATAGCACTAAATCACAATATTTCGAATATTTGATACAAACTATGTAAATGTCAAAACATTATGAAGTTAAATGTGGGTAGTTCCATTAAACACGAAAGATACGATTATCGTAAAAACTCAAACTAATAAATGAATTTTAGTTATCAATCCGAATTTTGCATGGACAGAGAAGCAGAAATTAGTTTAAATTATTTCGGATACTTTTCCTTGTAGACTAGTGTTATTTTTTAAAAATCCTATTGACTAAGATTCATTCAGTAGCTGAAATTATTTTTATATATAAAACTTGTACCATTAAACATAAAAACTCTAGAAAAAAGGATTTTTTAACGAAAAATGTAATATATTAGTAGCTTTACACGTTCCTCGTGCGTAATCGCAAGCTTCATATGTAAGTCGTGAGTAACATTACTGACTCAAAGCTCGGATTTAGCGCATGCATAAACACATTCGTACTTAGGTTCAAGACAAATAAATAAAATATTACCCGGTAGCCGTTTTCTTTCGTATAATATTCTTTGTAGCAAAAAGATGTAAAGTTTTTTGAAGTATGTTTCTTATAAAAGCAGAAAAGTTTGTTTAATTAAACAATTTACTGGTTCGTATTATTTTTTATTTTTGTGATGGAATCAGTTCATTTGTTAAAGAAGGCTATGTAATTTATTGTATATGTGGTCCTAAATACTCATAAATAAGCGAAGTCTCAGATCAAAATTAGTATAGTATAAGAATTCAGAATTCAAAAGCAGGGACGGAGAAAGCAGGTACTAAGCAACGGAGTGTCTTAACACTAGGTTCCCACAGTCCCTGCAGTTCCCTCTGTCTACCCTGCCATGTGCAGGATAAAACGTGAAGACGTATATGAAATCAATAATGTATATTAGAAATATTATTATATAAAGCTATATATTTTAAAATATTAATCCCATAATGAGTTATATTTTGATATGGTCATTTTTCAATTAAGTAAATAAATTCTATATAAGCAATAGTGTAAAATGTGAACAAATTTTATAAAATTGTTACAATTATTTATAAAAATTAAAAACTATTAATATTAAACTAGATTTTGAAGTCCACTACATAACAAATTGAAATAGGGCGAAAATGACACTTCTTAAAAGTATAAAATGATCTCTTCTTAAAAGAAACGTCTACTAATAATACCAAATATTCTTTTTAAGTAACATACATCTCGATATTGTGAAGTGTGTATTTGTAAAATATATTGTATTATATTATTATATTGTAAAATACATATTACGTCTTCATCATATCAATAATAATCAGGTATGACTTTGCTGTGAGCACTTGTGGAAATATCAATGTTTTATGAAAGGTCGGCGTCTTGGCGCAGGTAGAGCATTAGTCATGCCAACATGTGCACTGCAGGCCTCAGATTTGACATCTGAATCTGGAATTACTGGTACTGTCGTATGTAGCTCCTACAATTGACCTACTGCAATTAGAAATGAAATGTTTTGATGTTTACACACAACACTAGTTATGGTACAGCAAATTAGATATTTATGTATATTGAAGCTTACATAATAATGGGACGATGCCTGATTAAACGCGTCAAGATTTTGAGTTCGATTCCCGGTAGAGGAAAATTGTGACGTATATAGTAGTTATAATATTTTTTATTATACAAAATAAAAGACGTAAAAGAGGTGAACTTATCGCTAAAATAGCGATCTAGTATTTGCATTCCTTTCATTTACCCGCACTAGTACGTTTGTATTTCACCACTCTACTACGATTACTTGAATTATAGAAAGGGGGGAATCAATAATTAAATTTCCTCTGCTTATCTTAATAAATGTAGAAGGCGTGAAGCTGTGATAAGATTTTAGATCTGCTACATACTCGTACTTTCCGAGGAATGGCGCAGAGACTATGCATCTGCCAGTAAATCTGACGATTTGTGGATTCGATTTCCACTCAGAGGGAATGTTATTTCCATTTCCTTCGTCTTGGTATCTAGGTAAACACGGCGTTGAGTCCCGCCCCTCAACATTCAATACCTGAAATGTCAAAAAAAGCGGAAAGCAGGAGTTTCTTACTATCACGTTAACAACTGTTCCTGAGGTACCCTCTGCCCCCCTTGCTATATGAGGGATAAAGCGTGAAGCTAAAAAAAAAAACAAAAAATAATTCTTTATGACAATGTGACAACTTTGTGAAAAGTAAATACATTATCATTATTTTTTTCCATATATTTCTATATATAAAAGTTAATATCATATTCAATCACATATAAAAGCTTTTCGATTATACTTCATAACATTACAATAACATTTTTATTTAAACTTTACAATTAATTGTTTAACAACCAACTGTTAACTTAAAAAATCAGTGTATACATTTTACGTTAATAATTGGTATATTTGATGTTAGAAACATAATGTTACGGATTTTTGTTACATTATATGGATTAAGCATTGGAATTTTTAAAATTTGTAATCAAAATATATTGAAGACTATAACTTTTCTAGAAAAGTTTAAATAACAATATTGAATTGGAAACTAAGCATATTTATGAGTAAGTGCAACAAAATATCAATAAATAAATAAATAATTTAATCGTCGTAGGATAACTTTTTTGATTACGCCCTCAGAATCCTAACTTAAAATTTGCAATTTAATATAGAAATTTGCAATTTTGTAATAAAATCATATAAATAGTTATTTTATCTGTGGAATTTGGACTTTATTTCTTAGGATGTGATTACACACATATAGCAGTATATAAACACGAGATGGACGTTTAACTTAGTGACAATGTTTAGCATTTAGCAGCATTAGCAAATATGTTTATCCAGTAATTATTCTAATGACAGGTAGTCATCTACATACAACAAACAAACAGGACAAATTAGGTAAACAATATAAATGATAATTGGATTATGTGATAAAATTTAAACATTTTGCTTATTTTCATATCCTATAGTTGCTTTAGGCAGAGAGAGCGAGATAACTTAGTGTTAAGACACTCTGTTCTCCTGTTTTTACTCTCACTTTGTATTATCAGAACGGAGAAATTTTCCCCCAAGTTTGAATCCAGATACAGTTAGGTACTGCGTCCCCTTGAACACGTAATGTTTAATCAACAGGATCTGCAGAAATTGAGTCGAAATATTCTAAAACTTATAATGTTAAACAGTTATTACAAAGGTTAGTACAAGTGAGTTAGTACAAAGGCAGAATTAAACGTTTTAGTTTCTAAAACTGAATCTACGTACGTAACTGCAACACAAGTAAAACAAATATTAGAGCTTCCTACATAAATCATTAATTTTTCATCACCACTGCGAATGAATGGTAAACGAATGTTCGGAAAAAAGTAAATTTATTGCTCGTTCTGTGGAACGTGAGGCGTAGTTGAGCTAAAACTGGGTTGGCATCTAGCCATCGACTATAATTATCGTGAGAGTGCCAAATTCTGCCATCACATACCATCCTTGGCATATACATCAGAGTTGACTAGTGTTTTCCACTTCGGTAACTGGACACTAGGGACACTAAATGAGGTGTTACTGTACCTCTTTTTATTAATAAAACGCTTGGTTAAATTGTAACTATCTTTAAGCATTGTCAATGTATATTAGTACTTATAAATACGCTAAACTTTACTATTTCAAGGCCAAATATTTTTGTAAAGAGAAATAAACCAAGTTTAGAAGCTAAGATATTGATATATAAGGTTTGTTTTAGGCTGTACTGTAAGCTAGGATTAAGAAAAAAGTATTTTTTTGCCTTTACGTTTTATCCTGCACATAGCAGCGTAGTTTAATAATAATATAGAGCAATGACAGTATCGCTATATATTATTATTATTAACTAAATAACTGTTAATAATTTTTTCTTCGACCATCGTGGTAAAGAGGCGCAGCGTCTGCCTGTAAATGTTTTAACACTAGGTTCTCATGGTTTTGCTGTTCCCTCTGCCTACCATGCTCTGAGTAAGATAAATCGTGAGGCTAAAATATTCGATTAGCTTTTCGTTAATTTCAGTTTAAAAAAAATATTCAGTAATGGTTCTTTACCAATTTAGTTTATTCTACTCAAGACAAAAGGTAAAATGCAAAATTATTAGCAACATAAATTTAGCTGAAAATTTCTTATATATATTTAAATCCATACTAAAATAATGTAAACTACACGAAGGCAGGACATCGATATCGTAGACGTTCAAGCCAGTAATATTTAACCTTGAACGAGTTCCCCGTTTCCCGAAGCATCTGTTATTATGCTAATACCGATATGATCTCACTTCCAGTTGGAGCTTTTGAAGCATCGATATTACTTCGACAGAATGGCTGCTAACGGGTAAGTTTAATGTTAAATGGTATTATAATAATAGTTTACTAGAAATCATTAATGTTACTTGAATATATAGTACGTTACGCTATAATTTTACTTATATTATAAATATTAGTAATAATAATGACAGTAATAATAACAAAGTCATGGCGCAGAGGTGTAGCGTCTACCTGTAAAAGCGGCGGTTTGTGGGTTCGATTCCCACTCGGGGAAGATGGTTTTTTCTATTTCAATTTTTTTTACTTTGGAAACTAGGCAAAGCGCAGGCAGTTGAGTTTCACCACAACACCACAAAAAGGCAGCAGTTCCTTCTGCCTACCCTGCAATATGCGGGATAAAGCGATGAAGCTAAAAAAGAATTAAAATAAATGTTATTTATGTTCGTAATTGCATTGTCTTAAAATTTATAAGTGCATAGAACAATCTTCTTTGATTATTTTTGTTAATATTTCTTTTTGTCCATTTATAAATAAATGCACGTTTTATTAGAAGCTATTTTTATGTAGAATATATATAAAGATCATACGCTCTCTATGTATATATGTGACTAATATTTTAATTTGGCTATTGGACGACGAAGTTTATTATAGCCGCGCTCATTAAAGTCTTTTGCCAAAACACTTTACGTGTCTAATATATGTATATGTAGAAGTACCTATTAGTTCACGTAGGCACTGACAATTGTAGGTAAATCCCACCGAAGATTTTAATTATTTTCATTAAATTATAAATTGTTGTTATTTCTTTACATTTAAATATGAAGTTCTTTTCAATTCGGCATAATCAGTAAAAAGTAAAAAGTTAATTCTTAATTTTAAAGTAAAATTAATTATAAAGAAACATTTCATTAAAGCAAATAACAAGCTGTTGTAACACAACAATAAATGTTTATAAAACAAAAAATCGCAGTTTTTCATTGCTTTACATAAATACAAGTTTTCAAACAGCCGAAGCGGAATGGGTCAACAATGGCCGTCAGTGTTTGTGTCTGTCGGTGTTGTCATATGTGTAAAAATAACACGTTATTTGGACGCATTCCAGATACGGACCCGCGCCAGTCACTGGACATGTCGGCCGCATCCCAAACTTCGGCAAAACCCAGGTTAATATTTCAGTTTATAAATTATTATATTTTATTTTTGTTCACAGAAAGATTTTGTCATAAGAAAGCAATAGCTGTTTACTTGTGACAATATTTTTTAAATATATAATTTTTGATATCAAGAAAACGGTAATGATATTTGAAATTGAGTTGTATATATATTATACGTGTTAATACATTTATATTGATTTTTAATGATATTAAACATGTACGATACATTGTTATATATAGAAATTTAATAACATTGATATTTGTTTATCATTTTCAGCCGATGAGCAGTGCTGAGCCACCAGCTTGCATTCAAAATGCCATGATGACGAAAGATAAAAAACCATTTACCTACACACCAGGTGGATTAGATTTATCACAGATTAAGACACCAAGCATGGCAAGAAGAATGGCTCGTCAACGATCGTTAGAAGAACAGGAACAAGCCTATGCACAGCAACCTAATAATAATTATCATCCACAAGGAGGACCTGTACCTCCCCCACCCCCACCTTTAAAAATACCTGCTCCCCCTCCACCACCGCCTTTGATTATAGAAGCTCCTAAAGACAAAGCTCCTAAGCCCATTGCGTTAGGCGAACGACCTGAAATTGTAATACCTGAAAATCCAATAGGTATGCTAAGGAAAACTAATAGCCCATATCACTGGGAAGCTGAAAAAGCAGAGCAACAACGTTTAGGTCCTGTTCCTAAGTTCGTCGAAAAAACACCTAGCCCTCTTACCGTAAAATTACCCTCTCATAATGTTCCCCAAAATTATTCTTCACCTAGTAATATGCAAAGACAAAATTATCCTTATCAAAATCAATCACCTGATAGTCCTTTGCATAGGCCAGAGGCACAGTATGCCCACCAAAATTCTGCAGTCACCAAATATTAATGGCGCACCTCACACAAGGGAAATGTTAGTACGGCAAGGATTCCCAGTTCAACAAGAGCCCTCAACCATTTGCAAATCAATCCCCTTCAAATACTAGCGCTCCATTTTCACCTTCACCTAATAATTACTGGAGGCAACCAGACAGACGTGAGTCTCCTCCTAGTATTCATAATAGCCCTCAGTCACCGTTGATGAACCGTGGACCATTTTCTCCAGCTGTGAAACAAAATGCTCCAGGCTACAATCAATCTCCAAATAATTCAGTATTTCATACTCTACCTCGAGTCGCTCAGCGAAATCAAGACAACTCTCCGAGTAGTCAAAGTATGTACAACAACATTAACTCAGGTAATTTCAAAAAAGCACAGTCACCTCCGAATACTGAGACATCTAATACTGCTCCTTGGCGAACGAGTACATTAAACAGATATCCTCGTGAAAACCAATCAGTTGTCAATAACAATTACCAAAACATAGATCAGCAACAAGCATACAGCCCTCCATGGAAAGTTGCCGAATCAAACAACAACCAAATAGAAAATAATTTTAAACAACCTTTCAAGCAGGAAACCAAAAAGGTTCCTGTGCAAAATCAAAATTCACCTCAGCAACAATACACTCCTCCATGGGTTTCTCAAGAAAAGAACATTAATAGAGCACAAGATACGGCGCCTTGGAGGTCACAAGAAAACAAATCAATGCCACAGTCTACTCCTCCGGAAACTCGATACCAATCTACTATATCTATACCAGTAACACCAAAAAAACATATTAATCAACCAGAATATAATAACAGTCCCCAAAAAGAAGCGGTATACGTTAATCAAGAACCTATATATTACTGCCCAGAGAGTCCACAGTCGATACCACCTTGGGTGAAAACACAGAAAGAAAAAACTAAAACGCCTCCACCTGTCTGGTGTCAAAGACCTCTTGACGGCAGAAAAAGCCAAAGTAGAGAATTGGCTACTCCACCAAGAGAATCGAACCAAGAACCAGAATGGGTGAGGAAAAGTAATGACATGCAAAAAAGTGCTCGTGATGTTATCAGTCCGCCTAAATATCAGCAAGTAGTTCAACCAAATTGGTCGACACGGCCTTCTGAAAATAGGAAAAGCTTACCTCGAGAAAACACACAAGGAAGAATTATTCCAATACAAATGGAAGTATCGAGTGCTGAGACAAGAAATCAGGGTAGACAAGGAAACCAGCAGCCTCAACTAAGAATTGTGATCGATATGAAACAAAATCCGGAAGCGCAAAACAATACACAGATTCCGCTTTCGCAACCCACACAACGTATCATGAGAGTTTTGTCACCGCAATTGGTTAGAATGGACGAAGGTCAAAACCAACCTGAATTGCCTTCTTTGAATAGAAGATTTCAGAATAACCAGGACAGCCAGCCAAAGACGAGAATAATTCCAATACAAATTGAGGGTGGCAACGACAGTGGCGCAAACAAAAGGTAATTATACAAAAATACTATCATTAATATCTATAAATGAAGTATACAAACACAAATTTGAGAAATCAAAAAGTACATAAATTATCTGTGAAACACCGAACAAAACAGATTTTCTCTCTTCAATTTAGAGATTAACAAGTGCGCTTTTTAAACTGAATTAAATTAGTAAAAACTCCTTGATGTTCAGCACATTTTGAAGCAACATCACTTATAATTTTTCAGCTTCGGTGGCCGGTATTAGGGGAGCTGTTTGCACTGTTTAAAGTAAACATATTTTTTATTGCACCGCTTCCATGATTCAGGCACTTGCTATAATTAGCGTTATTAGCATCATCACGCTTTGCGAACTCGCGCTAATTCTGTTTACTCCACCCATTTAACCAATTTACGCTCTCTGTAATTAGCTGCTAAATCGATGATTAAAACTAAAAACTTTAACGTTAGTGCTTTCAAAATTTTTAATTTTATATAAAATATATTGGCTTTTTTGCATTATTTTTTTTTTCATAATAAATACACATACTTTAAATAATGGCGCGTTGAATGATTATGGTAAACATCAACAATTGTACGTTTACATTTTTCAAATAATTGAACCAAATCAATATTTTTATATATATGTGATGCAATCATGCAATCATGCAATAATTATAGTGTAAGCAGTACAATACACACTATTTGCGTTTACTCAATTTTTTATTAACAATTTATGTGAACATAAAAAAACTAATGTAAAATATATAAAATATTTATATATAAATAAAATGATTAATTGTAAAAACATTAAATAATTTTTTGTAATAAATAAAAAAAGTAATTGGTAATTTCTAAGCTTTCATAAACATAATTTCATTTATCTTTTTGATCACGATCTAACTTTTAACATTGGTTCACTAAGATCGTTTGACTTGTGTGATTGTAAATAATAACACGAATATTTAAATATGACGTTGTATATTTTGTTTAAATATTTTCAGCGTATACTACCATAGATTTTCGCAAGAAGGTCCTCCACGGCAGTCCAAAGCTTTCAAAGTGTTACAAGTGATCACTGGAACTGGCGATAAGAACATCGAGATAAACTTGGATAATTGTAGATACTCTGATTTATAATATAATCTTATTTTTATTAATAATTATTTTATAGCATAATAAATATACATATTATTAAATATTATTTCAACTATAATTAATATATTATTAATCTTACAGTATATATAAAAATATTGCTAAAATTAAAATATTTTACGACTTTAAGAATGACGTTTTTTTGTAAACACGGTACAGAAAATTTTGTACTGAAATATGAGGTACAGAAATCATTGGTAAGTATTACGCGGGAGAACGAGCTAGAAATAACATAAGCGATATTATTTAATTTAGTTAGTCTTAATAATAATTAAATCTAGAATATAATAATTTAATTTGCTTTTAATAAACTAATTAATGCTCACAAATACGGCTAATTTACCAAAGATTATTTAAGTCATATATATTTTTAAGCATATTTTATTATTATATGATTATAAATAAATTTATTTTTAATATTATTTAAACTGTTAATAGTTACCGTTAGATAGTCAAATTTTTGTACAATAACCTAGCGTTTTTTATTAATAGAAAAACATTTGTTTCATCTTTTTAAGGTTTTTATTTATCTTTTTAATTAATAAAACAATTACGTATTTATTTACTTATTTACTAAGTTTTTATTCCCTAGTGTTTCTTCCACCATTAATATTATAATATTGCTTATATTTACAATCTGTATCAGTATTTTTAATTATCTATTTTATGAATAAAAAGTTCTACTAATAAAATAACAAAATTCAACATCACGAGGCACATTTAATAAAATACGTAAAGTAACAGAACCCAAATCCAGGTTTGTAATTAATTTGTTTGTGATTAACCAAAAAATGTTAAAATAAGTTTGCCAACGTGTTATGACATGAAGATAAGGTGTAAGACATGAAGATTATATTTATTTTATAGAATAAACGACCAAAGTATATAAGGCAATCTTTTCATACGTTTTCATTATAAAAAATTAAAATGAATGTTTTTGTTATAAATTTATATAATTTAATACAAGCTTTTTCTATTTTATAAATTTCACAAAATATTTTATTCTTGCTTACGAAGCTTAATAGGTAGCTTTTAGTGTTAAGACACTCCGGCCTTTTTCTGACAAGATTTATATTAGTAAAAAATGTTACTTAACTTTTGTGCGTAGATATACGAAGTACGTAAAATATATGTGTATTTTACTTTTGTATTTCTACACTTCCATTTATTTTCATACGGACTGACTTGGATAAAGCTATCGGCGTTCGATATGCATTCTCTGTGTCAGTGAAGCAATGTTTCTATATTGTTTCAATCGTTTAACTAGAAATAACTTTCCTTTATTTACAATACAAGCAAGAAAATGTATAAATACGACTTTAAATGAAATGGAGAATTTGTTTTTTTTTATTTTAAATATGTTATATATGTTCATCTATATATATGTATTATGTATGATCTATCTATAGTATGTAGATATCTTTTCGAGTTGATCCGTTCTGTATTCAGAAAAAAATTGTATAATTATATTTATTAATTATAATATATAATTATAATTATGAAAATAATTAAAATTAAAAAATAATTATAATTATTTTTTTACCCAGCTACTAATTTTTCAATGAAATTTTAACATATACTTATAACGTCTTCTATCTTTTCTGATATGTCATAAACGTGGTCAAACTATAACAGACAGGGGTGTGGCAATCTAGTCAGTGTGATCTTTTTTATATAAGTACTCTACTATTTTATATATTTTTATTATACTGAAATTATTTAGATATAAGCATAAATAATTATATTGTAAGAATTATATAGTTTTTTAATAAATCTCATTAAAATCTGAACTTGTTTCATTTTATTAAAGTAGATACAAAATAAAAAAAAATATATATAAAATTTAAGGAATATTTTAAAATTGAGTGGAAGGCAGAGAACAGAGTGTCTTGTCACTTAATTTTTTCTGATTATTCTGCAAATTGAAAAAAAAAATCAAAAAAATAGAAAAAGGGATATAACTATTAAGCCAATCGTCGTGAATTTAGTTCTTAGTAGTTTAGATTGTTTAGTATTTAAGCCTTGTAATTTATAAATAATTTAAATTTTATAGCTATGTAAACGTATTTAATATGAATTGTCCCATTATTATATATAAAGCACTAAGTTACTTTTCCTTATATTTTTCTGAATAAATATTTAACATTGTAAACTTTGGTAATCAATGACTAATTATTAGTTTTTATTTTACAAATTTTTCATTACAAAAACTATAAAAAAAATCTGAAGAAGCAACATATAATTGACTATTCTTTTTATTTTTCTATTTACTCCCACTGAGGCTTGGCACTTGAGGAACCGTTAAGTTTATATATATATATATATATATATATATATATATATATATATATATATATATATATATATATATATATATATATATATATATATATATATATATATATATATATATATATATATATATATATATATATATATTGCAGTATATATGTAATATTGCAAAAGCCCATTTTGTAAGCATGTCTGAACATCGACGGCCTTCTCTATGCTCTATAGGCTTCAAGCGAGATTGTCTGTTCGGAACAACCGTTAACATGTATCAGACGTGTGTACATAGATCCTAAATTTAGTGTCTGTTACTATTAATCCCAGTAGTACCAATTAATATGCGTTGCTAAAAAAAGAAAATGCAAGTTAATAACTTTTATTATCTTTTGTTAGCTTCACATTTCTTTCCGCTTATAACAAGGTAGACAGAGTAAGTCGGAGAAACCGTGTTAAAACACATCGTTCCCCGCTTTCGGCCTTTCTAGATATTGTGCGTTGAGTGGCAGAAGTCAACGCCACTCTTGCATAGTTGCTAGAGCGAAGTGAAGAAACTAAAAATGAAACGCAGGCAGACACTTCTCCTCTGCATCACGATAGTCCGTATACATATTATCAAATGAAATACCTACTTACTACTAAATAAAACATTTGTTGGTAAATTTGAACGGTAGTTCATGAAATTAGTGCGTTTAAACGATTGTACTCTTTAAAATATTAGTAATAGATATTTCAATGAATTTTTAATTAATTAATTTCAGGTAAATTAACATAAATTTAAAATTTAGAAATGTAATTTATCCACATTATCAATTTCATTTCATTTCGATATGTTAACACATATTGCAAAGGCTTGTTATCGTGGATTTAAATGAAATGTTTATTCTTGAAAACAAGTGGCTCGTTACACAAACTTTGATTACCTTCGGGGAAAGCAGTATTCAGACACTAGAAGTAATACTGCAACTACATAAATAATTGATACAGAGTAAAGCTAAAAGAACAAAATAAAAATATGTATAATTGGATGTAGAAGTCAATAAGTTAAAATAAATAATAAAACAATAGGCACCATATAATGGTGTGTTCAAGAAAATTTTGATTTGTCAATAATGTCTAATAAATACCATTAAGATTATTATTATACATCCATTTTATTATAAAGAAAACATGAAAACGCTGTTGTACTAATTTACCACTAACAAAGTTGTTTAAGTGGCTTAAAATGCTAACAACTCTGATTGATATAGGGGGTGATAGGAAATAATTTTGATCCGCTTTTACTAAATTGTGTAACATTTAATCCATTTGGGTCTGTAATCACTGGGTTTAATCCTGCCAAGGGTTGGATATCGATTACAATTTTACGGCTTTGATGGCAGAATGCCAGTACGTACATCTTTGATTCCGATGACAGTACAATTTTAAAAGATTTTATAATTATAAGTATATTAATTTTTATATTTATTTATTTATTGTTAAAAGCAAAGGCATTTTACTTTAAATAAGATTATGAATCGATCTTGCTCCTACTTAGTCTGAGAAAAATATACAGCAAAAAGTTGGTAAACGAAAACAATATATAATATAAAAGCGTAAATATAAAATATTTTTCTAATTTATCTCAAGATATCAAAATATAATAGAATAACAAATTTAAATATTATTCAGTCGTTCATTAATGTATGTGATCACAGTCATATCACTGGAATAGAGCAGAAGTTCACAATCCTAAACGTCCAGTTAAAAAACGCTGGCATGGATACGCAAACTTTTATAGGTATAACGTTTAAATAAAAAAGCTAGTAAGTTCTCAGAACGCACAGTAATGTTTATTTATATTAAATATACATAACTTAACCCAAAACGTGATTAACTAAACCAATATACCTCGATTTGTTTAAAATCGACCCTACAGCAAAATAACTAATTGAACTGATATTAATCCTTTGGATAAAGTACCGAAACGTATTACATTCGCTAATTTTATAGAGGCCTGCCAATTTATCCAATAAAACAATATAGGAAGGGTTCTCCCGCTAGGTTGTCCGTTAATTAACAATTTCATGACCGAATGACGCTGAAGATTACGTTCAATAGACTATCACCTGCGTTGATGGCGAATAGATCCTCATAAAATAAACCTGGACTTATAGCGTATTCTGGGAACAATGTTATAGGCGACATGGCAAATCAAAGCAACCTTTACTTTGTTTATAGTGACAATCACGTTAAGAACGGTATTTAATTAGGTTTTCCATTTACCTATATAATACATTTATATATACAATATTTATGTATTTTCTTTGATTAAAACGCCATATATAGCATTACGCTTTTTTCCGTACACAACAGGGTAGACAGAGTAAAAAAGCTTTCTTTGTGGCATTGCAAAGTGATTTAACTAAACTTTATTCTCTCAAAAACACAATAATTTCCGCCAGACGCATTTCATATTTATTATTATATTATATGGGTCAACAACTTTTTTATCAGAATTCATTTTATATTACAATATAAAATGTATATGAAAAATGTACAAGTATTCAACAAACTAATGATAAAACTTTAACTAAAATACACCTTTAAAACAATATACATTTTATTACAAAATACAAAATAAAATTTTCCGTTCATTAAAAGGAACAGAAAAACAAGTAATATATACAAATATTTATAATATATAAAAATCGTAACACTGAAACTTTATTAACCTCAACAAGAGGCTCAACAAAAACTATTGTATATATTTTTAAATATATTTTTACAGCTTAAAATATTTTACAGCTTAAAAAAGAAAGCTTTAATCCCAACTCGGAACTATGAATGAAATTGAAATAGCAATCAAATTGATCCCCTCAGAATAGCCCCGTGTCTATGCTGTAGATCGTCTGACAACTTGCAGTTGCTTAGGGATCGATTAAGGATTGTCGGGAAACTATCTAAGCATATCAAGCGCTCTCAGGTTTATTACTTGGGTGAATAGCAAATTTGTATTTAATTGGTATGCTATAGACAACAAGTAGCGATAGTATCTGTTGTACGTGCTGTTGCTGAACGTTGGCTGATGGCGAGATGACAGGTCTGATGGTACAACAGTCTTTAAAGATTTGTGAAAAACAATAGTATTTAGTCCAAGGTTCCAAATAGGCAAATGTATAATGTATTAAGATATTAATTAAATATTTTTATATTTATCATTTCAATTAATCTGATATTTTTTTGTCCTCAAGTTTCATATCACTCATAGTAGGATAGGCAGAGGAAACCGCAGGACGCATGGGAACTTAGTGTTAAGGCACTTCGTCTTTCACCTTCCGCCTTGCCCATTGCTTTAGAACTCAACGCCTCGTTTGCCTGGTTGACATAGCGAAGAAAATGGGAATGAAAAAATCCATCCTCCTAGAGTAGTAACCGAACTCATAAACTGTCTCGTTTACCGCAAGACAATCGCCTCTGCGGCATTACGGTCCAAATAATTAATTTAGTTGTTAAAAATAATATGCAATGTTAATAAATAGTTGTTGCTTCTTATTTTGTTTGCTGAAATTTCTTATGTTGGTTTTATGTATGCAAATCCGGCATCTGTTAACGTTAAATTGAATGTAAATATTTAAAATTCAAATCACCCATGAACTATGAGAGAGTTTTCACAGACTTTAGATTAATGTGTTTGATTATAATTCAATTTATAATTGAAAATTAATGAATGTTTTTGTTATCTATTGGTATTAAGTAAAAAATGGTGAAAATAATAATTAATTTTACTGTAAACTTAAGGTATCGTGTTCTGCCTTAAGGATAATATTGAGTTTTGGCGTATTGTTTACAATTTTTTTATTTTTCTTCTTCTCAGAGCGAAGAAATTTAAATAATGAATTCCCCTAGTGGTGGAATAATACTCACAATTGTAACGGAGAAAGCAGGGACTTAGCAACGGAGTGTCTCGACACTAGGTTCCCATGGTCCCTGCAGTTCCCTCTGCCTACCCTGCCATGTGCGGGATAAAGCGTGAAGCTAAAAAACGAATCAATCGAATAACTCTAGAAGTACCGACCGACCGGTCTATAGACTCTTCTTGTGCTAGAGTGAAGGCTGCGTGTAGACATGTGTACTGTAAAAAAAACTGCAGCACGATGGGAAGACGATCGAAAAAATGTCGCTGGCTATAGATGGTTGTGAGTTTCCCAAAGCCAGAATGGTAGTCGCTCTATGAGAGAAGCTCTCCTTCAGCAGCGAACGACAATTGTCTAAAAAAACATTTTGATTTGATATAAAATAAAACAAACTAATTTAGCCTATACGAGTATGTGGTATACCACATACATTTTTTTATAGCTCCACGCTTTTATCCCGCATATAGCAGGGTAGGCAGAGGTAACTGCAGGAACCATATGAACCTAGTGTTAAGACACTCCGTTGCTTAGTCCCTGCTTTCTGCGTCCCCGCTTTCCGCCTTACTCGAGACATTGCGTGTTGATTGGCGGGACTCAACGCCGCGCTTTGCCTAGTTTACCAGAGCGAAGAAAATGGAAATAGAAAAATCCATCTTCTCTGAGTGGGAATCGAACTCTCAAACCGTCGCGTTTACAGGCAGATACTTACACCTCTGCGCCACGACGGTCACACTATTATACTATATTATATTACAATAATACCTACTATTGGAAATTGTGATATTTTTCGTTCGGAACAAATAAATCTCTTGTTTATAACGGCATCAATGAAAATCTTTTATATAAAGACGCAAGGCCACGTTTAACGACGCTAGAAATACGAACAACCTCGAGCCTGATAATACAACAGACGGATGAGCGATAAAAGTATCTATTAGATTTTTATCCTCGTTTAACGTTCATGAGAATAATTAAAACTGGCAAATTATATTTTTTTTTATCCAAAGGTTAAGATTAATCGTTTAATATATATAGGTTAGTAGTAATATAAACTGGGAATTTATATAGAAAGTTACAGATGCATCTCCTAATGGGTATCGGCATTGGCAAAACCATAGAGCGCTAAGGCGTTTCTTCTCGTTTTTAAATTATTTCTCTATATTTCTTATTCCTCTTTAAATTATGTTTTAACCGATGTAGTGAGAACGCCAAATTAATATTTGTTTTAAATTATTTGCGACATACGCTGCCTGATATATAAAAATATTTGTTTAATGTTTATGTTTATGTTTTGTAATTACAATAGTAAAACGTACTGTGTAGACGGTAATAATTTTATTTTGGATTTATGTACTACACTATAGGTGTAGTATCAGAACGAGTTTAAGAATCTCTTTTAAAGGTCGGTATTGGAAGAGTTCTACTTTGAAATATTGTTATTAAGTGACTTATCACGCTTATATATATATATATTTTTTTTTTTTTTTTTTTTTTTTTTTTTTTTTTAACTTCACGCTTTATCCCGCACATGGCAGGGTAGGCAGAGGGAACTGCAGGAACCATAAGAACCTAGTGTTAAGACACTCCGTTACTTAGTCCCTGCTTACTCCGTCCCCACTTTCCGCCGTTTTCGAGGCATTGCGTGTTGAGTGGCGGAACTCAACGCCGCGCTTTGCCTTAGATGCCAGAGCGAAGAAAATGGAAATAGAAAAATCCATCTTCTCCGACTGGGGATCGAACCCAGTAACCGTCGCGTTACAGGCAGACGTTGCGCCTCTGCGCCACGATATATTATATATATATATATATATATATATATATATATATATATATATATATATATATATATATATATATATATATATATATATATATATATATATATATATATATATATATATATATATATATATATATATATATATATATATATATATATATATATATATATATATATATATATATATATATATATATATATATATATATATATATATATATATATATATATATATCGAAACGAATATGATAATTAACTGTTTCAAGCCGCAATCGTGTTGGCGACAGCCGATTATAAAATAATAAAACGTTAGTTAACGTTGAATTTAGGAGCATAAAACGGAGCTTAACCTATAAAATGGTATTTTTAAACCATAAAATATGCTGAATTCCATAATTAAAGCTGTATGCGGACAATATTTTACGCCCTCCATCCAGTTTTCGTGTGCACGAAACAAAACCAAATGTTTCGCTTATTTGCTTTGCTTCAACGAATTGTTCAAACAAATTGCTTGTATTCCAATAAAAAATTACAAAAGCCGTTCGAACTAACCACTTATGAGGCTCCGATCATAAATTATATCATAAATTTTTATGGTACCAATTTTTGATTCAATTGTAGATAAAAATATTTTATGTCACAGTTTTTTTTTGACGATTTGAATGTTAGCTGTTGTAATTTAATTACTTTTCATATTAAACTTTGATTAAATAATTAAATATTTTATTAAGTTAAATAAGTTAAAATAAAAAAGAATTAAAACTAAAATAATAAAAAAAGTTACCTTTTATTTTTAATACAAATATTAATATCACGTGGGATATGAACCTACAGACTTCACACAACATTAGCGTTACTTGGATACGTCCCAAGTGTATTTCAATGACACAGCTTATTTTTATTTCGCTGTAATTATTCTTAAACCTTAAGTCATATTAAATATTAAAGCAAAAAAATGGTTGCCTGTAAAGTGGGTTTTACGGGCGAAAATTTTACGTGACAACGTTTTTTTCTCGGTAGAATATTTATTGATATGAATAATAATTATAGTATAAATTGCACAAATTTTAACTATAGAAAATATATTTTGTTTACTAAAACGTTGTACATGTGTCAAGTGATACGCGCGGCGGACCGATCATAGTTCGGTGACAGTTGACACATCGTTACGTTACCATTTTCATATTTGACTCCGGATTTGCTGACGTTTGTTTTGGTTGACACACGTGTTAGTGAGAGTTTTTATTAGGATAGTGTTTTTTCTTTCTATTTTACTATAGTGGAAATTGTTTTGTGTTATAAAAGGTTCCATTCTAACAAGGTGGTTGTTTGTAGTGAGTATTTGTGTTGTTTTATTTAGGTTAGACTAGTTTAAGTAAGTTTAGGTTACTTTTTTTCATTATGGATCCTGACCCTCCACCTGATCCCCCTGATCCTGGTGGTAATAATTCCGAGTCTTCAGGAACACGTAAAAGACAAGGGGAAGCTTCATCCTCTAATAATGTAATTTGCGCAAAAAAGACAATTATAGATCCCAATACCGCGACGCCTTCTATCCAAAATTTATATGTTCACCCGTCCCTTACTGAAAGTCCGAAATCCTATATAGATTCCGATAAAGGCCCTTTCATTGTGTACGTGTCGAGGGAAATACCTGACCCAGCAGCTGGTACCTCTATAAGAGCAATTAAATTCGGCCAGTTCTTACACAGAAATAAGATTACAGGTATTACTAATGATGGAGTTAAGAATGTTGGTCGGAATAAGATCAGCGTTCAGTTCTCTTCTGCTACTGCAGCGAATTTGTTTTTAAATAATCCTGTATTAAAATTATGTAAATATGTTGCGATTATTCCAACTTTCAATATTACTCGAATGGGTATAATTAGGGATGTTCCTGTGGATTTTTCTCTGGATGAACTAGTTGAGTCTTTGGTGTTTCCCTCTGGGTCTGGACTAGTATTGAAAGCAAGGAGATTAAATAGAAAGAATGTAAGTGAGGGAGTAACTACATGGATCCCGACACAGTCGGTTGTAGTTACTTTCCGTGGTCAGGAGTTGCCTGATAGGGTCTTTTCCTATCATTCCTCTCTTCCTGTTGAACTCTACAAATTCCCAACAATCCAATGCCTTAATTGCTGTCGTTTTGGACATATAAAATCTCAGTGTAGATCTCAGCCAAGATGTTATAGGTGTTCCCAGTCACATACGGGTGATGCATGTGACAAAACTAAAGAGTACTCAAATTGTCTCTATTGTGGTAGTAAACATTTTGCTACTGACAAGGAATGTCCTGAGTTTGCAAGGCAACAGTCAATAAAAGTTGTTATGTCACAGGAATGCATTTCCTACATAGAAGCAGCCTCCCGTTTCCCGTCTGTCCAACGTTCCTATGCAGATATTGCTAAGGAATTGTTCTCCCCTCCTATATACACAAATGTTATCCCCCATCAAAGGAAATCTAATACCACTCCTTTCACCAAGTCCTATCGCAAAACTGTTTTGCAATCTCCCCGTCCCCGCGCTCCTCTAGCAAAGGGATTTGATAGACAAGCTCATCAAGCCCTAGATGGTAATTGCTCCTCTTCCCTTCCCAATGGTTGTGCACTCGGGCAGGGTGTTGATAATTCAACTGATTCCCGCAAGGATCTGTTAGTTGCTCTTACAGAAACCCTTGTAAGCATAATCTCAACCTGTGATGAACTTCCCTTACCGTCCAACGTTGCCCAAAACCTACTCAAGATATTCAAGATCCTTAATAATGGCTCCACTGAACTTCCTCCAGTGGAACAGTAAAAGTGTTCGGCCTAAAAAGCCTGAACTACTTCATATTGTTTCACTATATAATCCTGTTATTGTTGCCCTCTCGGAGACATGGCTGTTGCCTGATGACCGATTCAGGGTGTCAGGTTTCTCCTGTCTCAGGGAGGACAGGAATGATGGGTATGGAGGTAGTGCCATCCTTATCCGGCACTCCTCTCCTTATTCCCGTATCCCTCTCCCTTCTCACAGTCAACAGATTAATGCTGTTGCTGTGAGAGCCTTTAATATCTCCTTTCTTTCTGTTTATATTCCTCATCCTTCCTCTTCCCTTTTCCTTGAGCTAAAGTCTATCATTTCTTCGCTTCCTCTTCCTGTGCTGGTCCTGGGTGATTTTAACACCCATCACACTTTGTGGGGCTGTTATTACTGTGATGGATTCTCTCCTTCGTTGGTGGATATGATTGATGATGTTGATCTCTGCATCCTCAATGATGGTTCACCGACCCGTAGGGTTAATCCGAATCAGAATCCTAGGACTGCTATTGATCTTTCCTTATCATCTCCTTCTCTTGCTTCCTTACTATCATGGTCCGTACTTCCTTCCACCTATGGTAGTGATCATTTCCCAATTCTTTTGTCGATTGATAATCGACTTCCTACCCCACTTAATACTTACCCGCTTCTAAAATTTAACTTAAAAAAAGCCAACTGGAATGAGTATGCTGACTCTGTGGATCACATGTTGGATAGTCTTCCTGATTCTGTTAATTATGAGAATGTCATTCTTTGCTATGATCGGTTTGTCTCTGTCATTTTATCTGCAGCTGACTTACATATCCCCAAAAAACATTCCATTCAGAATCGGCTGCCTTCCAATCCCTGGTGGGATCAGGAATGCTCTGATTCTGCCAATCGGCGAACATCTGCTGAGGTGTCATACGCAGCCTGTATGACAATGGAAAATTATATTGATTTTAAACGAAGCGATGCTAATTTCAGGAAACTTATTTGGAAGAAGAAAAGAGTTGGGTGGGTTAATTTCTGTGAATCCCTTAATCCTCGCACTCCTTCCTCTGTTGTGTGGACAAATGTTAAGAGGTTTCGCCGATCTCTTAGCAGTATCCCTAGTCCTAATTCCAATAATCCGTCTAAATGGCTTAACGATTTTGCTGACAAATTGGCTCCTCCTTTCGTTCCGCCCTCTGATTTGTCCTTTGAGTTGCCGATTGAGTCTTCAGGGGAAATGGATGATCCCTTTTCTTTGGAAGAGCTCAAAAGCGTCTTAACGGATTTGAAAGACACTAGTCCAGGCGAAGATGGTGTCCTTTATTCATTCATAACAAAATTGAATGAAAAATCTAAACTTTATTTTTTAAATTTGATTAATATTATATTTCAATCAGGCAACATTTCCAGTTCATGGAAATCCCAGTTTGTTATCCCTATCCTTAAGCCTGGAAAATGCCCTTCTGATCCGGATTCCTATAGACCCATTGCGCTATCATCTACATTAGCAAAAATTACTGAACGGCTTTTGAAAAACCGATTAGAATGGATAATGGAAAGCAGAAATATCTTAGCTCCCTCTCAGTTTGGCTTTAGAAAGAGGGTTAGTACGGTAGATAGTCTCAGTATTTTCACTACAGACATTCGACGAGCTTTTGCCAAAGGAGAGTATTTGGTAGGTGTTTTCCTAGATGTTGCATCTGCTTATGATAATGTCAATCTTCCGATGCTCAGGCAGAAAATGCAACAGCTGAGTATTCCGATGAGGATGAGTCATTTCATTTGTAATTTGCTAACCGGTCGTACGGTATCTGTTAAACACCCGCTTCTTACTGTACCTTCCAGACTCGTCTGGAAAGGTCTTCCTCAGGGTTCCGCTCTTAGTCCTCTGTTATATAACATTTATACACATGACCTCGAATTAGCTGTTAACAATTTTTGTAACATTCTTCAATATGCTGATGACATCGTCCTTTATTACAGCTCAAATTCTGTACAGGACATAACTTTTCGCTTAAATTCTGCTTTGCACTATCTTGATCAGTGGTTGTTTAATCATGGCCTTGCACTATCCATTGCAAAGTGCCAAGTGGTGGTATTCTCTAAAAAGAGGAGTACTCCAAATTTTCATATAATGTATGATGGTACTCCTATTCAGGTAACGGATACTGCGAAATTTCTTGGCATAGTACTCGATAAACGACTGAACGGAATTGCGCACGCTGAATATCTCAGTAAAAAATGCGAAAAAGGCATTAACGCTTTAAGAGCTGTATCTGGTGTGTGGTGGGGTGCACACCCTTATACTCAAAAGCTTCTGTATGGTGCTCTTATCCGTAGTCATATTGATTATGCTCTATTTGTTCTGGACCCATTCAACAAAGTAGCCACAGAAAAACTTAATCGTATTCAGTACAAATGCCTGCGCATTATCCTAGGAGCAATGAAGTCTACTCCTACCAACGCACTTCAAGTGGAATGTGTTGATCCCCCCTTGCTTATTCGTAGACAATTCCTTGCAGACCGATTTGTGGGTAAAATGCTGCAGCTTTCGTCCCATCCTCTGTGGTCTAAGCTAACTGAGCTAGCTGGCCTATTACCCCGTAATAAGCCTTTACCATACCTGCTTAATAGCTTTCTTAAGTTCACTAATCTTCCAAATCCTCTGTCACGTTTTCCATCTAATCCTTTGTATTGTACACCGTACAATGCATTGGTTTATTTTCCACATATCATCACAGATCTTTTCTTGACCAAGGGTGATCTGGGCACTAACACAAAATTTCTAGAGGCAGTAAATGAAAAATGGTTGAATTACTTACACATCTACACTGATGCTTCAAAGCTTTCAAAAGAAGGCTGTGTTGGTGCAGCTTGCTGGATTCCAAAATTCAAAATTATTTTACAATTCAAATGTCCCCCCGAGTCCTCAGTGTTTACAGGTGAGGCTGTTGCTTTATTAGAAGCAATCCTGTTCTCACAGTCCCATAACGTTAAACAAACTGTTATTTTTACTGACTCACTAAGCTGCTTAATGGCTATAAAGGGTAACCCATTTCAAAGTAAATTAAGATCTTCAATTGTTTTAAGGATTCGTGAAGAATTATACTCATGTCATCTCAAGGGTTTGGATATTACTCTGGTTTGGATCCCAGGCCATTCTGGAATCAGTGGGAACGAATCTGCAGACTCTTGTGCTAAATTAGCTGTCCAGTGTGGTACTTTGGAACATTTTGTTAATTCGGCTCATGATCTGTTGTCTCTTGCAAGAACTCATTTGGTTAAGTCCTGGTCTAAATACTGGGATACGTCAAAATCTCAGAAAGGAAAATATTACGCATTTCTTCAACCTGATATCCCAAAGCGTCCTTGGTTTTACTCTCAAAAATTTGCAGAACGGAAAGTTATTTCAACAATTTGTCGTTTACGCCTTGGACATGCATGTACACCTATTCATCTGGCCAAGATCAGGGTCAGGGACCATTCACTGTGTGAATGTGGCCTAGACGACGGTTCTCCTGCCCATATCCTTTTTTCTTGCCCCAAATTAGCTCGCCCCATTTATGATGTCCTCCCTCTTAAAGTCCCTCGCCCCCTTAATGTTCAATGTTTGTTAATGTTTGTGTTTAGTCCTTTGTGTAAATTTTTGTGTAAATATATTAAATATAACAATATTAAAGTATAAGCTAACACCCATGTAAATATATTGTTTATTACTAACCCCATTTATTATCTGTATATATTGTAGATATCTGTGATTTTGTCATAGGTGAAGGATTTAAACTGGATCTCTTTTAAACATGCATACTCCAACTGTGTAATGATTTCTCTTTTTTACCGTACATTCTCCTTTGTGTGTTCTCCATTCAACGTGACATTGGCGAAGTGAATTGTGCTCAACTGTCACGCTCGAAACGCCATTAGTAAAGAGAAGAAGAAGAAGAAGAAGAACATATTTGACTCCGAGCCGCACAACCTAATTTAAGACGTTGTCACGTCAAAATATGCCTGAAAAATCTCAGTTATTACTTCCAATAATAGGATTCACGAAACAGTTTTAGTGTAATTAGAGAAATATCATAACGAGCTATTTTTACGATTCACATTCCGCGGCTGTTAACCTTTGTTATTTATAGTCGACACCATTTAAATATATATAAAATATGTTTTAATTTACAATATTATAAGGTGATTAAGTAAATATTTAGGTTATATTTGAAATTAAGAAATTATTAAAAGTCTTTAGGCAAAATGTTGTACTTTTCTAGAAGTTAATTTAGTGGTTCTTTTTTCGTAATTACGCATCAAGATAAAGTGCGGCGTTGATTTTTGTCACTTAACACGTAATGTCAGGGAAAATAGATAAAAGATGGGACGGAGTGTTTTAACACTGGGTTTCCTCTTCGTACCCTGTCATATCCGGCATATAACATGAAACAATTTATGAAGAAACAGAATGCTTAGCTTTTTCACTTCAACAATTTATTAAACAAAATCACATTCTAGTAATTATCATTTAAATTTAGAATGTACACTTAAAGATGACGTTAAATTATCAGTAAATGCATGCAGTAAAACAATTTTTATTAGCGTAACCTAAATAGTTTCTAAAGAAGTTTTGCCAAGATTGTAAGTCCTTAAAATATTTGTAACGAACATTGTAAACACTATGGTTATAAGTTTTAAGCAGATAATTTAAAAGCTTCTTGATTTACAATAGAGAGCTTTTACATGTAATATGAACTAATAAATTATTGCCTATAGTAAATTGTTCAGACATTTAAGTCCACTGAAACTATTTTGCCTTTGTTTTATCAGTTCCATACGATCCATACGTTGTTGAAAACGAAATAAATACAAAAGCTCTTAATCGGTGTGCGTTTTCAGTGAGGTGCAATTTGTGAAATCTTTTCATCTTGGAATCTGTGAAAATTACGTTTTATAGATTTTCGTTAAAACTGAAATTTACTCTTACTTATATTTTTTTCAATGTTCATATTTATTCAGAGATTATTAATAATATTCTAAGTTGAGAAAATTCCAGACATGATTTAAGTGTTTATGGACCATGAGTGTCTATGTCTAGCGTTTTTTCTCTCTGACTATGTATATATGTATAAATGTATTTGTTAAAATATATGCTACGTATGTATTATGTATTAATAATTAATTATATAGAAGCGTCGTGGCGCAGAGGCGTAGTGTCTACCAGTAAACGCGACGATTTGTGGGTTCGATTCCCATGAGGGGAAGATGGTTTTTTCTATTTCCATTTTCTTCGCTCTGGAAACTAGGTAAAACGCGAAAACGGGGACGCATTAAGCTGGGACCAAGCAACGGAGTGTCTTAACACTAAGTTCATATAGTTCCTGTAGTTCGATCTGCCTACCCTGCAATATGCAGGATAAACCTTGCGTGCGTTAGTTAGCGTGAAGTTAAAAAATACATATATAGTAATTGCTAAAACGATAAATACAATATATTAGTGGGTTTTAACACTCGTTTCGTTAAACCTGCAGTTCTCAAAGCGTGCCAGTACAGTACATGCGTGGTACAATACGACGTTAAAAAAAGCCTCGAATTATCTAAGTTTTTTTAATATCAGGCTTTTTCTTCGTCTTCTTCTTCTCTTTAATTATGGCATTCCGAGCGTGCCACTTGAGCACAATTCACTTCGCCAATATCACGTTGAATGGAGAACACACAACGGAAAATGTACGGTAAAAAGGAGATAGTATTACACAAAAGAGGAATGCATGTTTAAAAGAGATCCAATATCAGGCTTTATTTATCTTATGGCAAGATACCAATAGAGAAACTATTAGCAAACTCAGAAGTGGTTAAAGTTAATTGAAATATAAAACACTAAAAGCACATATTGATCACACGTTCGACTATATTCGGACATAGATTCCTCGCAATTACATAGAATGACATAAATCACTCAATAACAGTACTTCAGGATAGTTCCCTTCCAGTACAGGCCGTTGGTGAGCAACTGCCCCGATTGACATAAATTCAACGCTTTTGTAGTCTTTATGATCTAAAACTACCCCCCTTTTATGCAATTGTTTGGAATAACGACTAAATAAAGTAGGTGTTAGCTAACATAACTAATATTGAATTTTTGATTTTAGATGCTGAGTGGCGAAAGGCAACACAAAAATGAAATCATTAAGTTTTGATTACTTTCAGTTGGTATCGAACACATATCTATTATGTTTACAATCATATACTGCCACTGTAGTAAGACTTATACATATATCAAAGATATGTAATTATAAAAATTTATTTTTATTGCCCTTTACCAATAATATAATATAATATATAAAGTTAATATACAAAATAAATGTTTTAATGAATTAATTCAAAACTTATTATTAAATCTTTATGCCACATTTCAGTGTTCAAAATACTTAGGAATTGTAAAGGTATCTTTATATTATATATAAATTATTGTTCTTTTGAAAAACTAATTATCAAGTAAAACTAATTCATTTGAGGAAAAAATGTCTCGAGTAAATAAGTTCATAGAAATAATAATCTCTTTTTGTTATTTACTAAATGAAACAAAGCTATATTATTTCTTGTTAGAATTCCGTACTTCAATATAAAAACTGAGCTTATAAGGGTTTTTATATATTTTTCATCATATATAAATATATGTATAGTTAACTATACATATATTTATTATAAATATGTTAACAACACTTTTGATGTAAACCGTTTTATTTAATAAACCGTTTAGTTTTTCTTGAAGATAGATACTGCGATGTTATCAACAATTCTTAATTTAGCTGCCGCCTGCAACTTGTTCTGAAATTAATCTGCTCTCAGACGCAGAGATCCATTAAGCTCTCTGATAACGGAAGCGGACATAACGAAAATTATAATGTAACATTATTAGAAAAATCGAGAAATGCAGCTCGTATAGGATAATAATGATTATCTATTAGATAATTTTGTTACTTTTTTTACTATAGGATTTGGGTGGTAAGTTATTAAATTTAACAACATTGTATATTTGTTTAGCTTCACGCTTTAGCCAACTCATAGCAGGGCTGCCAACCGTAAGAACCGTGGGGACCTAGTGTTAAGATACTCCATTCTCTGCCTTCCGCCTTTCAGGGCATTGCGTGCTGAATGGCGAAATTGCCAGAGTAAAGAAAATGGAAATGAAATAATCAATCGTCCCCAAATGAGAATCGAACCCACCTACCGTAGTGTTAACAGGAAAACGCTGTGCTCCTGCACCACAACTATATTGCTTATTAATAGCATAATATATGCATTAAGTTTTGCATTCGCATTTGAATGGAAAGTGGGAAATGGAGAGTTGTGGCACTAGGCTGTGTTTGTAACTGTGTTGCTATGTTCGTGGTGGAGTATTGAGTTCTTATCAATAAAACATCGTTATATTTTGCTATTTAAATAGGTTTGCTATAGGTGTATTAATTAACCGATGGAATAATGATAAGTTAGGTTAGGGTTGGTTAAGTTTAATTTTTTATCAGCTTATTAGAGAATAGTTAGTTTTTTATTTTGTTAATGCTTTAAAACAGTTTTAATAAAATTCTTTGGTCAAATTTGTGCGATCTCATTTATGTATACGTACTAATAGCTCAAAGTGAAATTGTAAATAGTTGTATTACGATTTAATCTAATAATTAAATCGCCAATTTCATCCAGAAATGATGTATTAGTGTGTTGCCACTGATCTTGACCAAGTATTTTAATTTACAGCAGTAGTACAGATATCTGTATATATATGTACATATATACATATATATACTTTTCATGCAAATTGATATCGTGAAATCATTAATTCTACTATATGAGAACAAGACTTGCACTCTAGTGCACATATTATGTCAAGTCTTAACACACATCGTGTGCATTAAATTATTTTGAAATAGAAAACCAATTTATGAATAGGAAAAAGCAAATTTACACGAACATTTGTTTATCAATATCCGTGAGAACAAATGAGTTTTCCATTCTCTCACTTTTGTAGATTGATGAAACGTAAATACAGTGTAGGTAGAGATGAGGCGAATATCCACAGCCTTACGTATGCTTCTAAGCGCGAGGGTGTAACGCTGCCAATCTCCTAGCTCCGCATTGAGAATTTATTGATATAAAAGTTAAATAGCTTTGTTTACTCCTCGCAGTCGTTCTGATGAATATGGGGTTCTTGTTATTTTATTTTTAGCTTGTATAATTCATGTCATAACAACATGTTTTTTATTGAAATTTTCAGTTCAGTTTCAGTTTAAAAAAGAATAATAACACGGCACTCATTTGGTGATTGGATTCACATTGGATAAATATGTGCTTTTCTTTAAGTATAATACTAAAGTATTTTACATTAGGTATGATCTGAACGAAAAATGTAAATTTTTGAAGTTTTATTTCTGTTTTAAAATTATACATTATCCATCTTTTTACAGGTTTTGATGGCAGACAGATAAGTGGACGGACAATAAAATGCTTCTATTTGGATACAATTTTTTGTTTTTCAGGTAAAAAACTTTAACAACAAATAAGAAGTTAGATTAAGAGAACGTAAAATTCACTATTAGAGTTTGTGTACCTAACTGAAGCGCGCAGAAATAATAAAGGTGAAAAATTGTAAAGGTAGAAAAATACGTATTAATACTACATTAATTTTAAAAAACTAAATTATACATTACTCTTTAATTAATAGTATATACCACTCTTTATATTTGTTTCAGCACAAAAAATACAAACTAAGGTTACTTAAAATGACTTTTATTTTCGTACCTTTTGATATTTTTTAAGCGTGACATCTGGGAAAAGGCGAAACGAGGAAGTTGTGTAACGCTTAACGAACCACGTTAAAAACTATTGATGACTACGTTGATTGATCTGAAAGAATATATATATATATATATATATATATATATATATATATATATATATATATATATATATATATATATATATATATATATATATATATATATATATATATATATATATATTTGGATATTTATATACATATATTATATATGTAACCTAAAGTGGAAATATATCATGAAATGTACTTTGAAAAAAAGTAAATAAAAAATTATGGTCTGTGTTACTTGTACAGTGTAAGTAGGAGTATTGTGAAACGTAAATATTAACCAAGTTTAGTTCTAGTTCCAGTGTAAGATGTACTAAAACTGCAGAATTGGATATTTTAGGAAAATGCCGGAACCGGCTGTGTAAACAGTGCTGTATTTAAAACTTTACCGGCAACTTATAATATGGTATTAAAGTTTTTGACTTTATGCAAACTTTAGTCGTATAAATGTTGTACAGAAATTAATAATAGTATGTCTTCCACGATAGAGGTGTAGAAAGATAAATGAAAGTGATTTCCACCTGCAGCGCAGTATTGAGTTCCGCCAGTCAACGCACAATGCCTTAAGGTAAAAGGAGTTCCCATGGTTCCCATGGTTTTTGCGGCTATTTGGGGCTTATATTTATTTAATTGACCGCTGTGGCGCAGAGGCGTAGCATCTGGATGGATTTTTCTATTTCTATTTTCTTCGCTCTGTCAACAACGCAAAGTGTGGCGTTGACTTACGCCACTCAACACACGATGCCTCGAAGACGGCGGAAAGCGGGGACGGAGAAAGCACAGACTAAACAACGGAGTGTCTTAACACTAGGTTCGTATGGTTCCTGCAGTTGACAGGATAGGCAGAGGGAAACGCAGGTACCATGGGATCCTAGCATAAAGACACTCCGTTGCTTAGTACCTGCTTTCCCGTCCCTGTATTCCGCCTTCTTCGAGACATTGCGAGTTGATTCGAACCCACAAACCGTCGCGTTTACAGGTAGACACTACACCTCTGCGCCACGACGGTCCTCAATGGTCTATTTCTTTCCATCAAAAAATAGAAATTCTGAATACAATAGCACACTAAAAAAATTGTGAGTAACCATAAGAACACCGTACTTTGTTATAGATCGGGAAAAATGAAAATAATTATTTGATACAAAAGGGAAATGAAATTACAACCAACACGCTCTCATGCGGTGTTCCACTGCGTCATAATGGCTTTAAATAACCTTGCTTTTATATTATGAAATCATATTTAATTTTTATTGTTAATAATTAAAATAATATTTAAACCTCATGACTTTATGAAACTGCGTAAGCCCGTTCCGAAGTGATGACAGCGGTGGTCGACAGCATTACGCTATTTCAGCGATCTTTCTTCGAATGAATTTCATCTGTGGAGGAAGCTGGAAATATTTTTAACATTTTTGTTCTTCTAAATGTATTATTTAATTTTAATTTATTTCTGGTATATAGAAACCTATATAATAAGTCCACCTTTGCTCATGATATTTCTGTATTTCTGTCTTTCTCATTTTTTTTTTAATGCAATAAAGAATATTATTATATATTAAATATGTATATGATTTATGTAAAAAACATATAAATATTTTAATATCATATAAATATTTTAATTAATATAGAAAATATATAGAACTGTGCGTTATTCATAAAACTTGTTATAAAAGCCATTGAATTACTAAATAACACTGTTAAAATTTTTAAATACTTTTAAAATTTTAAGCTACTCTATTATGAATAATAAACTATATAATATATAATATATAATAAACTGCTATATTATCTTACTCTGTTTTCTCTATAATATATTCATATCCATATATAATGTATCCATCTCTATATGTAACATCTGCTTCCAAATAAAAAATATTTCATACTACCTAATTACGTATTGCTTTAAAAACTATTTAAAAAAATATGCATTTTGCCGATATTACCTGCTTCTTTGGCCTTTGTGAAATTCAGTTTCAAAATATATTTCTTTTATAGAATATTTAAGTAAATACTTATTGAAATTCCATGTCTTTTATTGAAGTAACAGCCTTTGAACCCACGCCTGTTGGATGTTGTCCAAGTGTCTAGCCAATTAAGCTGTACGTTGACATTGTACTACATAGCTTTTATTGTTAGGCAATTTAAAACAACAAAATAAATTTTGTGACAAAAATAAACGTAATCATTGAATATAAATATTATAAAAGCGTATTAATAATTATAGACGTATATTCTGTAAAAATAAATATTTTGAACTCAGATCAAAATATTTTAGTTTCCTAGATCGTGGCACTTAGGCGCAGTATCTGTCTCTAAACGCAGCGGCTTGTGAGTTCAATTCCCACTCGGGGAAGATGTCTTTTCATTTCCATTTTCTTCGGTCTAGCAACTAGTCAAGCGCGACGTTGAATTCCGCCACTCAAAACGCAATACCTCGAAAAGGTGAAAAGCGGAAAACGGAGTGTCTAACACTAGGTTTCCACGATATCTGCGGTTCCTTCTGCTTACCCTGCTATGAGCAGGATAAAGCGTAAAGCTAAAAAATCTAACTACGGATATGCAGCGTTACGCTATCCAACACACATGTTCCTAGAAGGGAATATCTCTCAAAATTTTTATACAAAATATATTGCGAAAATGTGAAAATAAAGATTGACGTCATCCTACGTCATAATTCAACTTGCCCGTTAACATGTCCCCAAAGTTAATTATATAAACGCAACCGCACATATTTATAATTACGTATGTAACTCTCGTTGGCAGTCTCGTGAATTTCAATTATAAATCACAAGAATGCGGTGCAGAAACTCGCAATGTGATTAAATATTTTCAATGTAAAAAAAAAATGTGTGAAGCACAATGTTTTTCTTTAGGAATCATTCTATTCTCATAGGAATGGAAGTGGAAAAATTTGTATCTACGCTAAAAATAATTTACTTTGCTTGTTACAACTTCGTTTACTGTTTCAATACTTGATGTTTGAGCAAAATATAAATATGTCGTATATTTTTAATGCTTTTAGTGTTTTTAAAACATAATTTGAATGATTGCTTATAATTTTTATGTCATATTTCCTTGAGGCAGAATTATAAGTTATTTTTAAATTATTCTATTTTATATTAATAATGGACACAGAAGAAAATTTTTTATTAAACTTACAAATATAATAGAGCTTTTAAGAAATATATGTGGTATATATATACACTACATATGGAGTAAGTCGAGAGAGGTTAGTATCAAGGTATTCTACTATCCAGTGCTAATTGTTTTATTAGAGTTATTTAGGCATAATTATCGCACCGAGTGGGATCTACAAAGTTTGTGCTAATCCACTGTACCACGGCGGCCTGTACGATAATGATCAATTTTGCTTTATAAATGACATGCTATTTCAATACATTCATTACAGAGTAAACACCTTGTTTTTGTGTTCATTTAATACATAATAAAGCGCGATAAGCTTTGATTATACTTTACTTTAATTAAAACTACGTAAATATAATGCATTTTTACTATGGTTTAATAAGTAAAATATGGATATTTTATACATTTTAATTATATAAAGATCTTATATTTCTGTTTATGTAAATATATTCTATTGATGAATAATATTCGAATTCAAAAATGTTCATTTTGCTTTATCTTTTTAAAATGTAGGCAAAAATAAGTAATACATATATTAAGATAAATTTAGCCTCAAAATCTTATAATATAAAATGTACGCAAACGGCACTGTTTATTTGATATTTCAAATGGAATTTATTGAAAATCACTCTTTATGTTCGTGTTTCCACAAAAGTAGGTCTAGATTGACTTTGATGAATGTGACGCTCGGAGGTGGCTGTAGTCAAAAAATAATATAAAAGTTGGAAACTGCACGAAAATCCTTTTAGCGGATCCAGACATTGACAAAACGGACCTCTCTTTAAGCCGGTTTCCAAACAAAGCTTCAAAAGATAGAAAGACATATGTTTATTATTCTAATCTTGTCTAGAGATTTAGTTATTGTAGATACATTAAATTTGTATATGAAAATGAATTTTTCATATTGAATTATTTTTTAACTATGACGCAGAGGAATTGTATGTCAGTGTATATATGTATGTGTATATTTATAATTATTGATTGATTTTGATGATAGTTACGTCGATTAAAAATAATGTCAAAAAAAATGAAATTGATGACCAAAATAAAGATAGATAGATAGATATATCTTATACACACAAAAATTGACAAATAATAAGAACAACACCAAAATGAAGATGTTGAATATCTTAAAGCTTAAATCCCAAATTATTTGGATAGCCCTTTTTTTAAGTTATTCATTGCATATATTTTACCGTCCTTTTATGCCACTCGGAGTAGACTAGGGAACCTTATGTAGAAGAAGAAGAATACTGCATTCTCCGCTTCACACCTTTCGAGGTATTGCAAGTTAAGTGTCGGAACATCGGCGCTTGCCTCGTTGCTCGAACAATGAAAATAGAAATGAGATAATCCGTATTTTCCACTATATCTAATCGAACTTATCGATTTTACAAGCAAATTCTTGTTCTCTGCGGATAATAAGCTTATTAAATTATAGTTAAAATAAAAAGATGCGAATCTTTAACTTTTAGCCATGGAAGTTCTCTTTAAGCATTCTAAATTTTGTTTGCAACGGGTAACATAAATAAATAATAAAATGTCAAAGTTGTTCGAAAATTCAGCAAGTTATGGTTTGTTTGGAAGATGCTACGTTATATATTCTATAGCATTGAATATTAATGTTTGGGAGATAAAAAAGTTGCCAAGTTTAATAAGTTCGTAAATAGAGAGGCTTCTCTCGATATTCTCATCGCTTCAAATAATGACTGTAGAGAGTGGTAACGGTGACAAGAGTCGGTAGGGTTACTTATTATATGAGTATGCTTTAAAAAATTGTAATAATTTAAACAAATCAGGTATCTGCATTGCGATACGCAAGCACTTTGGCTTATTAAATCATGAAGTTTTTTATTTTATAGCTTCACGCTTTATCCCGCATATTGCAGGGTAGGCAGAGGGAACTGCAGGAACCGTACGAATCTAGTGTTAAGACACTCCGTTGCTTAGTTCCTGTTTTCACTGTCCCCACTTTTCGCCTTTTTCGAGGCATTACATGTTGAGTGGCGGAACTCGGATTCAGATTATTAATTTGCCAAGTATTTCGCCTATGAATAACATTATTATACGATAAATTTCACTGTACAGTCGGCTGATTGTACTAAAAAAAGGAGAAAAAAGAAAAAAAATCTAATTTTCGTCTATTATTAAATTATTCAATTAAAAAGTATTGTTTTCGCAGTGTAAAAACATATTTTTTTGGTAGTATGGTCAATTTTACTTCTTGCAATAGCCAATACTACAATTAAAAAAAAATCGTTTATTTTTTTTTTAGCTTCACGCTTTATCCCACATATGGCAGGGTAGGCAGAGGGAACTGCAGGGACCGTGGGAACCTAGTGTTAAAACACTCCGTTGCTTAGTCCCGTCTTTCTCCGTCCCCGCTTTCCGCCTTTTTTCGAGGCATTGCGTGTTTAGTGGCGGAACTCAACGCCGGATATTTATTTATTTATTTCTTTATTTATAAATGATAGCTTGCAAATGAGAAAAATACACAAAAGGCGATCTTATGGCTTAGTAGCCATCTCTTCCAGATAACCTTTAGGGCGAAAAGAAATATTTTACACTAAAAGAGGTAGGTGAGAAAGAAATATGAACCATTACAAGTAAACATAAACAAATATATGATACCCATAAGACAATAAATTTCATTAAAATAAATTCGTTTTCCAAATCTATTCAAGTGCATTTGTATGTACTTATTAGAAATGCTAACTAATTTCACATGGTGATATATAATTTGGCAAATCATGTCAATGTGATAGTATCTTGTATACAAAGAGGTACAACAGAATATAATATCGTGAATCGTATTTTAATTCATGCTTCATTACATTTACTGTAATATCATAGTTATAAATTTAATGTGCTATTTACAAAATATTACAAGAAAATATTTAGTTCACCTAAATGTAATTAGTATATTTCCGCTTCCGCCCATCGCTCAAACTGTAAAGCTACGTGCTACGCTACGAAGTTGCCAACATTAAGGTATACTGTTACCAATTTGAAGAACTTGTACTACGATGTAAACTTAACATGATCTACTAGTACTGTTTATATTTAATTACTAAAACGTGTTCGGTTAGCAACACTTCGATTGTTGTACCTACTAGAGTTTTAAAAATGAATTTTAATTTTGTAACTTCATATTACATCTACATGGCATGGTTAAATAAAACATAGACTAAAGAAACTAAGTCTTCTTCTTTCTATGCTTTCTGTTTGAAGTGTTTTTCTGAAATAGGGTAGTAAAATTAATCCAATTTCGTTTTTATTTAGATGTCAGTTTTATAGAGATAGTTAATTCGTTAGTTAGTTAGTGTAATTGATTTCACTCGAGTAGAACATATATTATGTAATACATATTTATGTTTTTATTAAGATAGACTCCACCAATTTCACCCAGAGAGGTCTCTGAAGAAATCAATCACTCAACCTTGTCAAAGCATTAAAAAATAATTGTATGTCGTATTATATATATTTAAGTTTCAGAAGCTTTAACTTAAGAATAATTAATTTCGTACCAAAAAAGTTCAGAAGTTTTAAGAAGTTCATAGTATAGCTACGATTTTTTTGTACCCTGAATCGATCCAATGCATCTTTTTTACATTTGGCAAACAAAAGTAGATGCTTTTAAAAATCTTAAATTCAAATGCAAATGATAAATACCCAAAAATGTATGTAAAAATACATTAATAATTTATTTGATTTTCGATTTCAAACATCAGTTTGTTATTCTTAGATTGCTTTGAACAATCTACAATCTGCAAAAAATTGAGCAATAAAATGTAAACAAAAGTCTGTACAAAAGTCGTACTAACCCTTCAAAATATTTGTTAGACAGAAAACTGGTTTTGTTTTATTTGATAAAGCTTTGAATATTCATGTGTAACTTTTGAATAAATATGAATAAAAATATAGCTTTATTCGTATGGTATTACGTTAGTCATTGCGGTAACAAAATTGTTTTAAAAGCTGTTGACAAAGCTACTAGAAAGCATATTTATATATTGGGATCACTAGTGCTATTAGAAATAGCTTACATTGTAATATGTGTGACAACTTTTATTAAAAAATAATTGCATATAATTGAATTGAAAGATGATATATTTACTTAAAAAAAGTTTTTCATCACGTTGCGTTTTATCTTTATTGAGGTGCAGGTTCAATTAGCTATTTTTAGAGTTTAGACACGTTTTCTTTAAGAGTTTTCTATCCTTGTGGTATCGTGCAATCAAAAAATATAATTAAAGATTACATATTTGGTACTTAAAAATAATTTTTGTTTTCTTTACACATTTTATGGTGTTCAATACATTTCGTTCTTTCAGAACAGAATTCATCGCCGCGCGTTGTCACTGCATCACAATGACCTGAATACAGTCATAATAACAAGCATAACACCTGTATAATATATTGATGAACTTAAAATTTTACTTAAAATCTACTTATAACAATATTTTGACATTTTCAGTATCTTAACTGTAAGTACAAAACAAGTTAATAGTTTCGATATCATTTTAATATAATGTTAAGAAATTATTTTTTACATATGCCAGTTCTCATGAGACAAAACAGATCGTTAAGTATTTAAAATTTCGGAAAAGTTAAGAAACACCCCATGTTCAAATGAACAGCGAAGAATGAATCTTTACAATTTGTCTCCAGGAACTACACTACTATGCGAGAAAATACTTCTAGCAAAAAATATTTTAAGCTAAAGTGGAGAATGTTAGATACAATTTTTTACAATGATTTAAACAAGACGTTCAAATCGTATTTTAATTTTGCTTTTAATATAAAAATATTTGTTACATTTACAAGTTTACCATTATATAGAATTTCATAATTCATATAATAATTTTATTCCCCTATTTGAATTCCTCTACAACAGATGCAATAATATAATAACTTACGACCGGGTGTGTGTGTGACGTATATTGTAAAGCTTCGTTGGTTTAATAGTCAAGGAATGTCATATCATATTTGCTATACTTACATAGTAATAATTCTATTTTACATATTATATGTAATTTACTCAACTTTTAAATATAGTATAGTATATATTCAAATAAAAGCTTAAATTGATATTTAATTAAATTCGTTGCACTGTGGTGAATAAAGTCAAACCACTTTGATGAATGTTGTGGTTCTTCACCAACAAAGCGACAATTTTCAAGTTACGATATGTCAATTTTGTATAATAGTTAGTGTATTTTGGTTACAAAAAGTATTTGTTACTTAGCTGTAATATTATTTTAAGTTATTAATTAGTATCTGCCAACCATATAATATTAATGTAATAGTAGGCGAGGTAGGTATCGTAAGGTTTTTACTAAGAACGTTCTACTACTAAGATTTTTTTAAATAAAATAAAATAGCTAAATACTTTAACAGCATACGACATGCGAGGTGAAAAGGGGAACCTATTTTTCTCCCAAGAAATAATTTCCCAATTTTAAAGACATCACATGTTGAGCTGTAGACTCTAATGATGATCTTTATGTTCTTACCATAGTGAGGAAAAGAAAAATGATGGCAGTCAGTCAGTCAGTCAGTTATGCCGTTGCGTCACAACGTTGACATTTTAAGTAAATTACTCAAAACATAGTCTTCTTATACGTGTATATATGCAGGGTAAGATAGGCAAAGAGAACTGAGTGTTAAGTTACTCCGCTCTCCGCTTTCCTCCTGAATTTATAGTCGTGATGAAACTACGTAGCACATTAAATAGTTTCATTATTTATTAAACTTATTTTCCTACTTCGCCTGAAATATATAAGAATAAACACTGCAACTAATAAAGGGGTTGTCCGAGCCACTGTTGCCAATACAATGACAGCGAAATATTGTTCAAAATGAAGAATTAATTTTAATACAACCGAGGAAAAGCATATATTTATTGGTCAGAGTAAAAAATATTATACAGTCGCAAATACACGATTACGTTATCTCCAGCCGTCGGATAGGGAGTTTCGAGTTCACATTCAAAGTGTTGCGTCCGACGGAGCTTGTCGCTTGAGAATTTTGCTCAAACAATAAAATTATAAGCGACTTATAAATAGACTATATAGAGTGTGGACCGCCGACGGGATCTCAGCGATAGTTCCACGCAGGAATTAGAGGATCGGAGGCGTGTGTTGCGCGCGCGCATCGACTGCCGACTGCTCGCAGGTTTGTACCACACCTGTCTCACCTCGCAATGTCATTATCACTATTATTATAATACACTTTGCGTAGATAACAAAGCTTCAGTCATCGCCCGCGCGTTTCCCTAACCGCGCCCAGTGATTTGGCAATGTTTAAAATATTTTCACTTCAATGTAAGTAAATATAGAGTTTGCTTCAACGTTAATATATGATTATTATTCAAGTTTTCACATGACAGAACACATTTTCATTCAGCCTTTCAGCGCTTACTTTAACTGAGTATTCTTCAGGTTAACTTTTACGTAAACTGTTTTAAGAGTAGAAGTTTTAACGTGGAAGTTCCGTAAACTTCGTGTAAGCTAAGTAACATAAGCATTTAAATTAATTAATGCGGCGACTTGATATTTAACGTAAGTTATATTTTGATATTCACTCAGTTAATCGAGTTTTACGTATAAATGCCGAGAGTGATGTCAGAGTAGACAGTTGCGAGAAATGTAGATTATTTCGGTTGATAGCGTGGGCGGTGTTTAGCAACTTTTTACGCGTCGTCGTAACATAAATGCAGTATGAAATTAATTTTGCTTTTATTTTGAGTAACGACCTCGAGTTTATATTTGTGGCGCCTTGTACAGTTTCATTTATATTGTGTAATAAATTGAATTTTTGATAAAATTGTTTGTATCAAATTATAAAATTAGAGTAATTTTTGCACAATGAATATATTAAAAAAAAAAACTTATTTTCTAACAGAGAATTAATAGCAATATGTGGACACGTAAAGTAAAAAGTAAAGTGTCCTTATGCATATGACAGAGTAGACAGTGAGAACGCAGTGTCAAAACACTCCGTTTTCGAATTTTCCGGTCCGTTTAGAGTACAATAATTTAATATTTTGTTTTATAAAAGTTGGGAATTAAATATGCTCGTCCTTAATGGTGATTGAACCCGTTACGATTACGTTCAGGAAATGTAGGCACACATCTACATTATGTTTTTTTTTCACATTGGGTCTTGGCTTAAAATGCCTTAAAATTAATATGTTAAAAAATATAACGCTTAACGGAAACTAACAACACGACCGCTAATCCATTTAAGCCTTTTCATATAAAAGTCTTTAGACACCCAGACCAGTATTAAGAATGGATGCAGTCCTTTGAAAATTGTGCCACTTTTTCGCGACTACAATATATTTTCCCGGAAGCTTTTCTTTATTCATACTTTATTCACTAGAATTTTAGCGAAAAGAAAGGATTTCAAGAGAAATTTCATTATAAATATGTTTCAGGCTTCAAATAACTATAAATAGTATAAAATTTATTAAACATTTGCAAAAAGTTTAATTAAAAACGATTTAATGTTAGAACAATTAAGATTGATGGAAACTATGCAATATACGTTTATTTATTTCTTTGCTTATATATATTTTAGAAGTCAACATATTATGTGCTCAGTGGAACACGTAACATTATGTTTAGTTAAAAATATATATTAAAAACAAGACTTCAGTACTCACATCTGTATCGTTGTACCTGTGTAGTGGTCTAAAGTCCAAATTGTAGAAATTAAAATGACAATTTTTGAGCCATTTCTTTTTCATATTTAATGTTTTTATAGATATATACACAATTACATGATTCTTACAAACACGACGTTGAGAACGTAGTATAATAACACTAGACTAACTCTTTCTATCCTGCAGTATGCGGGATAAAGCGTGAAAGAAAAAAATGTGATAGTTATCTCATACAACTAAACGTAATAGATACATTACATAAGATTCTAATAATTAGCATTCGTATAACGTATACAAATTGACTGCCAAATACATTATTTTTCTTGGCATGTCCTGCAGAAATGTACAGGCCAATTTATTCATGGTGAAATGTTTCGGTATTGCAAAGTTATTACTTTGTTTTCAAGTATTTTACTTATGTATATATATGTTTATATGTATGTGTATATAACTAATGTAGGGGTTAAATATAATAGTTATGAATATATTTAAACAATATATGTACGTATATTAACTGTTTTTTTCATCATTATTTTATAATTTCAGAGATCTTGCCTATATGATTTTGTCCAATGTACTCAATGTCGAACTTAGAACTTTGCATAATCTATTCGGAAACACTAAAAATATTTTAAATATCTATAGTCTTTAATATAATCTTTCGAAGACATATATAGAAAGCTGTATGTTAAATCAAAAATAAAACATATTTATTGACCGGGAACTGCACCCCATAAATTTAATATTAAAGATATCAAATGAAAGTAACGTTATAATGGAGACGTGCCAACAGTGACGTCTTGTAAGGCGATCCAGGTGTTTTTCTACGAGTTAGTGAACTAGTGTTATTATAACTATTTTTAACTTTCTTTGTGCTAGTAAGTTCAAGGATTTGAGAACATATATATATATATATATATATATATATATATATATATATATATATATATATATATATATATATATATATATATATATATATATATATATATATATATATATATATATATATATATATATATATATATATATATATATATATATACTTGCTCTTTTTCAAATTATTTCTCCATATATAATTAAAACAGGAACGTCTACTAAAATAGTGCCAGCATGTGACCAGAAAATATACTAATGAGGCTAATTTAAATGCGTAGTTAGTCGCGTGTTAGATATAAAGATATTATTTTAAATTTAGTTACCAATTTAACTTATAGCAATGTTAATGTACATCATAAATTATATCACGCGGACTTTAAATTGAAATAGTGCACGTTTACTGAAATTCCCATTAAAATTGCTAACACGGTGGTTCTAAAACACGTTTTACTGTTTTCAATATTTAGCAATCCTGTTCATTTGTGTGCAAGGATTTGTGAATATTTGTGTTTTTTTATTTCTTGGACATAGTCTAAAAGGTACGGGTTTAAGTCCTGCTATTTTATGTATTTTTTAAAATTCCTGATTTTACTTTTTATTTTTAAAAGAAAATTTTTAGTATGTGAATAATAAATGAGTAGTTGTTATTAGAACATAGTCTTTCCATATGTGTTATAGTACACATATTAGAAAAAGCTTATATGTGCTTTTTATGTAATATATATTTAAATTTGATATAATGAAAAGTTTTCATCACCATATTTGAAAACATAGCAATACACAAAAAATGTAGCAAAAATAAAAACCTAATTTGTTCTTAGGGATTTCCCTTATTAATTTCTATCAAGATTACACACTGGTATAATATTATTTCTGAATGGAATCCATTTCAGCAACCAAAGACGTCATATTTACTGAACAGTATAAACCCCTTTGCAATAAACAGTACGATGTTGCACTATTTCAATTTCGAGGTCGCGCTTTGAAAACAAGTTCTATATGAATAATGGCATTGAGCTTACAAAAATTGTAAAAATGTTTTACTAACGAATTAAAATAGTGTATTTAACTTATAAATATTAAAAGAAAGTAGTGATTGGGCACTAATGTTTTATTATAAGTAATGTATAGAATCATATAGGTTATATATAACTAAAAAAAAATTAGCCATATTAGGATGATAAAAAAATCACCTGTAAGTCCTTTGTGCTAAATCTGTATTTGTCAGGATATTATTCTTCACAAGGAACTTTTAAGCTTAACCAGGCTTATACAAGGCTTCATTGCTTCAGACACAATTTGTGCGAAATCCAATACGTAGTTGATGATATTATGAACCATTTAACTTACTGAGTGGTGAGAGACGGACGTGGTTAATGTATTGGGACGATAATAATCTAAATTAAGATTATGGTATGAATTTAGACAAATTATGTGCTGGATTATAGTATGAGACTGTCGAACACTTGTCTTTCAAAAATTTTATACAATTCATCTACAAATGTCATTCTGAATTTAAGAGATGTTAAATATAAAATAGTGATTGTGTTTTTCTCCTTGTAAATACGTAAACAATTACTACAAATAAAGACAAACAGTTATAAGTATTAACATTTTATACTTTTAAGCGTTTGTAGCGTCCACCGTAATTATTACCAGTATATTCACTTATACAAGCGATAGAAATCAGCCCAGTATAACAGAATACATCTATGTCAAAAAAGTAAAAACCTATGTGGAGTGTACTGAAACAACTCATTCACTAGTTTTTACTATAATACGTAAATATTGTAATTTTGGATAAATGGCTCGATTGTCATAGTGAAACAAATGGACAGATCCTGGTTTTTTTATATATATTTTTCTTTTAATATGTTATTTAAGAATGATGGATTAAATTTTTGTAGGCAAAAATTGACTGTTTTATGTCATTATGTAACTGATACGTCGATGCAGTTAAACTATTTTATAATAGTTAAGTGTTGTACGCATACACCTTGACCTATATTGCATCTAATTTTGAACTTAACTATATCACTGCTACTAGTTTATTCGGGTGTATATTTATACTGATGAATTTAGTTTAGTATATTTTACTATGCTCTGCATCACAATATATCTCTATTTTGCAGTGATAAAAAGCACAGAGAGCACCTAGTATAAAGACACTCCATTCTCCGTATCCTATCTGAATTGTGGATGGAATTCAACACCGTGCTTTATGATTGCGTTAAAATAATTCGTATTCCCCATGGGGGATTGAATCCACAACTATCTTGTTTACTGCCGGAATAGCCTAGACAACTTCATGTATTTAGTTGTAATAAAATTTATTTTTATTGTTTATATATATATATATATATATATATATATATATATATATATATATATATATATATATATATATATATATATATATATATATATATATATATATATATATATATATATATATATATATATATATATATATATATATATATATATATAGTTTTTAATGTAATTTAACAATATTTGAATCTTGAAGCTCACACACTAGGAAACAATGATTGAAGAACTCTCGCACCTTGCCATGGAGTTTTGGAAATATAATAATTAAAAGAAAATTATTTAACGATTATTGTGGAATAAATCAAAATCAAAAGTATAGCTTACAATGTCCACATACACACAAACATTCACCGTTTTAATGCCAAAAAAGCACGCGTGGAATGCATCTCGTGCCATAACTTATATAAACTTTATTTATATAGCTATTAAGTTCTAAAATAAGGTCCTCTAAAACGCAACGCGCGCTATTCCAGAGCATTTAATAAAGGCACACTCATTGCGGTTGTAATAGCGAAATACATTACCAGCTGGTAATAAAACACATCCGTTGTCAAGGTTCTGACCGAAAATGCTGTTACTGTGAACTATAAGGTCCTGATGGTCAAGTATCTAATAGGTTTTATATCTCATATTTTTTATAGTTCTTTCTAAGACAACCCGTTCTTTGCTTTTTGGGTTTCGAGCATTGCGTCTTGTGTGGTGGGGCTCAAAACCGACAAAAAGAAATTAACCTAAGTGGAAATCGAACGAACTACCCTTGCATTTAGCTTTATGTCTTTTTACTTAAACAAAATTCTCTTAAGTTCTGTTTTCAGCCTGATTGTATCCTATATATACATATATTATCAAAATTGTGTCGTGTCGTAGTAAATTATTTATTAAGTATCGGTCATTTAACATGCAAAATGTAGGAGTCACTGGAAAATAAGACCAACGTATAATTATTAATAGCAGTTTATTTTAAACATTTTCAATTCATGAAAGTAAATTAAAAAATCTTGATTTTATAAGTTCATATTAATAAAAAAATATTAATTATGTAATAATTTATTTTACACATTATGTAAAATTTTTATATATATTAATATGACATAATACAATATCTTATGACATCGTGACACGAGCATCTAAATATATGTTTTGTGTATGTGGACAAGCATATGCCCCGTGTGAGTTGATAAAGGCGCATATTTCTCATGCAGTCGTAATTGCAGTAAATACGCGGCAACAGCGCCCACTGGCGATAAAACACCCATATGTCGAGTAAGATACTGTAGAGTCAGCACATTATTTCGTTTAACTCTTTCAAAATTAAATATATATTAAATATAATAATAAAATATAACAAATTAGTGAATAAATTACTCGTAGAGCAACGTAGTGTCGCACAGGCGCAGCGCCTGTAAAAGCAACGATTTGTGAGTTCAATTCCCACTCTAAAAGTTCTCTAGTTTATTTCATTTTAATTTTTACCGCTTCGGCATCTAGGAGCTGAACGCGGTGCCAAGCGCGGTGTTGAGTTCCGCAACTTAACACGTAATGCTTCGAAAGAAGGTAGAAAGCTGGGAACGGGGTGTTTTAATCCAAGATCATCACGGTACCTGTAGTTTCTTCTACCTACCCTGCTCTATGCAGGATAAAGCGTGAAGGTATAGTTATAAAAACAAGTAAATGTTTTATAAAAACATTAAAACAATATTATTATATTATTTTATTTTGATACAGACATAGTTATAGGCTAAAGTAGTTAAAATATCTTACAATTGAGATGCATTTGTCTGCTGATAGTACAATCGTAAAGAGAAATGTAATTGTGATAGTAGATAATAAAGCGTTGTTTTCGCAATTCACCCGTTATAGAGGTGACTTTGGAATTGCTCGGGTGAAACCTGAAATAATGTTTTGTTTTCTTCAGACGTTTATTTTAGGATGAACTGTATATACATGTTATATGATGATATAAATTCTATCCGTTTATGTTTATTTAATACATAGTGCTTTTAATGGTTGTAAAATTTAATTGAAAATGTTTATGAAAGTATTTCAGCCTGATTGTATCCTATATATACATATATTATCAAAATTCAACATTACTAGAGTACCAACTAGTCTTAATTAATTTTACTTATTTCGAGCTTATATTTATTAGGAAAACGTATGGGACACTATATTACTAGCACTATGTGAGGCATAATATGTTAGTAACATATAGAAGGCCACGTCACCATCAGTATTTTAACTATAATAATAGGAAATCTTAAAACTAAATTACCATACAAAGTGATCATAAGCTAACATAAGCTAAATCTAATAGCTAGATCATAAGCTAACATAAGCTAAATAGGTATTAACATGTTCGTAGGCGGTAGGAGTAGCTTCGGCACGACGCCAAAACGCTTTTACATAGACAATAACTAAACAGTGTCTATAATCGTATTTGCTTATCCTAATATTTCAATTGGTTGTTAAATGGACTGTGGAATATTATTTTTTATAAATAATTGATTTGTTTTTTGTTTAAATTGCTAATACTTATATAAATGGAAATTCATTTCTAAGTTAGGAAAAATTACAAGAAATCTATTTTTTGTCATGTTTTTTATGAATTAAGAACCTATGACTGTCTGACTGACTGACTCATGGCTGGTAGGTGACTGGATCCATCATTTTGTGTCAATACGCCATGATGTGCCTTTTAAGTGATTGTGTAAATTTATTTTAGTCTTACATCTACATATTTATCGTAGAATAGGTGTTAAGACACTAACTTCAACGGTCACTTTCGACTCAATTTCCAAGGCATTTATGCATACGTACCTAGAAACTGAATGTCCTACATTGTAAATACTTATTTGACCTAGAGCTATAGAAACCTTCCAAAGATATTACTTATTTTCTAGATAAAATAGCAACATAGTATATATCTATAAGATTTTCGTTTTTAAAAGTCTAGCAATCTTCAACTTCGTTTTATCTTAATAGCGTACATGTAGTCGTTTTCTATGACGAGTTTAAGTTTTATAGCATAAAGTTTTCAATCTGTTCGAGACAAATATGTTATGACATTGGGTGAGTTTTATATTTCAAGCTTTAAGCTCTAATAGTTTAACAAATTAAAATAATTTTGTTCTTTACAATTTTAAAGTAACGATATTAATAGCAGGACACTTGACTTATTCATGAGTCAAAGCATAAATATGTTAGTGCTTCTAGATGTATGTATAAGGACAAAATATCAATTTAGTCGCCAAGCATTTTATAATTAAAAAAAATATAAGAAAGTAAGGACTGAAGAGAATGACGTAAATAAAAATGTTTGATATATTTACATACTTCACAAATTTACTCCCGTTAAGTACTTACGTTGTAAAATTTTAAAAATAATAGTTTCATCAATAAAATCTCTTATATATAAAATGAAACAGGACTCGAAAAGGCGGAAAGTAGGGACGGAGAAAGCAGGAACTAAGCAACGGAGTGTCTTAACACTAGGTCATATAGTTCCTGCAGTTCCCTCTGCCTACCCTGCAATATGCGGGATAAAGCGTGAAGTTATAAAAAAAAATTAAACAGAACTAAATATTTGACTAATTTTTATAAAAGTAAAATAAATGAATTTGAACAGTTTGAAGTATTAATTTTATTTAGTTTTTATGTTGTCTACGTCAAGAGTATAAATTGTCAATTCTAATCAAAAGTCTTATCAAGAAAATAGTACAAGTACAATATCTCTTACCAACATAAAACAAGACAACAAGAGTTGCGGACCGTCGTGGCGCAGAGGCGCAACTCTCTGCCTGTAACGCGACGGTTTCTGGGTTCGATCCCCAGTCAGGGAAGATGGATTTTTCTATTTCCATTTTCTTCGCTCTGGCAACTAAGGCAAAGAGCGGCGTTGAGTTCCGCCACTCAACACGCAATGCCTCGAAAACGGCGGAAAGCGGGGACTGAGTAAGCAGGGACTAAGTAACGAAGTGTCTTAACACTAGGTTCGTATGTTTCTGCAGTTCCCTCTGCCTACCCTGCCATGTGCGAGATAAAGCGTGAAGCTAAAAAAAAAAACAAAACAAGTAAATACATCTGTAAGCTTACATAGCTCGTTTACAGCTCTCGGTAACCTAAAAGCGGAAATTTTATATATGCACGTCATAAATGCTAATTGCTTATAAACCTAGATGACTATTATAAAATTCATATTTAAGTTATAGCCCTAATATCGGTTTTATAGCTTTATTTCTTCGTACATTCCAGTTTATTATTTGTACCTACTCCATACTTTAAGACGAAAGCTTGGGTACGTAAGTAATGTAGATTTTTTCTATATATCAAGTAAGGGCTAATTCCTTTAATATTTGTATAAGCGCTACTCATTGTGTATTTCAAATGAATTTCGTCTCAGTTTGTAGTTTGATTTTTTTAGTACAAAAATTTAAAGGGGTTAATGTTTATTTGTGCTAATATAGTTATTTATTTTTGTTTAAGTAGTAGCATTTACTAACATGGAGACCAATCAATATTCTATACTCTATTTTCACACGAATGTTAATAAAAGGATAGGAGCTTACTAGCACACGTCTCTAGGTGCCATCCAAGTGGCCTAACCATTAACCTATACGTTTTTACAGAGGTCTACCGAAATTTTTACGCTTATTACAAGTTAGAGCACTTGGGTAATATTTCAAAATTTTACCTATAGTTAGGTGTTTATTATTTATTATTTCGTTATAAGAGAAATTTCTTCGGCATTTTCAAATTGCCTGCCAGCGTTCTAAAGTTCATAAAAGAAATTATTAGAGTGTCGCAGGCATACCATGTTTTTATGTTAACAGTAAATAATGGGAAATGCAATCGCTTTTTATAATACACCTATATAATAACTTTATAAGTGAAATTACGATCGCGCCGTCAGTCGCATGGGTGAAGTTAAAATTAGTATATATATATATATATATATATATATATATATATATATATATATATATATATATATATATATATATATATATATATATATATATATATATATATATATATATATATATATATATATATATATATATATATATATATATATATATATATATATATATATATATATATATATATATATATATATATATATATATATATATATATATATATATATATATATATATATATATATATATATATATATATATATATATATATATATATATATATATATATATATATATATATATATATATATATATATATATATATATATATATATATATATATATATATATATATATATATATATATATATATATATATAAAGGATTACATGTCCAAGAGTCTAACCAATTAAACTGTACGTTCAAATTACATTACAGCAAAAGACTACACTATTTGTAGAGCGTTTGCTGCGTGTACCTTTGTAACAAGATTTTTCAAAGCTGTTCTATCTAAAAATGAATATTTATTCTAATAGATATATGGTATAATTAACCAGACACTCACGTCTGCCTGTAAACGTGACGGTTTGTGGGTTCAATTACCATTCGGAGAAGATTGATTTTTTATTTCCATTTTCTCTTTACTCTGGATACTAGGCAAGCTTTTCTATTGAGATATTTTCTGTTAGCTTAGTGGCAATTTTTATATTAGTTTACCTAAACCTAAAGCTTAAGTTGGATTCTTAAAAAGTTTTTTACGTTGAATGCTCATTGGACTTCACTTCAATTCACTTTATATGAATTGATTCATTAAAAGTGGTCTTTCTATAATATTATTATATTTTACTTTCACCATGTATATCGAATTAAGCTGTTTAAGCTTATGGAAGTTTATGAAATGGATAAGTGTATGGAACCTAAGACACTTCATATTGCACTTTCCACACAATTTTAGAAATATACATATAAAATTTTAGAAATATGCATATACATAAAAATAATTTAGTCAATTGAGTGCGAATCGAACCCACAGTCGCTGCATGTCACTGATACCACGACTATGAGATCTACTGGTAAATATGGTTAAGATATCTGATATTTTGTTGTAACAAAGCAGTTTAATATTATGTTTTTATTTTCGTATGTTTTATAAACAGTGCATTTATAAAAATGTCAAATATTGCCCTTCACACTTCAAAACTCTTTAAAAAAACAATGTAATGAATAAAATAAAAAATGACCTTCAAAAACATTAATTATTAGCAGCATCTTTCACTAACTAGAACTTTCCTGATTGTTTTATTTTTACAATATATGAAAATACGCGCACGCGCATGTGACAGTCGAGGCTACGTTGCCCTTGACTATACCAGCAAACAATATTTACAAGTTTACGTAAAATAGAAAAATTTCAATACTTTTTGATGCATAAAACTATTCTAAATTTCTTCTCTTATTATGTGCTATATCTTTATATAAGTATGTACGTTTTGTATGTATGTTTTATTAAGGGACGCTCTGTCTGTAAATGCGACGGATTGTGGGTTCGATTCTCACTCGAGAAAGATTAATTTTTCATTTTCATTTTCTTCGCTTGCCACTCAATACGCAATGGCTTAAAAAGGCGAAAAGCAGAGAATGGTCTGAGTTAACATTAGATTCACACGGTTATGGCAAAAAAATACCGTTGTCCAATTTTCAAAATATCTAATATTTTTATATAATAGAAGACGTAAAACGTTACGATTCATATTCATAATCACAGTGTATGTGATTTTTAAATCCATCCATCTGCCATTCGTCATTTAACAAGTCATTTGCTGTCCAATCTGCAGTTTTATCTTTATAATGTGAGATTTTTTAATCAAAATTATTATTAACTATTATAATAAAAATTTTAAATATATCATATATGAAAAATATGTATTTTACATTTCAAGACAAACAGATGTTTCCTGTGAATCAAGTATTTGTTGTTTGAACATACATTACGAGGCAGCATAAAAATTGTATACGTATTAAAAAATAAATAAAGATTGAATTTATTTTCACAGTAGCTAATAACTATTGTTTGAAAAGATTTACGTAAAAATATAAATTATTACAGTTTTTAGGCGATTTTATTTAACGGTTTAAATATTAGCAATGTTTTTTTACAAATGAAATACTGATTGTGATTGTTAAAATTCTACTCAATAATATGTTTTCATTCTTATATTTCAAGTATATTAATACTATTATTTGGAATTTATATCTAAAAATAAAATCCTTGTTGTTACTGCATAAAAACAAATTAAATCACAGCCATATTTTGTAAAAGCAGCTTTTGTTACTATGAGTGACTTTTAACAACTAACTATTACATGTTGTTCATAAAGAGATTTATTTTATTCGCTCTGGCAACTAGGCAACGTGGATTTCTGCCACTCACAAAACTTTGAAAAAGCGAAAAACAGGGTACGGAGTGTCTTAACACTAGGTTCCTGCGGTTCTTTCTGCCTACCCTGCTATGAGCGGTATGAAGCCAATTAAAATATAATAATTTTATTGTGACATCTTCAAGCAATATCAGTAGATCTTGCGTGAAACTTCGGTCCTCACAAATTTTATATTTATTATATTAGTAAAATATGCTGTTGCTACTTATCCTCTCAGTGTCCTTTACCAGTGAGCTAAAAGAAATTACTTCCAAACAATATTCTCATATTATTTCTGTTTAAAATATGAGAAACATCAAGAATAAGCCACAATTTATTCAGCGTGCCATTCGGAAGCCGCGCTACGAGCGTCGGGCGATCATTTTATGCAAGGACTATCGTTGTAAGAAATCTGAGCTAAATGAACTTATCCTGCCAACATTGCCTTCAAAAGTGTGAAATTTTTCCGCAATCTGCTTTTTTGAAACATACGATCTTTTACGTGTAAAACTATGTCGAGTTTTCTTGATTTGAGAGTATTTAATAGACAGAGTTTATTCTTGATATGTATTAGTAATTGCTTATAATTGAGTGATCAAACATGATTTTTAATGAAAACATTTTATATTAAAAATATAATTATTTTAATTAATTCACAAAAATAAAATAAAAAAGAATCTTAATAATGTTTTTTCATCTAATTATCTAGGCGCAGATTGTGCTAGACTTATAAATCCAAAATTACACTAAAATGGGTGCACAAACAAAATGTCTCAAAACATTTAAATTATATAACAGCCAATAGCAATACATTTGGCTAACAGCGTCAAAATCTTTGTTTTGCTACGACACGCTCCGTTATGTGGAAAAGTGCCGTGAGACTATCCGATGTAAACGATATAGATTTTACTTCATTCCCAACAATTTATTGTGCCATCTTTTAAACGTTCTCTGAATAGCTCGCTTGTCCACTGCGGTGTAAAATAGTAGCTAGCGTTGTAAGGATTTATTGAGGCATCTATTTCTAGAATCTTCTAGAGAAAAAATAGTTTATTATACATTAGCGTATGAAAGCTGTATGATAACTCTTTGAACAGGGTTAATGGTCGAATCTTGTTGGACGTCTGCCTAATGCTCACTTGACATGTATGATTTGCTTTATTTGTTTATTCTCATAGATTGACGTTAAAATTAGTGCATTGTGTGGAGAGGAAAAATTATTTCCTTTATTCCTATGGGAAGTAAACGAAATTGATTTGTGCTCTAAAAACATATCTATTGTTAAATTGATTTATATGTTTAACTATAGAATAGCAACAATAATTTAAAAAAAATACAAACGCTTTCAAACTTTAACCTAATCTCCAATTAGTAATGAAGTAAGTAGCACATTCTCAAAATACCTTTATCTGATCTTACGGCAAGTGGGAATAAAGGATATCGTTGGCAGGGCTTTTTCCTAAAGCTTCCCTAATTTTCTTTAGAGAAAATGGTAATCGAATGTGCGAGGATGCAGGAAACAGTTGAGCGAGGTACTTTCGATGTAGTAAATGAAGTTTTGCTTGTACCAGCGATATCTTGGTCATCTAACTGAACGCAATCTTATAGGACTGTAATAAGCATTTGATTTAGCTTTCGTAATGTTTTTCGTTGCATTTGCATTCAGATTTTCTTACAATAATATAGCGTTATAGTATATATTAGTATATCACAGGTATATAAGTGTTTTTTTTTTTGTAAAGTCACTGAGTAGAATAATTTATTCTAATTAATAGATATATTATTAAGATATTTTACCAAATTTATTGTTTAACATTGCACCTAAAATTGTCACAGATTGATATTTCATGCATGAACGTAAATTGTCATATTACTTGATTAAAAATATGTTTCAAATATTAAATACAAATATCACTGTACTATATACAAGTAATGCTGGTAAAGGGAACTTATATTTAATATATATGAAATTCACGTTGCACCCTGCTATTATACTGGGCCAAGCAGAATGAATCGGATCTCGATATCTGGTTAATTTTCAAGATATTTCGTGTTAACTGGGAGGTAACAACGCCACGCTTCATACAGTAATGAGAAAATTAGTCTTATTACTAGCTTTACTTTTTATCTTGCGAATACCAAGGTAGGCAGAGGAAAGCGCAACAAAAGTGTTAAGACACTTCATCCCCACTCTTCGCCTTTCGAGGCTTTCGAGGCTTTCGAGGCTTTGCGTCTTTTGCACCATGACGGATATTATATTAAATCAATTCTGCTATCAAGAATCGAGCTTGCAATCATACGATGGTTGTTGGCTTAGCGTCAGGCGGCACGTATTCGCTCCGCCATGACGGTCTCACCAGGAATTATTATTATGATAAATCCGTGAATTTATGTATTTTGGCAAGTACAATGGTTCGTTCGAACGTAAGTAGTTCACGTTCAATATATATGCTCAATTAGGACATTATTGTTTTATTTCAGTCCAAAACAACATCACAAATACGAATTGTAAGCCATAAGCTAGTTATATAATATTATGATTGGCATGTATTTTTTATTGTAAAAAATGTAATCGTTTAAACAGCATAACGTAGTGTTTTGGATGACATATATATGGCTATTGTGAGATAAATATAAAATAGATTGCATAAATATATAATATATAAATAAATAAAACAATATGCCGTAATCAGCCTCTCTAAATATGCCAACCGAAGAGAATTTTCTCCAGTACCGCGTAGTATAATATTTTTTTTATAGCTTCACGCTCTTATCCCCCATATTGCAGGCTAGGCAGATTGAACTGCAGGAACCATATGAACCTAGTGTTAAGACATGCCGTTGCTTAGTTTCTGCTTTCTCCGTCCCCCCTTTCCGCCTTATTCGAGGCATTGCGTGTTGAGTGGCGGAACTCAACGCCGCGCTTTGCCTAGTTTCCAGAGCGAAGAAAATGGAAATAGAAAAATCCATCGTCTCCGAGTGGGAATCGAATCCTCAAACCGTCGCGTTTACAGGCAGACGCTTACGCCTCTGCGCCACGACGGTTCTCAATATAAAATACATATATACATATACGTGTTAATAAATCGGTACTTAAAAAAATGAGCTTATTAAAAATTAGCAAAAAGAAATATTGAAGTGTATTATTGAATTTATTATGTATGTAGTGTTGAAAGAGAAGAATGAAAGTTTCATTTTAAAGTACATATACTACATACAAGTAATAAAAATCACGATGATAAAACATAAATGTAGATGTTAAAAATACAACTTTAAACATATAACATAAAACTGAACACAATAATTAGGAATACAAATAAAATTAAAAGAAAATCCACGACTCAAGCAAGCACTAGGTACTTACTGCAGCTCTCATTTAGTAATAAGAATACTTATCGTGAAGTACATGAATTCATTTTAGTATTAATATTTACGGCGTTGAGTTCCGCCACTCACCACGCAATACCTCGAAAAAGGCGGAAAGTGGGGACTAAGCAACGGAGTGTCTTAACACTAGGTTCATATGGTTCCTGCAGTCCCCCTGCCTACCCTGCAATATGCAGGATAAAGCGTAAAGCTATAAAAAAAAATAATAAAAAAAAATTACGCATATTTATTACTGTCACTGTAGTACATTAAATAATTATAAAAAACATAATTATTTATATCCATAGATATATAATATCTTTAGTTAAATAATTAATTAAAAAAATATAGATTACCGAAAGTATTGCATAAAAACATATTTTCAGGGACGTTAAAACAGTTCACGTAAATTTACTACGCAGTGTCAACAAATTAACAATTTTCATGGAGATTTTATGCTGTTATTATGATTTTTGGTCCAAAATATCAGATTAATTATGCATGAAAAGCGTCAAATAAAGGCTTTGCTTAATTTTATTAAACGTTATTCCGATAATATTGTATTGTGCTGATTTATATTCAATTTTAAAACAATATGTGGCTTTAATGACGGTTCGTTATGGCTATATTATACTAATATAATACGAGGAATAAAAATAATTTATTTCGTATGATCAAACGAACAATTTAACTCAAATAAAAAATAGTGGTACACAGTCAAACTGTAAGCGTTGTTGTTATGCGTTTGATTTCCCACTCAGTAAGAGAATGTAGACAACTTTTAATTTAATTCCCTAAGTTCTGTTTATACATATTTTCTCGTTCTAGTAAGAAAAGCCACCGAAAATTGGGAAATAGGTTTCTCTCTTCTTACCCTATATTGGTTACTTTTTCAATAATAATGTTGAAAAAGGAAAATTAAATCCCAATCTCTTTTTACAGAATGTCGTCCAAATCAGAGTCAACGAAGACAGAAATAAAAGTAAGTATACTCGTATCGAAAAAGCTTTTACAATTATACTATACTACTAACACATCATTACACAAATTGTAAATAGTAAATGTTAAAAATAAAAATAATGTATTTAACGACATATTTACACATAAATTAAACAAAAAATAATGCTTTATGTATTATGGATTAATCTTTTACATTACAAGGAAAAAAATTATTAAACATTTTAATGATAAAAATATAAAATAAAAAGATTCATTTAAAATGTTCTAATTACTTTTTTCATGAAACTGAGCTTATAAAACTGTTGAGTTGAACTTAAACAAAAGTGCAGTGATTAACATTGAGTGGTAAATAACAGTCTAATAAAGCGTAACAAAATAATTAATAAAAAATAAAAATGAAATGAAATAATTTAAATTTAATAAAATGAAATAAATATTTATTTATAATAAAACACAGTTAATATTGAAGTCTAACATGATTGTCAGCAAGTACAAGTTGTAAGTGTGGCGTTAAATTCCTTTAAAAAACAAAAAATCTATAACTTTAAATCTGAAACATAAACAACATTTTTCATACTCTTGTTTAATTTATAATACATTCTCAAGGTCAATAACACGAGTATAAATCATGAAGACTGCTATTAGTTATAAATATTTGTTATAAACGATGTTTTATAATGGTAAACAAAAGTAAAATTTAACAATGGCGAATGTTAACATTCGCCAAAATAAATTGAAAGCTGATGTTGATGGAAATTTACACAGGAAAAACTATGTATAATAATCGCTCGGAAGTAACCATACGTTGTGTCGATTCGCCTAAGACAAATTGTAGACGAGGCGTCCGTTATTGGGGTCGCGACCAAAATACATGGCGGTAGCGACCAGACGGCAGTAGGCGGCAGGCGGCGCACGCGCCGACCGCGCGTAACCATCAGATTCGAATACATTGGGTCATTTACAATTTCATCTATATTTAACCGCTGAGACCGGCTAATTTGTGTGTATGATACAAACTATTACATAAAAACCATTTATTTTTCTTCAAATAAAGTGATGTGGATATTGATAAATTGTGATTTGATCGAAAAGTGAAAATGTTTTTGTGGTATTAATATATATATAAGTGGTAATATTAAAAAAAGTAAAAGTAATTTTTACTATTAGCCTTAGTAAGTATATCTTTTTTTATTTCTTACAGTTTGCCAAATACTTCAAAGCTAAAGTTATTTTGATATGAGTCAATCACTTAAACTTAATTATGTACAGTAAAAAATATTCCAATAATAACATTCTGTCATATTATTGCAGCAAGATGAATCCCCCTTCAGCTTTATATGGAGCTATGAATAAGGAACGTAAACCATTTACATATACGCCAGGAGGCTTAGATCTTTCAGAAATCAAATCAGAACGGATGGCTAAACGTTTAATGCGAAATGCAATGAATCAAGGTGTACCTGAAACTCCTGCGCAAACGATACAGTCTCCTTCTGCTTCAGTCATGCCTAGTGCAATACCGAATTTCAATTGTTTACCAGTACAAGTTTTTCCTACATTTCAACTTCCGGCAAATCCAAAGTCATTATTAAGAACAAGAAGTAATCCAACTCCATCAAAAGAAACATCTTCATTTTACCATCCTTCATCAGTACTCGATATTGACAACAAATTTAATAATACTGATCCATTGAAAAATAAAGCCAATTTATCGCCTCCTATTGATAGTAAATATGTTATTTTTAATAATAGCAATGCTGATAATGGGCCGAATTCAGTATTTTTTTCAAATAATCACCCATTGCATAGATCTGCTAATTATGGGAGTAACGATAATAGAGAAATGATATCGCCTGAAAGAAATCATGATAATAAAAAATTTCAAACGCAACCTAAAGAGGAAGAAAACAATACAAATAGAGAAAATTATTCTTCAAAAGATACATTGGACTCAGCTATCATCGAGAAAAATATTTTACCAAAAATTGATATTGATATCAAAAGCATACCAGTTACGTTAGCATCATCGTTGCAAGACACAGATGCTACAAGAAATTCTGAACAGGTCGATTTGAAATTACTGTACACTTACTATATTTATATCTATATGTCTGTTTATATTCTATGTTATACGTATTTACTCTACAAAATTAAAGAATAAAAGAATGATCTAATAATTATCGTGAGTCTTCTTAACTTTATTCATGTTTGCTACTAATTTAATACAATTTCATAATAATTTTAAATGTAGTATAATAAGTAATTGTAAAATGAATAGTGTGTTACTAATAATCACTTATCAAAACATTTTTGTTTAGAAAAATATTTTCCCCTTAATATTTATAAATTAATTAAAACAAACTTATTTTTTTATATATTTCAGAAGGAAGTTAAAGTTATTCAAAAGCAGTCTAAAACAGAAAATAAAACAAATGCAAATGGTGACGCTGAAGCAGATGTATTGATCAAGCTGCCCACGAAGTCATCAGCAGCGAAGACTGAAACTAAAATTCAGACTTCGAAAAAAATTTTGCCTGATGGAACAATTGAAGAAACAAAAACAACAACTACAAAAACTACTATAGATGGGAAAACAGAGATTACAACAAAAACAGAAACAAAAACAATACCAAAAGATGTAGCTCAAGAAGAAATTAAAGAAGAGGAGGAACAAAATCAAGATATCGTTATTGAAGAAAATATAAGTGAAGATGAGGATGCGGAAGAGAATAAAAATATATCAAATAGTGAAATTAATGAAAATGGTGATATGGTACAAGAAAATAGTGAGGAAATAGTAAGTAAGGATATTAAGACTGATACTAAACCGAATGGACATATCATCACTGGCGAAGAGAAAGTAGAATCAAGTACTACTAAAAAAGTTGTAGTCGTACAATCAACACAGGATGATTCTGAAGAAGAAATTGAAGGAGGAAGTAGAAGAGGAAGAAGAAGAGGGAGGTGACGTGAATGTTGAAGAAGTAATAATACTTAGAAAGCCTGAAAGCAAATTAAGTAATGAATTGAAAAATGAAAAGGATAACAGTAATGATGTAGAAGAAAATACACAAATGACAAGTCAAGAGGATATTGTAAGTCAACAAGAAGAACTAGAAGAATATGAAGAAGAAGAAGAAGAAGAAGAAGAAAAGGAGAACGAAGAAGAAAAAGAACAAGAAGAAGATGAATGCAAGAAGGAAATTGAAAAAGAAGGAGAAAGAAATGATGATGATGAAAGAGATAATGATGATGAAAAAAAAGATGAAATAAGAGAAAAAAACGTCGATGAAGAAGAACTACAGCAGCTTATTGAAAAAGATGAGGAAGAACAGGAAGAAGAATTTGAGGAAGCTGAAGATACTGAGATAAAAGAAAAAATATCTGAGGAAGACACAAAAAATCAATCAGATGCTAACGCAGAAGAGCCAGAATCGAATGAAAATGAACAAGATCAATCTGAAAGTATTGATAAAAATACAGATGAAACAGTTCTGCACTCTGACATAAAAGAAGACGCTGGAAAACCACAAGAAAAAGAAGAAATAGTGCACGAAATTAAAGTGCAAGCAGAACCAAGAGTATCTTTTAGAGAACCATCTATACCTTTAGATAAAGTAGAAGACGTCGAAATAAAACCAATTGGACCAGCACAAGAAATAATTAAGAAGTCACATACAGAAATAATTACTACTACGCGCGATAAGCCAAGTGGCGCTTTAAGTACACAAACTGAATATAACAAAATAGAAAATATCGTGACAGTTAATCGAACTACGAAAATACTCGATCATGCTTATGAGCAAACGCAACCACCGGTACCAACATTAAAAACTTACTTTTCAACAAATGACGATAGAATTCTATCCACTCCACAACCTCAATCGAGGCCATATCAACCGGTATATCCATCTGAAGCACAAACAGAAAGACGTCATAGTTTGTTGCTAGATAGATTGAGTGTTGATCGCCAAGTGAATAGTTCTGATATATATCAAAATAACTATCAAAATACCAATCAAAATTACGAGCAAAGTCAATGGAGTGAGCCTCAGTCTGAAGTTTTGACAGTAAGTAATGTAAAACCAAGTACAATATCCAAAAATCAGCAATGGTATCATCACATAAACAGAGAAAATACCGTAACTAGTGCTGTACCTTCTAATCCAGTTTTACCAAGTCAACAATTGAGTCACTCGTTTAATCAAACTCAACCTCAAATTCAAATTCAACAACCAGAACCGCAGTATCAAATTTTTACACAACCTCAATATACACCTAAAGCAGAATTTCAACCATATGTAGAAAACAATGCACAAAATTCTTACAGAAGTTCAAATGATTACCAGCAGAATTCATATTCAAACTATACTCCAAATGCAAGTTGGGCAAACAGCGCTTATGAATCTAAACCAGTAAGTTTACCCCCTCCCGTTCAACCGAATCAGTATTCATCTTTCAAAAAAGAATCAACGGAAAATTATCAAAAATCACAATTCTCTTCATCTTATGTGCCACCTCCGTGGGAACAAGGTTCTGGTTACGTACCCGAAAATCAAACTTATTATCAACCCTCACAACCTTCTGTACCATTTACACCAAGCTCTAACCAAGCATGGAATCCTAAACCTGCTGGTAAATTTTCTAAAAACACGCCTACTGCTTACATCCCACCAGCTCCAAATCAGTCTTTTGTTAAGCCTGTTACTGCAAGTGACCATTCTAAGCTGCCTGGTAGAAAAACATATTACAGCGAATATGAACGACGTTACATATCTGTACCAGAATCCACGTACATACCCAGCGAAACAAAATACCAACCACAACCAGATCCATCTCCTCAGTACTATTATGATAACAATGAACCCGCCGAAATTGTTGAACCACAGTGGCGTAAGGAACTGAGAGAATTCACTCAGAAAACGTCAGAAATAAGTAATCAGTATGAAAAATCGTCAGTGAGACCACCTTGGGAAGAAGATCAAAAATATAATGCACCGCAAGAGTATACAGCAACGGTGACACCTACTTGGACGCAGACTTTAAGACCTCGCACGTGGCGAGAAAGAAGCTACGAGCCAGAGTATATTGGCTCAAAGGCTCAACAGACAAATACTTTGGGACGTGGAAGGCCGCAAAGCTCATATCTAAGGAGCAATGTGGATACAATACAAGAAAGATCCAGAGGTGTATCAGTTGATAGATACAATCCAAACAACTATCAACCTCCTCTAGCATCTGAACATCCACCGGTACAAAGCCACACTTTAAACCCGAATATTCATCCAAAAGTTTACCACAACCCAAACGTGCCTGTGTATCATTCTCGTGCTTCTGCTGAACCTAGGTAAGCAATTACTTTACACAAAAAATATCAAATTACCAAAATGAAAATATTAATACTTTCGTTGATGGAGAAATATTTTACTAAAAAAATATATAAATTAACTTTTCAGAGAGCATGTACCAACATACCCACAATCGCGGCCACGAGTTGAGTCCAGAGCCCCACCCGTTCAGTCTAGATCTTTCAAATACCTCCAATGGATTACGGGCACTGAGGATTGAGAGATTATATATAAAAAGTATTGAAATTAGAATATTTTAAGTTAATCACCATCGAAGAAATATCGATATTATTTATAAATTCGAAATCGATCTATTAAAATTAAAATATTATAAACTGTTACTTCTGACTAAATATATATTTTTACATTAACGTTAAATATTTTCATTATCCATTACATGTTGTAATTTGTGACTTTACTATCATCACATTCTCTTTACTTTTCTTTGCGTATCCTAATAATTATTTGAATATTTTAACAATTTTAGCTTTATAATACGATTCGTTTTAAATACAAAGAAATGGTTATTACCTACGAAATTTAATGACATAAATACAGGTAATATTTTAATTAAAACTATATTTTTCATTATTGTTCCATTTGAATATATTTCAATTCCGTAACTTTTGTATCAATTACAATTTAATTTCTCTAACCAGCCTTTGCCTTTTTCTTATGTATATAAAGTGTAGGGTGGTGCTTCACGTATTTTTCTTAAAAAACACGCCTAAGTTCATCTTTACACCGTCGCTTGTACTTACTTTATTATAATGTTAACACGTGTACCAAATATTGTGCCATATTACATTTAATTATGGATAGTTGCATGAATCTCATTATAATTATTTATCGTTTTTTTTGTGAATTACTGTTGAGTTTTATGGATTAATAAATTATTAAACTATTATTTAAGTGTATTATTTATTATTTACCTAATAAACTTAAAATTCATTTTGGTTTAAATTGAAATGAAATGTTTAATATTTAAGATCTCATTACAATTATATTAAAAAATATTTGTGTAAGGCATTTACACTTTCTAAGCAAGATTAGTATCCTAATATAGCTCAGGTGAGATGAATTTTATCCATGGTCATTATTATAAATAATGACAGAAAATATTTTTAAAAGTAAATATACGCTCAAAAATATATTATTTTTATAGAAATATTTTTAGGGAGTATATACTGAAAATAAAGTATTTTTTAGTGATCGTATCCTCACATGTCAGCAAATCTTCAAGAAAATGGACGAGAACAGCGTTGCGAGAAGATACCTAAGTATATTAAATCGAGGACGTGAATCGTGACGCAAAAGCGCAGCTTCTGCATGTACACACGACAGTTTGTGGATTCGATTCTCACTTGGTAAAGGTGGATTTTTTCCATTTTCTTCGCTCTGGCAAAGTAGAAGTAGCAAACTCATCACGTAATGCCTCGAAAAGGCGGAAAGACGGGGAACAGAGTGTCATAAGAATAGGTTCTAACGGTCCCTGCAGTTTCCTCTGCCTTTTCTCTGTCAGCTACGTGAAGCTAATACAAAAAATATATTAAGTTACCATATAGAAGTACATGGAATAATAAACTTTAATTAAGTTATTTCTATGTCATTTTTTTTAATAGAATTATCTTGTTATCAAAATTTAGTCATTTTTTTCTATTTAAAAAAAAAACACATAAATTAATCAAACAAATCCTAAGAATAAATGATTTAGTATGGTGGAGGTTCGACTGGAAACTACAAGTATGAAAGTTTCAGCATTCGTCTCTTATAAACTTTTGGGTTCTGACCATATTTCACAGTAACAAAATTTAGGGTACTCAACTGTCAAAAGTTACGCTATATGTAGTACTACAGTCCATTGTGTGTTACTTTTACTTCTAACGTATTTTCTTATCATTATAAAATCTGGGTTTAGTATAATTTATGCTAAGTTTACTTTTTAAGTAAATTAATAATGTAGTGCCATTTTTATTTTGGTATTTAATGAGTAATTTAAACTTTATAAAAATATATAACACATAGACTTTGCAATGTACCACGATACAAATTAATTTATTATTATTATTTATTAATTTCACGCTTTATCCTGCTCGTAGTGTAACCAGAGGAAATCACAGGAATCGTAATAACTTAACGTCAAGGCCCACCGTTCTTCGCTTTCCGCCTTTTGAGACGCTGCGTGTGTTGTGAGTGGCAGAACACAATACGCTTTGCGTAGCTTATAAATAAAAAAAGTTACCCCCATGTAGGAATCGATCCCAAAAGCTGCCCCGTGTTCAGGAAAACGCTGCGCCTCTGTTTCAACAATTCTCCACATTTTCCTTTTAAGGTATAGTATGTTGAGTGGGGGAACTCAACGCTGCACTTTGTACAAATTTTACTTTTTTAATTTTAAAATAGTATAATCCTCTTTAACATATGTTGTCTTTATGAGAGCTTTAATATACAATGTTATTTTCTGACTATGACTATGTTTCACTATCGTAATCCTAGAGGAAACTTGGTTTTGTGAACATTTTTTAATTTCATTTCTTGTTATTCTTCTTAATATCATCTTTGTAATCTAAAGCTTAACCATCTTTTGCTGTCTAAAGGATAATATTGCTTGGGGCAGTGAGTGTGGTAAAACAAAAGGCGGCGTTAATCTTTGCCACTCAACCTTGCAACATAATAAACCTTTATCAAAATTAAATAATTTTATTAAAAATAATAATAAATTTCAGTTTTCTAATTACACTGCCTAGATTAGGGAACTAGAGTCTAGGAAAGAAAATTTGTAGGTACACAAAAAAGAATTGGAAATTTATAGATATACAAAAAATGAGAGCATACGACGGCAAATTTGTTAATGAGGGTAAAATCTCAAAATTTATAACTTATATGTTAAACACAAGAAAAAGCCTACAAACTTAACTACTTATTTTTATATTCTACTATCTTATTTTTATACTCTTAAAAAAATGATTGGATATGACCACAAATACACAGTTTATCCTTTATTATACCAAATTTTTTCCATATCAACAATTGTGTAATTTTTATGGAACTCTCGGTACGCGAGTAATAGTCGATATTTTTTGAAGACTATACTACCTTTTTTTAAATAATAATTAGCGTCTCTTCGGTTTTCTATCGATTGAAAATAAAACTGCAAAGACGGAGGTGAGTTAGTGTAAAACCTACAGTCGTGTATAATTTGCCATTTTTTTGAATAAATAAAAATGTACCTTATGTATGTTATGAATCCTTATTTAAATTATAATAGAAAAAGTATTGTTGAAAACTGTATGTCTCCATCTTGTTATAAATTTGCACAAACAAGATTCACGTTTAACGCTTCATAGGCGAAGAAAATTATTTAAAAAATATCCAGTACTGATCATTAGTTCCGAACCCAATTTTTACGGGCCATTATTTTTAAGACAAAACTTTTTATATTAAAAGTTTTTTATATGAGCAATTACGTGAGACGAGTTAGTAAGATTGGTATTGGACTACTTCAATGAGCCTCGGTTTGATAAGGCATTATCAATCAGTACTTAATAACTATCATAGAGTGTACGTAATTAAATTTGTGATTTTTTTGTTGTCATAGTAGTCGAAACGAAAGTGTTAAACACATCGTTCTCCACTTTTATAGGTATAGTGGGTTGAGTGGTGCAAATTATTGCTACGCTTTAACAAGCGCTTTTGGTAACCCAAAGCTAGGAAAGTTTACATAACTCATTCCCCCCGAGTGGGAATTGAACCTACGTCATGTTTACAGGAAGACTGCTTTTGTATGAAAGCTCTAACAACTAGAATTATTTCTAGATTATCAGGACCTTTGCATACGATTGCCTTATTAATGTTACATGTATACTTCACGAAGGTATGTTGCTATTTATAAAGTAAGCTTAAATCTTTCTTTTATTAAATATAAAGTAATCATGTATGCCAGTTCGATACAATTTGCAAGGCTAATAACTGATTCTATGAAGACATATATATTTTTAGACGTATATTTTGATGAGAACAACGTGTAAAGCTATAAATTAGCAAAGTAAAGCAACATAGTGATCATGAAACAAATTAAATAAATTTGAATTTTTACATTAATTAATATACTGATTAATATCCGAAATGTTCAATTACTAGATAAACATTCACATAATTAAGGTAGAAAATAAAAATTTCAACCGCAATACGAAAACGAAAACAAAACTCACCCCTACCGTATAAAATAGCGAGCATTTTTAAATCCTTTTAGTTAAATCAAATGCAAGGCTGTGGTCACGTACACTGTATAGCGCAAATAAGGATATACGCCTCCCTCTTCTGCACCGTAAAAATCTCTTTTTACTGTCACGTTACACCGAAACGCTCTTGTGTTCCAAACTATACCACTTAGCAGGTAGGTGGCCTAGCTACGCTGTGATATTTAAATGTGTTCATTTTTCTTACTTTCCGTACATTAGGTAGTTTGAACGCTGAATTTCATATTGTATTAGTTTTAGTTCAAAACTGTTATTGAAAATTTAACAGATTTTATTTGTTTTTTATGTTAAATATTTATTATAAAATCATAGAGAAATTATTTTTCACTTTTTAAATTTACATAATTATTTGGCAAGATCTTACTGCCTTACGCTTAACGGGATCATAGTGCTAGAAGTTTTATAGGCCTACTCCTTGAAGTAATACTATTAACAACTGTACTAAAATCCTACAATTATATTAAGAATCAATTAAGAAAGCTAAAAAAAGTATTTAAAACTTATCATAACTTAAGCTAATTTGCCGATAAGCTTTTTGTTAAATAGTTATTTTACAAACCAACTAGCCATTACAAAGGTGATTTGTCAACAGAGAGCAGTAAATGTGTAGCAAGCACTACCACATGGAGGCATGCCAGAATATTCATCATATCGAGTATGAGATCGATACGATTTACTATATTAATATTATATTTGAGGACGCAGCACAGTGTTTTATGATGACCACGATAGTTTTATATAGGTACTTAATTAGTGGAAAAGGTTGTGTCGAAGTATGTTAAATTTCCCCACTTTAGTGCAACGAAACACAGCTTAGGTACAGTCATTTAATAACTAGCAAAAGGAAAGCAAATATGTTCAATACAGAATTTAGGATATATTAATAAATATACTGTACTTTTTATTATAGCATTTCTTTTTTATATAAGACACCGTTTTATAACTTCGCTTGATCATTACGCATAAAAATCTATACGATATGATATTTTTGGTTATTTTATTTCTGTCTATATTTGTCACGGTAGTCGATTTAATCTAGATATTACAAAGAGGAAATACGACAAATAGTCCAGTTCTTTCCCAAAAAAACCACGTGACATGATTCCAATACCGCCATACTGTGACTACAGTAAATTTTGTCATACATTATGCCTATATATGCCTCTTAAACCATATAAGACTTATTTGTAGAATAGGTTACTGGAACAAAATACAAACTTTTATATATAAGTTATGCACAGTAGAATCACACAAGCTTATAAATAACACAATCTACAGTATTCCGGTGCAATTTATGTACGGAACTCCAAAACGTAACCCTCACAATTTGCCGAGGCCGATTCACGAAGTTCGTTATCTCTCACCAAGGGAGGGCCATTATCTTAGAAGAAATGATATATAGTAAATTGCCCTAATCTATACGCCCTATAGAGAATTTCTTTTGCAAATTATATGAGGTGATTGGCTGTGGGAAAAGAAAATGATCAAAAGCAACGAAAGCAATGATCGGAATAATTTATTAAACACCACAATGAAAGTCGACAGGGCTGAAGGGAATTTTGTTTTTCTAGTTCAGCTGGATATGAAAGGACGAAACGAACTAAGTAAATAAAAAAATAGTATTAAGACTGAAAATTTTCTATATTAATAATAAAACGATTTTTTTCCAAATAGATGGATAACAGTTTAATCCCTTAGAAGGTTCCTAGGAAAGATTTAATAGATTCAATGCTAATCCTTTCATAATTATCGATATTATACCTATTCAGTGATACTTCATATAGCTTGTTGATGTTATTTTGATTGATTAATTTTGGTAATGTAGTGTCTGGTTATTATCATGGTTTTTAGCATTATTTAATATTTGAGGACCGTCGACCGTTGACGACCGTCGTGACGCAGAGACGCAACGTCTGCCTGTAACGCAACGGTTTCTTGGTTCGATTTCCAGTCAGGGAAGATGGATTTTTCTATTTCCATTTTCTTCGCTCTGGTAAACTAGGCAAAGCGCGGCGTTGAGTTCCGCCACTCAACACGCAATGCCTCGAAGAAGGCGGAAAGTGGGGACGGAGAAAGCAGGGACTAAGCAACGGAATGTCTTAACACTAGGTTCCCACGGTCCCTGCAGTTCCCTCTCCCTACCCTGCCATGTGCGGGATAAAGCGTGAAGCTACAAAAAAAAATATTTGATAGTCGCAGTTGGACAAGAAGTTCAGATTCTTGGCTTACATGTTCTTAGTCAAATTGAAATCTAATACACTTGTTATTAAATTTTTAAAATACTATTTAAACGTAAATTTGACTAAATTTGACACACCGATTTGTTGGTTCGATTCCCATTTGGGGAAAATGGATGTTTTTATTTCTATTTTCTTCGCTGTGGAAACTAGGCACAGCGTGACGTTGAGTTTCGCCATTCAACATGAGGCATTTCATGAGGCATGGTTAACACTGGTTTCCTATAGTTCCTGCAGTTCCCTCTGCCCACCCTGTTATGTGGGGGATAAAGTGTGAAGACATAAAAAAAAAGATAAATTATTAATGAATGTATTACATAAAATGTGGTATTCTACTTACTGAGAAAGTACTTACTAAGAAAGAAAAATTGATAATCTTAAATTTGATTTATTATCTACTTGGACGTCAGCTTGACTCTTCTACGTAACTTGAAGAAAATGTACTTGACAGACAAACAGAGAACACAGTAAGTTATTAGGGTTCCGTTATTTTATTTCGAGTTACAAACCCAATAATTAATAACAATAATAATAATAAACTTTATTACATTTAAACAAAAGTTTTGGTAGATTTTCCTTAACAATAGGAGCCTATTATTGTATTATTGTAGCCTGTTATAATTGGGTAACAATAAAAATAAAAGATATTCTCTGTATCCAGACTAGTTTCCTGTATTCTGGTATACAGCGCCAATTCTCTCATAAAAAAATTTAAATTGAAGATTAACCTTTCTAAACAGATTTTTACAATATATAAATATACACTCTCAGGTTACAACAAATAAATATATGTATGTATATGTGTGTTTGTGTGCGGAATTATGTGCATGACTGAACTGGATATAAACAATAGAGTTTTACCCCACATTGGTGACGCTAATTGTCATTTCTGAGCAAGTTTTCAGTCTCTTCATGACATTGCAACTTTGCAATAAATAATCAAAATAAAAAAAATATATGCTAAATTGACAAATTATTATAATTTGTCAATTTTGCAACAAATGTTTCTATATAATAGCTTCATATATAAGACATTCACGTATCTATAACATGTTTTGACTTTGTTCTTAAAACATTTAAATATGTATACAAAATTTTAAATAGCAGTACTTGAACCTACACCTCTTAGAAATCGTTCAAGCGAGTGAACCAATCAAGCTATTCGTTCTTATACTCTTATTACAAATATTTTTTGTTATTACCATCTCTACAGGTAAAGTTATACAAATTTCTGATACTCATAGATTATTCCAAGAATTGTCTAAGGAATATGTTATTTATTAAATATTATTAACTAACATGTTAAATATTTGTTTAGTATACAACATGTGTCCTAAACATGTGTCCTCGCATATACATGAATAGTACCATCATCTCCCTACGGAATTGGAGCTTTCCACCTTCACAGCTGAACAAATACGGCTGGTCTGCTAACGTATAATAGAAGGCAATATTGCTTGCAAACATGAAACCCCATCAATGTCATTAGATAATCCTGAATATGGCCTTATATATTATTAAAATAGATTTCTGCCTAAACATATTTCGTAGTTATAATTCTACTGTAATATTTATATAAAATTTCACTTTAAATATATTTTTGAAGGTAGACATGAGTAAGAAATACGGAGTGCAATCCACTCTATTTGAGAAAGAGATTTTGGAAGGCTGGAGTTTTTTAGAATTTTTGTAATTTAATTTTGTTCGGCAATGCAACGCACTTAATTAATGAATATAGGTTAACGAAAAGATAAAATTGACAAATTTTTATATACACATGCTTTCATTTTGTATAAAACTACACTACTCTTCACGACACTGAATACTCTGGAGTACTGAGATACAAAGACAATACGTTAGTACGAACCTTTGATTGTGTTTTAATTTCTAACTTTAATTTTTTTTTGCTTTAATAGAACTAAACAATAAATTGACAGATGTACAGATAGACTGACATAAAGAAAAGATTTCTTTGGATAAGTGTACTGTTGTAATATTAAGCTAGGGTTTCCAAAATATTGAAGTTACTAAACAAAAAACTGCCATAAATCTAATAATTATGGCTAGATGCTTGTTTTATATCAATCTTAGAAACTCTTATTATTATAAATACAAGTAAATCTTGCGCACTTGTTGTTATATTAAACATAGTGCATAGCAGAGTAGGCAGAGGGAATTACAGGAATAGTCTAAACCTAGTGTTAAAACACTCCGTTACCCACTTTTCGCTTTTTGAGGCAGTGCGTGTAATTTGTGGAACTCAATGCCGTGCTTCTCTAATTGCCAGAATAAACCCACGAACCGTCACGCTTACTGACAGACCACTATAATAAATCAATATTTATCTAAAAAATAAAATAATTAGTTAAGTAAGATGATAAAATAATTAATTTTTCGTTATTTGAACATGTAACATTCGAGTAAATTAGAGAGTCTTTTAATCGTTCCATAAACTGAGTTTTTAATATCGAATAATGTCGAAGAATGTTACTTAGAATCAATAAGCCTAGAAGAACAAGCTTGTATTTCTAGCGAAACTTTAAAGTTTTAAAGTAAACTTGAAAGTGCAAGGCTTTAGAGTCTATAGAATAAAATAAAAAGTGTAGCAAAAGAACAGCCAAGTATTGTTGTATCTTGGTATTGCAATTCCACCTATATTTATAACAAAGGAAAATTATTTATAAGTTTCTTTGTAAAATATTATGATTCTTGAGATTTTTACTAAACAGAAAATATTATTAACCTGTGAATACATTTTATATTTTTTATATACGCTAGTTTTGCGGAATTTGTGTCCAAATTTTTCATTTGAATTTATCGTGTTGCATTATAAACTGCTATGGGTTCGATTCCCACTTTAGGAAAATTAGTTACTTCTCTAGTTACTCCGTTTTGAAAAATAGTTGCAATATACATATATAGCTAATATGCATGTTATTGTTATAAAATACATAAGACATGGTGTAAGCATATTAAAGCAGTCTTAAAACATAAGTGTCTTTTTGATACAAGTGTGTCAGTTCCGTTGGCTAAATTTCGTACTGGTAAAAATTTCTTAGTCGACAACAATTATTTTGGAACTGATTGTAAATCAACATTTAGAAGCAAAGGGTTTCTGTCGGTATACAACGTCTATGTAACATTAATCCCAAAGAAAATAATTTTAGAAATCGAAGGAAAGTATTGATAATGTCCCGGTAAACCTTTCGAGCCCTTAGGGACATCTTATATTTATGGATTTCAAAAGATAGGGTTGGGTTTTAGCTTTCTGCAGCGGGGTGACTTGGAAAATGGTTTTTACAGAGTAATTGATTTATCTTATGTTTCTATAACTTCTGGTCCTACGATTTTCTCGTTTACAGGCAGATGCAGAGAGTATGAGACAGTACCATGTCACTAAGATAGCTAGCCAGAAGTTTTTTTTTAAATCCTTGCCGTACTAGTTTTATAATAATAATAAAAATAATAATACTTTATTGTACACCATAGATAAAATATGCAAAAAAAGAAGCATACGTGAAGAAATAATGTACAGCAGCGGTGATTAATTTCAATATAAACATACATAGACATACATAAACTCATACCTAAATAATAATAATTAATACTAAACATACTTATAACATATATCTAACCATACATAAAAAAAGAAAAATAAAATAAGAGAAAATTCCTATGTGATCAACTTCTATCTATGTAATACTCATATATTTACAAAGTATATATTTACGACTAATCCAATAAGTAAAACAAGTAATAAAATAAATAAGTAAATAAATAAAAATAAAGGACAATGACGGTGCTACATATAATTACATATAATTTATCTACTATAATACTAAAAATAATAATGATAATAATTTAAAGAACAAGATAGTGTGATGAAGCGATTAAAACTCTTAGCACATCTAATATAGGTAGGAAGGGAATTTCACAGCCGAACAGCTTTGGCTATAAAGGAGTTGCTAAAAAAGAAAGTAGAATGAGAGGGCATTTTAAGTATAAGGTATATATATAGGTAAAGTATATATAGGTATCTTAGGAGACCGACTAACTTTACAATAAGGTTTTAAGCTTGTAGCGTTGTTGATTGTTTTTAGAGGATAGGATATTAATATTAATATTTTGGTCTTGTTAAATAATAAAACAATTAAATATACTGTATTAGTATTAGAATATTCGTTAGTTTTGGTTACTTGATGAAAAGGAAATAACTATTTATGACAATCAAAATGTACGAATACTTTGAGAAAACAACTCAAATCTATCTTATCTCTCCTATAGCAGTCTATAATACGAAACATTTGTTCGTATGTAATGACAAATCCCAGTAAATGATGTCTCTTGACAACCCTATCCTCATTGTAGCTTGATGCACGAAAGTCATGCTAAAATAAAAACACTTTCCATAGCGTAGTGACATCGTCAGGGCCAACAAACAGCAGGTAAACCTTGCTTATGGGAAACATGGGTCGAGATTTTATCCCCAATAATGATATGACAGCGACTACAACTATTTAAGTGGTAGGGGATCTTAGGATTAACATCACTTTTAGTTGCAAAAGGACGTAAATATTTAGGTTCGTCTCCGTTTTTCATTCGTTTCCTTTAGTTTTCCGTTGGCACATCAGCCCGATGAATGCCATAATGAGGCTCGAGTGATAACAACTTTCTGTTATCTGAACATTATAAACAACATATACAGACATTTACTATAACATAAAATATAATAAAAAAAGCATATACAAAAATGTCTATCGTATAAAATTTTAAATTAGAAAATAAGCAATATTTCAGTAAAAATTTTGTCATTAGCAAACAAAAAGTGGAGAGTGGAGTGTTATATCACTATATGATTACTTTCTATTTACTTAAATAAATTATAGGACAAGCTCTCAGCGTACATTACTAATTACATATACATATCACAAACATAATATCTCTAAGGAGTTAATTTGTCAGAACAAAAGGCGTTACAAAACACCTCGCGCGCCGACTAATGAGAGGAATGCCGTGTAAACAGCCTTTATGACACTTCTGAATATGGAAGTTGTAGCTTTGACCCGGCACAATTAAAACAACTTGACACAGAATTTAGAAATGTATATGATTCTCGTACTCATGAACATTTCTGGGTTCGATTTCCAGTCGGGGAAGATATATATATATATATATATATATATATATATATATATATAATATATATATATATATATATATATATATATATATATATATATATATATATATATATATATATATATATATATATATATATATATATATATATATATATATATTATATATATATATATATATATATATATATATATATATATATATATATATATATATATATATATATATATATATATATATATATATATATATATATATATATATATATATATATATATATATATATATATATATATATATATATATATATATATATATATATATATATATATATATATATATATATGTATATGTGTGGAAGTATGTGCATGAACTGAACTGGATATAAACAATAGAGTTTTACCCCACATTGGTGACGCTAATTGTCATTTCTGAGCAACTTTTCAGTCTCTTCATAACATTGCAACTTTGCAATAAATAATCAAAATAAAAAAAATATATATGCTAAATTGGCAAATTATTATAATTTGTCAATTTTGCAACAAATGTTTCAATATAATAGCTTCATATATATGACATTGACGTATCTATAACATGTTTTGACTTTGTTCTTAAAACATTTAAATATGTACCTATATAAAATTTTAAATAGCAGTACTTGAACCTACACCTCTTAGAAATCGTTCAAGCGAGTGAACCAATCAAGCTATTCGTTCTTATACTATTATTACAAATGTTTTTTGTTATTACCATCTCTACAGGGAAAGTTATACAAATTTCTGATACTCATAGATTATTCCAAGAATTGTCTAAGGAATATGTTATTTATTAAATATTATTAACTAACATGTTAAATATTTGTTTAGTATACAACATGTGTCCTAAACATGTGTCCTCGCATATACATGAATAGTACCATCATCTCCCTACGGAATTGGAGCTTTCCACCTTCACAGCTGAACAAATACGGCTGGTCTGCTAACGTATAATAGAAGGCAATATTGCTTGCAAACATGAAACCCCATCAATGTCATTAGATAATCCTGAATATGGCCTTATATATTATTAAAATAGATTTCTGCCTAAACATATTTCGTAGTTATAATTCTACTGTAATATTTATATAAAATTTCACTTTAAATATATTTTTGAAGGTAGACATGAGTAAGAAATACGGAGTGCAATCCACTCAAAGATAAAATTGACAAATTTTTATATATGCATGCTTTCATTTTGTGTAAAACTACACTACTCTTCACGACACTGAATACTCTGGAGTACTGAGATACAAAGACAATACGTTAGTACGAACCTTTGATTGTGTTTTAATTCCTAACTTTAATTTTTTTTTGCTTTAATGGAACTTAACAATAAATTGACAGATGTACAGATAGACTGACATAAAGAAAAGATTTTTTTGGATAAGTGTACTGTTGTAATATTATGCTGGGGTTTCCAAAATAATGAGGTTACTAAACAAAAAAGTGCCATAAATTTAATAATTATGGCTAGATGCTTGTTTTATACCAATCTTAGAAACTCTTATTATTATAAATACAAGTAAATCTTGCGCACTTATTGTTATATTAAATATAGTGCATAGCAGAGTAGGCAGAGGGAATTACAGGAATAGTCTAAACCCAGTGTTAAAACACTCCGTTACCCACTTTCCGCCTTTTGAGGCAGTGCGTGTAAGTTGTGAAACTCAATGCCGTGCTTCTCTAATTGCCAGAGTAAAGGAAATGAAAATGTAATCTACCCTCTCCTAGTGAGAATCGAACCTACGAACCGTCGCGCTTACTGACAGACCACTATAATAAATCAATATTTATTTAAAAAATAAAATAATTAGTTAAGTAAATAAAAATAAGATGATAAAATAATCAATTTTTCGTTATTTGAACATGTAACATTCGAGTAAATTAGAGAGTCTTTTAATCGTTCCACAAAAATACTGAGTTTTTAATATCGAATAATGTCGAAGAATGTTACTTAGAATCAATAAGCCTAGAAGAACAAGCTTGTATTTCTAGCGAAACTTTAAAGTTTTAAAGTAAACTTGAAAGTGCAAGGCTTTAGAGTCTATAGAATAAAATAAAAAGTGTAGCAAAAGAACAGCCAAGTATTGTTGTATCTTGGTATTGCAATTCCACCTATATTTATAACAAAGGAAAATTATTTATAAGTTTCTTTGTAAAATATTATGATTCTTGAGATTTTTACTAAACAGAAAATATTATTAACCTGTGAATACATTTTATATTTTTTATATACGCTAGTTTTGCGGAATTTGTGTCCAAATTTTTCGTTTGAATTTATCGTGTTGCATTATAAACTGCTATGGGTTCGATTCCCACTTTAGGAAAATTAGTTTCTCCGTTTTGAAAAATAGTTGCAATATACATATATAGCTAATATGCATGTTATTGTTATAAGATACATAAGATATGGCGTAAGCATATTAAAGCAGCAGTGTCAGTTTCTTTGGCTAAATTTCGTACTGGTAAAAATTTCTTAGTCGACAACAATTATTTTGGAACTGATTGTAAATCAACATTTAGAAGCAAAGGGTTTCTGTCGGTATACAACGTCTATGTAACATTAATCCCAAAGAAAATAATTTTAGAAATCGAAGGAAAGTATTGATAATGTCCCGGTAAACCTTTCGAGCCCTTAGGGACATCTTATATTTATGGATTTCAAAAGATAGGGTTGGGTTTTAGCTTTCTGCAGCGGGGTGACTTGGAAAATGGTTTTTACAGAGTAATTGATTTATTTTATGTTTCTATAACTTCCGGTCACACGTTTTTCTCGTTTACACCCAGATGCAGAGAGTATGAGACAGTACCATGTCACTAAGATAGCTAGCCAGAAGTTTTTTTTATTTCCTTTCCGTATTAGTTTTATAATAATAATAAAAATAATAATACTTTATTGTACACCATAGATAAAATATGCAAAAAAAAGAAGCATACGTGAAGAAATAATGTACAGCAGCCGACCTTACCGCTATAAGAGATCTCTGCCAGGCAACCTTAGGACATAGGCGTATTCCGAAACGGTAGGCGGTATACTTGCTTAATTTCAATATAAACATACATAGACATATATAAACTCATACCTAAATAATAATAATTAATACTAAACATACTTATAACGTATATCTAGCCATACATAAAAAAAGAAAAATAAAATAAGACAAAATTCCTATGTGATCAACTTCTATCTATGTAATACTCATATATTTACAAAGTATATATTTACGACTAATCCAATAAGTAAAACAAGTAATAAAATAAATAAGTAAATAAATAGAAATAAAGGACAATGACGGTGCTACATATAATTACATATAATTTTTTTTTATTTTTTATAGCTTCACGCTTTTATCCCGCACATGGCAGGGTAGGCAGAGGGAACTGCAGGGACCGTGGGAACCTAGTGTTAAGACACTCCGTTGCTTAGTCTCTGCTTTCTCCGTCCCCGCTTTCCGCCGTTTTAGAGGCATTGCGTGTTGAGTGGCGGAACTCAACGCCGCGCTTTGCCTAGTTTACCAGAGCGAAGAAAATGGAAATAGAAAAATCCATCTTCCCCGACTGGGGATCGAACCCAGAAACCGTCGCGTTACAGGCAGACGTTGTGCCTCTGCGCCACGACGGTCCTCATAAATATAATTTAGAGAACTATATTAATAAATACTAAAAATAATAATGATAATAATTTAAAGAGCAAGATAGTGTGATTTTAGCAGAGACTTGAAGCGATTAAAACTCTTGGCACGTCTAATATAGATAGGAAGGGAATTCCACAGCCGAACAGCTTTGGCTGTAAAGGAGTTGGTAAAAAAGAAAGTAGAATGAGAGGGCATTTTAAGTATATAGGTAATGTATATATAGGTATCTTAGAAGACCGACTAACTTTACAATAAGTTTTTAATCTTGTAGCGATGTAGATTGTTTTTAGAGGATAGGATATTAATATTAATATTTTGGTCTTGTTAAATAATAAAACAATTAAATATACTGTATTAGTATTATATTCGTTAGTTTTGGTTACTTGACGAAAAGGAAATAACTGTTTGTGACAATCAAAATGTACGAATACTTTGAGAAAATAACTTAAATCTATCCTCTCTCTCCTATAGCAGTCTATAATACGAAACATTTGTTCGTATGTAATGACAAACCCCAGTAAATGATGTCTCTTGACAACCCAATCCTCATTGTAGCTTGAAGCACGAAAGTCATGCTAAAATAAAAACACTTTCCATAGCGTAGTGACAGCGTCAGGGCCAACAAACAATAGGTAAACCTTGCTTGTGGGAAACCTGGGTCGAGATTTTATCCCCAACAATGATATGACAGCGACTACAACTATTTAAGTGGTAGGGGATCTTAGGATTAACATCACTTTTAGTTGCAAAAGGACGTAAATATTTAGGTTCGTCTCCGTTTTTCATTCGTTTTCTTTAGTTTTCCGTTGGCACATCAGCCCGATGAATGCCATAATGAGGCTCGAGTAATAACAACTGTCTGTTATCTGACATTATAAACAACATATACAGACATTTACTATAACATAAAATATAATAAAAAAAACATACAAAAATGTCTACCGTATAAAATTTTAAATTAGAAAATAAGCAGTAAAAATTTTATCATTAGCAAACAAAAAGTGGAGAGTGGAGTGTTATATCACTATATGATTACTTTCTATTTACTTAAATAAATTGTAGGACAAGCTCTCAGCGTACATTACTAATTACATATACATATCACAAACATAATATCTCTAAGGAGTTAATTTGTCAGAACAAAAGGCGTTACAAAACACCTCGCGCGCCGACTAATGAGAGGAATGCCGTGTAAACAGCCTTTATGACACTTCTGAATATGGAAGTTGTAGCTTTGACCCGGCACAATTAAAACAACTTGACACAGAATTTAGAAATGTATATGATTCTCGTACTCATGAACATGCGTTTCAAGAAATATTTGCTTTAAGTTGCTTCTTTCAGTCAACTGCGATTTTTATTGGTTAAATTAAAGTTAAAAGTGGTGCTAATTTACATTCTTCACCTTGCTATATTATTATTAGTTTGGTACGTGATATACAAGACAGGTTTTCGATATTCAACATAATGCTTATAATATATATGTGAAACGAAACGATAAACATTTTTTGTGTGAAGTGTGTAAAGATAAATAATGAAAACTATCTATGAATATAATTTAATTCTACAAATAAAACAATTGTGTAAAAAAGATTAAATAATTATGTCAATATTTTGTGTAAAGCATGTAAAAATTATTTAATTATATTTATTAGCAAATAAACATAATATATATTATTTATAATATACACATACATACATATATATGTCACAAAATTAATTATAAAATATATATTTTGGGAACACCAAAGTATATTTTACACTGTATAAGGCTATTTACATAAAATTGTATTCTCGAGTTCACATTCCTTTGTTTTGTCGTCTCGATGCTGTCATAAAACTTGTGGAGTTGCAGTTCATTTGCAAGTTTTGTTTGTTGCAGCTGTGCCAAAATGTTTCTGTCACTAAAGTGTAAATTGTTGATAAAAGATGAATTGTTCGCTTCTCCATTTTAAGTTGGATATCATAAAAATTAAAGTTTTGAACTTATTTGTTTTTAAATTTTAAGTAATATAGACATGTTAAGTGGCGGAACTAAACGCCGTGCTTTATTAGAATTGCACTCACCAACCATCACGTAATCTAACCTTAAATAAATAGCAAGACAATAATAAGGCACGTAGTAATAAGTATATACAGTGTAATTATGAAAAATCATTTAAATATGCCAGGAGATCTGTTGTATCCACAGTAATACCAAAACTTGTCTTAACTTTTATAAATTGTATTTTTTCTTCACCTAATAGGAATTGAATTAGAACCCTCGGTGGGTGAAATGGATGGATGGATTATGTGAAATGAATGGATTAAGTGAAATCAGCTAATTTTGATTGAAAGATTTGTGTATTATATTAAAACATATTGACAAGATCTTATAAAATTTTTCTGGACTGGCCAGCGTCTGCTGGGTCCACAAGTTGTTATTAAGTCTTATCAAGAACTATTCATTCAAGCTTAATGTAAAGTTAAATGAGTCGATTGTCTGTAATAATGTTTACAATTCCATTAAAAATTTGGTGATAATGTCATTACAGATTTCATCCCACCATTGCCTTACAAAAGCTGTTAGATAGAAGTATGAAATAAATCGTCAGGCATATTCGAAACTTCGCACATTACAACGTCGATCATAAAGAGAAATTACACTTAAATGTGAATTCCGAAACAGCTTTAATGAATTCTTACGACACAGAATATTAATTAAAATGTTTAGTAATGTTGCTTTGTAATATTATTTGTGACGATTATGTGTATTACTCTGTACATGTATTAACGAGGTTGTCAATTACTTTATTCATTTTTGTTTTACATCATGACTCAGTATGTAGTGTAGGTAGTAGTGGGTTCAGTCGAAGACAGTAGGTTGCCAAGTGTGTTAAAAAGTAAAGTGTGGAGAAAATCTTGACTGTTGAGTATATTAAGGTTTTCATAATTACTAGCAGTTTACGCTTTTGAGGGGTGGTAAAGTTATAATATTTTTTTTTTTGTAAAAGGCAAAATTTTTAAGATAATTGGCTAACGTGTAAAATTTGTTTAATCAATTCTCAATTGAACTGATCAAGTTCGAATATCGACTATATTTTTATCAATCTACCTTTTGAGATCTTTAAAACGGTACCAAAAGTTAAATTGTACGCCAAAAATTAACCTCTAAGTAAGTGCAATTAAAACGCGTCCACAAATAATGTATAATGATATATAATGAAATGAAATGATGATAATAATGATTTTGATAATGATAATGATAAGGAATTATTGTCAAATTAAAAAAAAAATGTATTACGTGATTCAAAATACTTCAGTTTTATAGGATAGCATTTATAGAACATAATGTATTTATTTATTTGCGCAAATTGAAAATAAAACAATATGATGAAAGAAATAAGCCAAGGTTTACAAACATTTTTTAAAAAATATATATGTTTCTATTTTTTGTATATTAAAAAGATTATTATATTTTCAATAGGTCTGTCTGAATCATTAGCTATTGGTATATATAGTTCAGCAAAAAGGCTTAGACACTCTATTTATTAAACAATTTTTAATATAGTTTTCAGATATTCCGATCTATGCGTTGAGTGTACAGTGTAGTGTACATAAGTCAGTCAATTGTATAGACTGCATTTTATCATGATTTAAGGAAATATAAGTAGAGATCAAATTTACGATCTTTGTCTTTTATAATGAAAAAAATACTGCATCACGATAAAAAATGACACTAAAAATGAATAAAGATTTTACACTAATCTGTTACTGATGTAGAATTTATATGTTTGTTGATTTGTTACAGCATGATGGATGACCATACTGGTTTAATAACGGCGTCATGTACACATGTCACATAGCTCGTCGGAACGCATTGCTTTTTAGGTAATATTTGACCAAGACGTTGTGGCTTTTTATATTGTAAGTTTTATATAAAAAACTTAAAGTTACGTACTTAAAATAGTTTTTTTTTTTACTTAATTTATTATGGTTTTTACAATTATTCTCATTCATAATATTATAATTACGTCACTCTTATTTTTATTCACTTCAGGGTACACCAATGATTTAATAAAGAAAATAGAAGCACAAATAGTGTTCAATACAATACCTGCTAATTTTTGTTTCTTATATTTATACCGTGGCTATCACTATTTTTTAAACGAAACTGAATATTTTTAACGAAAACACCGCCGCTGTCATTGTCAGAATACCCATTTTAAATTTTTCCTAGAAATAATTTGCACTGCTCCTTTTTGATCCATAAATACGTACTCAAATCTGCAGCGTTCTCCTAAATCAATTTTCTATTATTTATAATTTAACTAAAATAAATAATATCAACACCCGTAAGTTATCTCACGATTCTAACAGTGAAAGCAGAAGAGCAATAACAGTGGGGAAAACGAGGAATCGGTAAACTGTAAAAAATTACCATTTAGCCTAAAGTTTATAAAAATTTTCAAAAATAATAGTCATATTTTAATTTATTTGGTTGGTAGGATCAGTAAGATTTAAAAAAACCATGATGATCCATGTTTTTTACTACGTTTTCTCAAAAACCATTTTACCTGATATATTTTTGCTAAATGTGGATAGACGAAATTATTAAATGTAAATATTATTCAGAACAATATAAAAACTTATTAGATACAATTAATATGAGGCACTTTACATACCAATAAACAAATAATTAATCTACAATAATTTCTCTTTCTAGCAGGCACCTTTTGTACTGAGGACTTTTATAGAAACGAGGCAGGCACTCCATTAATTAATAAATTATATAAACCAAGAATAAAAAATGAAATAGTTACCACTATAAGATAAAATATATATGTACATTGTACATCGAACGCCGTCCTGTCATCATAGAAAAGCTTCTGGCAAGAGGGAATTAGATAAATTGCGTATGTTTTAGTCATTGTAATTTCGATTTATTTTTTTCCCATTCGACACAATGTTATTGGCAGTAAATCGTTTGCGATATTGCACTATCGTTTTTATCATAATTTTCTTTATGTCGATCTAATTTATAATTAAAGAAGTATCATGAGTAAATGAAATAGATTCTTAACGTAAACATAGAAAGGTACTAATGATAGAGTGTAACAAAAACTAGAAAGTGCCCTACCTGAGCTTTGAAACCAACCCTGATCTACAAAAAACAATCAAAAGCTTTGATAACCACTGAAAAGAGGATTTTTATAAAAGAGTAATTTTAAATGAGATATCTAAAAAATAGTTCTCAAAAACATTACATTTTTATTAATTTGTACTTATATCTATGGAGATATTATAGAATAATCAGTCAATTAAAATAGATTACACTATAATTCTGTTATTGTACAATAATCTATTTTAATTATATCGGTTTTTCATGAACTTCAAATTTCCCACTAGTACTAATTATTATATATTACGTATTTTCTATTTTGTTATTTCAAGTTAATATTTTATGTTTCAAGTATAAAGATTTAACTAAAATATAATAACTTAATTTTGATAAATATTTTCTGCAATTTATTTGTGATTTTCATGTGTAATTTATTTGGTGTAAGTTATTAAACCACATTTCGTTTTACTAAACATTATAAAAGCTCGTTTGCGTAGATAGAATTAATTACTAAAATCTCACAGGGTACTCTACAGGATAAAGTATAAACTTAAATATTAATTTAAACGTAGCTTTTAAGAAAATGAATACAATAAGCTGTTACTTTTCCACATGAATTCCAATAACCCGCTTTAAGGAGCTTTGAGATGAGAGCGTACGCGAGAACTGCAGCCCAAAGTTAGTTAGGATAATAAAAACGTCGTTTCTAAAATTAATTTGTCCGTAGCTGTACAATTTTGTGGTTAAAATGAAAGAAAGAAAATTAGAACGAAATGTAGAGTGGAGTAACTTGTGAAAATTTCATTTTGGTTGGACACAAAATAGTTAACGAAATTAAGCTCGGTGAACGTGAGGCGAATGCTGACGGGCGTCTAATGAAGCGACTGGCTCCCTCACGAAACATGAGAGATACTAAAAAATAATAAATAAACCACTTTATCAACGTAGCACCGGATTTTTTATATCGTGAATGTGGAAATTGTCGTCCCATTTGCATGTACTTTTTGAAATATTGTTTATTATTTGACGAAGTGCAAAATTTGGAAAGATTGTTAAATGTAAATGAATTTTAGTGGCATTTTTTTCAAGAAATACTAGTTAGTAGTTTTTTTAGAAATATTAAGTAGTAGATTCAGGCATTGATTGAATTTGTACACATAAAAATGTAAATTTGTACTATTTTTAATGTTACCATATATGTGTGTACCATACATGTTTTTATCATAAATATTAATTTTCATACATATTAAATAGAAATAATATTAATAATTATGAACCCTTTTCTATTAATTATTTTTTACATTTATTGATACTTAGAACTCAGGCTATGGCTGATAAGTGAAAATGAAAATGAAAAATGAAAAATGAAAAAAAAAATGTTTATTAACAAAAAACAACATTATACAATGAAATGTCCGATGGTACCTACACTAGGTATTCCTGTGTCGTGGCTATTTTACAGTACATGTTTATTGTTGTCGGTTGTCGCTCGCTTATATTATATAATAGTTTAACAAACGTTGCATAATATAAGTAGTAATGTTGAAGTAACTTATAGATGGTCTTATGATAATGAATAGGTACTATACTAAGTGCGAGAAAAGATTTTCGGTGGTATCATAGGTCAACGAGGAGAGCCAAGAAATAATTTTTGTTTTGGCTTGTTTAACGGAGCAATGTTTAATATCACAAGCGTTGGCTACTTTATTGTAAATAAACGACTCAATGAAAGGACTGAAGCGTCTAGCAAAAGATGTCTTTATTATGGGTAAGGGGAGCCTATAGACCCGACGTTTGAGTAAAATTTTGTAGTTTTTAGAAGATATAGTTGAGTGATGAACTTTAAGTGCAATTTTTAATACGTATAGTTGTCGCACAAATAGAACTTCGCTTTCTTGATAAAGTTTGGTTGTTGAATAGTCGAAGGGTTTATTCAACATTGTTTTGAGCAGTGATCTTTGGGCTCGTTCGAGATGCATTAAATGCGTTTTGGAAGCGCTTCCCCAGGTACCAATGCAATAGGCAATCAGTGACTGACAGAGAGCAAAATATACGGCCCGCAAAGTGCTTAAAGATGCTGACTGTCGAAGTATTTTCATAATATTTATGATTTTGCGGACGCGACCAGAAAGAGATTTGATGTGAGCTGTAAAGTTCAAGTTTTGATCTATAAGAATTCCGAGATATTTTGCTGCATCTATTTTGGTCAGACCAATACAAGTGCATTTGTCACTGTATACACAGGTGTGAAGTTTTAATTTTAAAGTTGGATTAGGTGCAGAAATCACTGTTTTATGGAAACAGATATAATTTGTTTTCGATTTATTAAGCGTAAGGAGATTGTGAGAAAACCATGTAGATACGTGTCGTAAACCTACCTCAGCTTTTTCATATACCTCTGACCAAGTGGATCCTTTATAGATAATAACTGTGACATCTGCATAACAGATTATATCATCGTCTACATTAGCGTGTATGTCATTTATGTACATGATAAAAAGCGTGGGTCCGTAAGTGAATTACATAAATTTTTATACTTGTTTTTTAGCGTTATAAAATAAAATGGTAAAATAAAGTGGGGTCACTTGATGATGGTGATCACTCGTCAATGGCAAAAAGTGAGCTGAGAGTATATAAAAAAATATACTATGAAATAATGATTTTTTAATTAGTAAAGTAATATTAAATATAACAATTTATTATAAGATACTAACGATTTGTTTCAGATTTGTGATATTTAGTACTAAATGTCACAAATTATTTTATAAAAGATGGCAATTACAATAGTTACATTTTTAGATGTGAAATTGACCAATAGGTTCTGTTACATACGAGAGAAAAAATATTTCAATTAAAATTTCATAATATTCCAAAGAAAAATTCTTTGCAAAAATAGCTCATACAAAAGGAAGTTCAACAGCAAAAATTTTTTAGCTAAATATAACAATTACAAGATTTGGCTTTTATGGAGCTTTTATGCTTGCTTCATATTTCTTATAGAACTTTTAAAGTACAATGAATAATAATTTAGCAAAGAGCTTAACTGTATGTGCCAGGGACACGGGTTATTTGATTTTTATTTCAACTTGATATTCCTATAAGAAAAGGGTAATTATACAAATATTATTTCATAGAAATAAGTATATAAGATATAAAATAATAATAATATATTATTAATATACTTAACATGTAAGATTTATTAAAGGTTTATTTATTTGATATTGCGATACGATTTATGCGATATTGAATGAAATATCGTCTTGACGTCTGGACAGGCAATCAGATAGATGGACAACAAAGTAGACCTATAAGAGTCTTATGTTTTTCTTTTCAGATATTGAACCTTAAACATACTAAACCTTAATTAATATGATAACAAACTTGTGAGAGAGACAAAGCGATGTGATCTTATATCGATCTAGAATGATATTAATCTTAGTCACTTTTGATAAAGTCAAACGTTTGCAAACTTTAAACAACTTCATTTAATATGTCCCAAGTAAAAATATTTTGTATCTATAAGATATTAAGACTGTAAATATTAAAGTTATCAAATCAAATAAATCTTTTTCAGTAGAATAAGTGACCAAGTATTTACATGTGTCACTTTGCTTGTCGTGAAACTAATCAAATAAAAGAATAATTTTAAGACAAACGTTTACTGAAGTAAGCGCTTACAGCCTGACTAATATATTAAGTATATATATTCATATTTATGTAGGTGTATATTGATATACATAGATATCGCTACTATAAATTGGTCACTACGTGAAGGAAATTCTAACATATATAAAAAATACAGAAACTTACTGAAAACAATATATCATGCGACGTGAAAGACCTGTGTCCTAGCTTTTTATAACTTTTTTAACCTTAAAAGCTAAACGATGTGAAGTCTTAAAGTATATGAAGTAGTTAAGATTTGAGTCTTAAATCTTGGACTCGCTGCTATTCTGATTTATGGGAAGTTAAGTGCATGATTCGTTATTCCACTCGTGCTTTGCGGCAAGGGGATAGAGTAAAACACAGCTTACAAACTTTGTCCATCCACAGAATGAGCTTAGTATTGTAAGAATTCATTTGTTTCCAGTATATATTTTATTTAACAATTATTTATTTTGTCATGTAGGTAATTTTTTTATCAATAAAAGCTGGTCTAAGGTATTGTTCGTTTGATTATTGTGTTGTTATATCTTAGAGACCGTGGGAACCTACTGTTAAGACACTCCGTTGCTCAGTCCCTGCTTTCTCCGTCCTCGCTTTCCGCCTTTTTCGAGGCATTGTGTATTGAGTGCCGGAACTCAACGCCGCGCTTTGCCTAGTTTGCCAGAGCGAAGAAAAAATGGAAATAGAAAAATCCATCTTCTCCGACTGGGGATCGAACCCAGAAACTGTCGCGTTACAGGCAGACGTTGAGGCTCTGCGCCACGACGGTGTTAGTCTTCTTCTCTAAATGTACGAGTACTACGTATTTTAAAAATAGACTAACTATACATATTTTCTGACAGTTTAATAATAAATAGAGTGCGTGTAACAAAATATTTTTTAGATTTATAACGTTAATGAGATTCATAGTGAGATATAAGAAAAATGATAAAAGCTTTCGAGTACAGTTTCACGAGTATAGTGACAGCTCTACGCAGAAAGCTTAGTCAATAATATTATTTAGATTATTAGTATATAAATTACATGATTGTATAAAAATAATACAATTAAACAAATGATTTTTAATGTCATTTTTTTAGATTTTTTTAAAATTCGTCTTGGCCTATTTAATTCACAAACGTCGTCGTCGTTTGTGAATTAAATAGGCCAGTCCGTAATGATAATAAAAATAATAATTCATACATTTTGTTAAGAGATACACTTAGGTGGCAATAGAGAAAAAAAATAAGAAATAATGCTATAAATATCTAAAATGATAAATAAAATTAATTTTTGCATCCTAAAACTGTTTTTTTTTATTTATTTTTTTTATAGCTTCACGCTTTTATGCCACACATGGCAGGGTAGGCAGAGGGAACTGCAGGATACATATGAACCTAGTGTTTAGACACTCCGTTGCTTAGTCCCTGCTTTCTCCGTTCCCGCTTTCCGCCTTTTTTGGGGCATTGCGTGTTGAGAGGTGGAACTCAACGCCGCGCTTTGCCTAGTTTTCCAGAGCGAAGAAAATGAAAATAGAAAAATCCATCTTCCCCATTGGGGAACAAACCCACAAGCCGTCGTGTTTACAGGTAGACGCTTACGCCTCTGCGCCACGACGGTCCTCTAACTAAAACACGACGGTCCTCCAACTAAAACATATATTAACATGTATACATATTTTTAAATTGTTACATTATTGCAGGCTAAAGCATTAAGCTTAATTTCATAATAAAATTAACATTTTTAATTTTTATTTTTTAAGCACTTACTTATAATCCCAAATAATCCCTTTACGTTACCGGATCGAACTGCGATTTCAGTGAACCGAATTCTATGAATCTATCAAATATTAAAATTACGTAGTCTGTTTGTACAATATCCGGTTTTAAAAATTCAAATGCAGCAATCAGCAGGAAGTGACGTGGCAAAGTGGCGCGCAATGAAACGACATTCCATTCGCTCAAACGTGCCAACCTGTGACAAGCAATTTTACATTTTATTTTCATGGTTTACTCTATTGGAATAGAATTTTATTGGTTAGTTATTTTTATACTTTATTGTTGTAACGTGAAAAAATATACGTCCATTAGTACTAGAACATTTTTATGAAGAGTTTATAAAAGCTTTATTTTTTGTGGAATTTTTGGACTTAGTACATTGAGATAGTTAATTTCATTCAAATAATTTAAATTGAATAAATAATGTTGCTATAGTTTTGTTTTGTTTTGATATATTTGTTCATGATATGAGTTGTTTATATGAATTGTTTAATTGGTCAAATATTAAGCAATTTGAAAACGATTTTACTAGTATTTTTGTATCATTCCTATATATGGTATTATAACCAAAATATTATTTTTAGGTAAGACGTTAATTTTGGCAACATCCTCTTATATTTTTAGTTATTTCAGAATGTCACTATCATGTTTTTCTTTCAAGTCTTTTCGTATGTGATATTGGCTTCCAACTACCGCAATCAGTCAAGCACTTGTTGGTTTCACAATTGCATCAAGAAATCTAATTAATAAAAATTTTTAGGCAAACAAAACAATATTGAATGATAATAAAACTCTCACACACTCACCGCATTACAAATCATTAACATCTTAAGACAAGTTGCGGCGTTGACTTCCGGTATCGAACACTCGAATTTAAAATAAAACTCATAAAATAAGTACTAAATAAAAAAAATTAACGCGAAAATCAGAAAGTCTATATTTATTTTTAAAATAAAAACCAGTCCTATTTTTTACTTATTTTATGTTATTCGTAAACGAAATAAATCCGATAACGTAATCGATATGAACTAATCTTAACTTCTATTGCGTGGACACAATCGCCTGTAGTTCAACACAACTTTTGATTGGGTCAGATGCTGTCAAAGTTTGAAGATTATTTTTTAATTTGTATCAAATAGTAAATATATAGTATTTAAATATTGATTTTAATAAGATTGTGAATAATATTTTAATTCCGTATTTATCAAAAAAATTATAGGATTGTCTTGTCAATTTATAGATTGCCCAACCTCTATTGCTATAGTTTCACTTACTAGAGAGGGAAATAGTAATTTTCTCCTGAAAGATATTGAACCAACACCCATTATTTGTATTAAGACGCTGCTGCTACAAAAATATGATTAAAGAAATGTTTTTAAGATAAAAATATATACTATAAATATCATCTACAACCATATTTACTTGAAAATTTTTTTTATAGATTACTTTAGGAGCTCTGGCTAAACCAATATCCCGTAGACCTTTTATATTTGAATTGCTCTTACTTTTCTTTGTTTATTGTCAGAAGGAAATCTTTAGATAAACTCGATTATAAGTAATTGATACCCTCACCCTGAGGAGATGGTAGTAATAAACAAAATAAAAACAATCATATAAATTATATTTTGCATTATTATTCTTATTATGATTATATCGAAAAACTATAACTCAATATTGCATTGAATGTTAATTCAAATATGACGAAGAAAGATCTTTTTTTAGCTTCATAAGCTGTATGAGCAAGTGACATAACACTCTGTTTTATGTTGCCAATTTCATTAGAGACATTACGGTTCTAATATACACTGTTAGTGACAAAAGTGAGGAGTTGACTATAATCAACATTTCATTCATTTCAATCATTCATATGCATTTCTAGCACTGACTCTATAGAGTCAGTGTTAGAAATGCATGATATGTATGTGTAAAATATTCGTTGTAATTTAATTAGTATGCGAATAGATAATTTGAGGACAGTCGTGGCGCAGAGGCGCAACGCCTGCCTGTAACGCGACGGTTACTGGGTTCGATCCCCAGTCGGAGAAGATGGATTTTTCTATTTCCATTTTCTTCGCTCTGGCATCTAAGGCAAAGCGCGGCGTTGAGCTCCGCCACTCAACACGCAAATGCCTCGAGAACGGCGGAAAGTGGGGACGGAGTAAGCAGGGACTAAGTAACGGAGTGTCTTAACACTAGGTTCTTATGGTTCCTGCAGTTCTCTCTGCCTATCCTGCCATGTGCGGGATAAAGCGTGAAGCTAAAAAAATAAAAAAAAGATAAATTCTATTTTTATTAACATTTTTTTTCTTTCTTCTTAATATTCTTCAAGTAGTTTCTAATCGAGGATCTAAAATGCTTTATTTTACGGAAATATAATTACACATATTATATGTCTCCCATTTCCAACCCTCTATTTGGCAATAAACACAAAATCTTAGAGGAAATTACAAAAATCTACTACACAATGTTCATTGACCATAATAAATCAAAACGGAAACGTAATAAGCAAAATAGCATTTTCTAAGGGCGACGGCCACTCTGTCATTAGTACAATCTTTTGAATGGTTTCCCCCTAACCGCATTTGTAGCAATAAATATGTAATTCCACTATTACCATTTGTCACGTCAGTCCCAATGTTTATTTCTTTGGGATATGTGAAATTAGCTATTAAAGTTAATATATATAAATATATAGACAATATAAAATAAAATACATACATCCACGTTGTATTCTTCATATATTTAGGCCTTTGAAGGCATCTTGCGTAGAGTGTTGGAACTCAATGCCACGCTTTGTCTTTGTATTATGTCGTTAGTGTGGCAAAAGAAAAAGATGAAATGAAAAATTGTTTATATTGACAGAAAATTGAATCTACAATCGTTGCATACATGTGTGGCAGCAGCCCCTAATATTAACCTCCATTTATATAAATTGTTTGATGGCATTGATAGGTGTTTTTGCTTATCGTAAAATTATAAAATTGACTTAAAATTATGTACTCAATATTTTATAACTATCGCATTTTTTGAATTTCAGGTAGAAAATGCATTGCTAATATATTATAAAATAATTAACTAATAGTGTTTAGAGCTGAATGAAAGTACTCAACGTGAGCTCAAATAAACTATATGTTGAAATTTCTCATTGAAATCGGTTCAATACAAAGACGGTTTTACTGTCTATTGGCAATAGGCGAGGCCAAGCAACGATCGGAAGCTGTAAAAGCCTTTACGACAAATAAAACTAGGGTCGGGTTTAAGTATGATTACAATATATAGCTAACTTCTAATAGATCGTGCTGAGGTATCATACTGGTTAGTTAAACTGAGTACGCGTCGTTTTGGTAAATCGGTGTCCTACACGGTCAACTTTTTTGAATTATTTATTATAATTACTACATATATATATATATATATATATATATATATATATATATATATATATATATATATATATATATATATATATATATATATATATATATATATATATATATATATATATATATATATATATATATATATATATATATATTGACTATGATTGCAATATTATTTTTACAAAAATAATTCACCTTCTTAAGTACATAAAAGTATATTTCCCCAAATTAAACAAAAGAAAATTTTAAACAAAGTAAAATATCGTCTATAGAAACATACAGCAGTAAAATAAAAATTGGATTCAGACTTCTAAAAGCTCGTTGTTAACATTTCCGCTCTTACAGTTGATGCGTAAAACGAGTGTAAATAAGAACTTTTATTCTTGATTCATTTGAGAACTTTTATTATAAAACTCAGCTTCATAAAAAGAAATAGTCACTCACAATATTTAAAGCGGAGAAAATATATTTTATAACACTTAGGCGTCATAAAAAAAGTTTCCAATTTGAGAACAAGCCGGTTCCATCCGTTTTATAAAGCTGTAAAAAATACCTTGTAATTTTATATACGGTGGAAAAAAGTTATGACGATGACAAACTGTTGGAAGTTACTTTCGGCTCACATTTACGTCGCAAAACAAAATCTAAGTTCAAAATAACAGGAGATGAAGCTAAAATAATTTACGTGAACAAGTTCCAAAATGTTGTTTCCATGTATTTGTGCTGTAAATCTCTATATAGCCGCGGGGAATGGTGTTTTTGACTTTGACACCGCTGATTGCGCTTGATATCGTCACGAAGCGGACACTGACATAGACGGTTAATGCTAACTAAACAGTCCGCTTGCTTTTGCTCAAATAAATTCTAGTCTTATGCCAATTTTTGTTTTGTATTAACTATTTTTTTATGAAAGTTTTGAAATTACACGTTACTTTGAGATATATTTAATAAATAAAAATATTACTTACATAACTTTCATGAATCTTATTCTAATATTATTTAAAGTGTTATATACTCAATAAGTAAAGGAAATATTTTGATACTTAAACATATCCTGTGCCGGGGTTAAATCATGCTTACAATTTTTTTAATATATTTTAAATATTAACTAGCTTTATTTTAAATTTTCGTAAAATAACTATTATTTGTAAATGTATTAAATAAAGTTAGTTAATAATAAAAAATAATACTTCTATGAAATACATACTCTGTGTTAGTAATATGCCCACGTGAAAGGGCCCCTTTGTTGATTAAAATTGAATGCGGACGAAATCATAATAATAATTATGCGGGTTCTTGAAATTGTACTGTTTTCGTTTATAAATATACTCTCAGGTTGAAACTTTTTATTCGATATTATTATTGTTATTGAAGAATACATAATAATGTGTACTTTCTTTGTGATTTATTTTTACTCGTATCGTCGTTATTGTACGTAACTACCTGATGGTAAAGAAAAATCTGTGAAAAAGCTAACGTGGCTTAGTGTTAGAGCGACGGGTGAAGGTTCAATCCAAAAAATAATTCGCTAAAAATTTTAGCGATTTATATAACCGCTATAATAGGTCAATAGCATACCTGACTGTGGAAAATTCACGGGATTGGTTAGAAACTTTATCCTAATACTGATTTGGTAGTAAAAACGCCTAAAGCGGTGGCAGACGACTTCATAAGTAAAATCACAAACAGTTGCATAATATATGTAAAAATAGTCATCATCTCTTCACATGATCACGTTGGATTCTACATGGTGCCCCAGAAAAGCCCATTAACTTGTCCTGGATGTGGCCTCAATAAACTAATTTGTGATCAAGTCAATTTATATTATAATTATATTTACATATTAAAATATAAATTGACTATGAATGACTGAAAGTGTCAATATTTTACTCTGATTTAATTCGCGAGTACTGGGTTCGATATCTGGGAATGAACTTAAGAAGATAAAAAACAGCGTTGAGTTTCGCAAGATTCTTTGCCTATTGTACTATATATGTGTTATAGACATATCCTAAAATACCAAAATAATACTTACTTAATAAATTAAACCTACTAAAATTGTTTTACTTTCCTAAACACGTAACATGTGTTTTGGTTCTAGAATACATTTTATGAACCGTGAAATATTATTTACTACTTTATGGATCATAATTTATTGTTTTATTACCTTCAGTAAGTGAGAAGTTACACAAAATATGTGAAATATTGTTTTGATCTCTATCAAAACAACATTTCATATATTTTGTACTATTGTATATTTTTACCGCTACGTTGGTATAGATTGACACTGTTCTTTCCAATGTAAGTGTTTAATTATAAATATATATAAATATTTTCTTTCATTATTTATATTATGTGAAATAAACACGTTTAAATATTTATAATTTATTTATTTTATATATAAGCTATATAAACATATTTATAATATGACTAATACTTAGTGTAGAGCCATAATTTGCACAATTAAACTATTTAAAGTTTACCACAAGGTATTTTTTTACTTGGAATTCAAAGGAATTTTTTAATATATTTTTTAAAATATAATGTATATCAAATAAAGCTCTGTAACGTCCGCAAAAATCAACCTTCTAAAAAATGTACGTTATTATAATATACGCGACATACATAACTGCTCAAAAAATTGTATGCAGATAATAGATAAGAAGTGCGTGATGATTATATTGTTATGTTTGCGTGTTGAATGACTAAACTACATATGGCGCTATGTCTCTTAGAGCGTGAAAATGAAAAAGCTCATTCCCTCTTGTCAAAAGCTTTTCCACTGCGACAGGACGGCGTTCGATGTAAAATGTACATTTTTCTTTTTTTAGCTTCACGCTTTATCCCGCATATAGGGTAGGCAGAGGAAACTGCAAGATCTATACGAACCTAGTGTTCAGACACTTCGTTGTTTAGTCCCTGCTTTCTCCGTTCCCGCTTTCCGCCGTTTTCGAGGCATTGCGTGTTGAGTGACAAAACTCAACACTGCGCTGTTGCCTAATTTGCAGAGCGAAGGAAATGGAAATAAAAAATTCCATTTTCCCCGAGTGGGAATCGAACCCATAAATCGTCGCGTTTACAGGCCGACGCTACGCCTCTGCACCACGACGGTCGTCAATGTACATATATGTATATGTTATATTATAATTGTCACGGTCTTATCTTTATAGTTGATTTATATAATTCATTAATTTAATGTACTTTCTGTCTGTAATATACCTAATACTCTGCGAATATTTTTGTTGTACAAAAATAATAATGTAGAGCTTCATTCTTTTTTAGGTAAACCATATATAATTTATATTATTCTATTATTATTGAGGACTCCCTGGCGAGCATGCATGAAGAGGTTAATGACAGTGGACGAGGCGAAAGATTTATTTGGCGCTCCGTTCTCTCTGACTACCCCGCTAGGGATAGAGCGTGAAGATATGTATGTATGTATGTATGTATTATTGAGTAAAACTAAATGAACACATACAGTCTAATATGAAATGTTTTTATTTTAGTAGTAATTATATAAGTTTAACACTGTACAACGTACATAGCCCTGCTATTCCCGCATAAGTAGAGATTCAATGTACTATGTTAATTAATTTATGATATTATTTACGCTTATTAGGTCAAAATTGTAGCATGTTATATAAGTAATTAAAACAATGGCTCATTACATTAAACTAAGAATAATGAGGATACGTGTCTTAAGAGATTATTCTACGATAAAGGTATCATTCGTCACTGTCAGCTTTTAAATACCTAAAGGATCTATTCGAATACAATATTGTAAATCTCTATTATTGTTTGTGTGATATTAAACTTGTTATCGCACAGAGAATAGTCTTAATGTGAACGCATGGTTTTGGGTTCGATTGTGAATTTTATATTTATTTCTTGAATTTTACCGTAATTAATAAGAAATAATAAAAAAATTGAACAGAAATAAGGGAACGGAGTGTTTTAACACTAGAATTTCTTTATCTATTATTGCAACTTAATATGCCTTCACAAAGCTACATGAGGTGCATCTTCATGGAGATGCACAAGGCTAATAGATTTTGTAGATGCGTATGTTAAACAATGCTATAGCAATTCAACAATATTGAGTCGAGCTTTTATAGGTGTAATAATTTGTCTCAATTTATTTACTAAAATGAAGAAAAATAATGAATACAATTCAACGGCCTCCTTATTATGTTAGCATTTATTTTGAGTCGTCGAATGTTTTTGTTAAGAAATAATGACATTTGAGTTACAGCGTACAATATCCGTCGTGGCGCAGAGGCGCAACGTCTGCCTGTAACGCGACGGTTACTGGGTTCGATCCCCAGTCGGGGAAGATGGATTTTTCTATTTAAATTTTCTTCGCTCTGGCAACTAAGGCAAAGCGCGGCGTTGAGTTCCGCCACTCAACACGCAATGCCTCGAAAACGGCGGAAAGTGGGGACGGAGTAAGCAGGGACTAAGTAACGGAGTGTCTTAACACTAGGTTCATATGGTTCCTGCAGTTCCCTCTGCCTACCCTGCCATGTGCGGGATAAAGCGTGAAGTTAAAATATATATATATATATATATATATATATATATATATATATATATATATATATATATATATATATATATATATATATATATATATATATATATATATATATATATATATATATATATATATATATATATATATATATATATATATATATATATATATATATATATATATATATATATAATTGTATATCTTAAATGATTACATTTCTTAAATAAAATTTTCAAATAATATACTGTATTATTTTAAAAAATATAAAATTTTTTTTTTCTACCTAATGTCCTAATAATCGATATTTTGCTTAAATTTTCAATAACAACAGTCGAATAGTAAATTCAAATAGGCTTATTTTGCGTCAATGTATTAGGTTGATTAAATTTTACAGTTTTGATTTTATTAAGGCTTAAGTACAACTTGGGGAAAGTTTGATTAATTTGTTAGCAATAATATCAATGTCGGTCAGACACGTCAAAAATTTAAGATAGAAATTGTTTTATTTCATCTGTTGACTTAAAATTAATTAAAAGGATTTCGTGGTTACCGTTCTTACAAAAGCAATGGTTGTGGGTTCGTTTGAATTAATCATTGATTTTTATTCTTTAGTTCAAGCCGACAGAGTGCAGCGTTTAAGCTCTAAGTGAAAGTTTAAAATGCAGGTTTTTTTCAATAACTATCTTTCCGTTGTATGTAGTTTGAGTCGTATAACGTAGTCATCTGCTACATCTGTATATTTATATATATTTATATGTATAAAAGGTGTTCATTTGTAATGTTAAACTACAACTAAGTGAAACCATCCAAAATATAATTTTCACAAGCTAGCTTATTGTTTACTGAAATAGATTTCAACGATATTTCCAGTACCTATTAAGTATTTCCTGTCTGTTGCCACTTGCAACCTAGTTTTCAGATAAGAAGATTTACCAAAGCATTGTATTTCCTTTGTAGTACCGACGATGTCTTGTGTTAATCGTATTGTGGCGCTAGTTCGGTATAGTTTACACCTTACCTACCTTACAAAGAGATAGTTAGGTAATTTTTATTGAAACAAGTTTAATTTAATATATATTTTTATAGAAATACATGAGACGACCTTGTTACCTACAAACTATGTTTACCTAATCATCACATTGCATACTCCATTCCAAATAGAAATCTGTTTTTAAAAATATATGAAATATAGACAAATTAAATATTTCTTTCGTTTAAGAAAAAAATATAAATATATCATATATCCTATGTTTTTCTGCTTCACGCTATATCTATATAGGGATAGCATATAGGATATAGAAATTCGAGCAATTCCAGACATTGCGTGTTGAGTGATGGGAACGGACGTCTTTATTTGTTAACCAGTACAATAATTTTTACTTATATTACTACCAGATATTGGCGTGTGCTTTTTCAAATTCATTTTTATATATTAAACATATGAAAATGCTAACAAGTAATCAATTTTGCTTTGATAAACGCTTGAACGTTTCACCCACAGCATATTATATTGATAAATCAAAGGAGTGTAAATAAATTTACGAAATTGCCTATCTCCGCCATTAAGCGGAATCAATTCTGTCTTATCAAAGTCGATTTCGGTGTCAAAGGTGTATTTTTCTGCGAAAAATAACCGGAGCGTCGCGCAATCAAAGTATGGGGCGTCGGCGTTTACACATCGTCGCGTAAAATGCCTGCTAAATCATTCAACGCTGTGGCGGTACGTTTCGTACTAAAGGGTTATAATTTGTAAGCTGTTAACAAATTGTTGATTGCTAATTATAGTGCTATTAAATTTGAGAGAGTGGCTTTGCGCCTATGTTAATTTTAAAAATATATTTATATATAAATAAAGATATCCCATTCCTACCTTGATATAAAATATATATTTATTCATGTGTCTATATTATATAATTCGTCGTGGTGTAGATCTAAATCTACGCCACGACTTATATGCTATAGACAGATTGTATTGTATGTAAAACGTGATATAAAATTATATGAATATGTGAAAATTGCTTAATTGGGCCATTGTAGTCCTGTACTGACCCTGCCCTGACCAACGCATGATATCGATCTCCAATCAGATAGATTATTTTTTTGTTTTAATCGAGATAAGTGAGGCATTGAATATTGTCATTTCCACAAGTATTAAAATTGAAATAGTTAGTTGACCCTAACCTTCTTATCTCATAAATACATTTATTCACTATAATATATACCAACATAATGCTTGTTCACTACTAATCAGAGGCAAAGTGTCTGGTAATAAGGCGACAGTGAATCAAGCAATCATCAAACGAGACTAAATAAGACTTAACTTAAAGGCTTAACGTATTCCAATCTAACTTTAATACTACTATAACGAGATTATACTAACCTTATGAAATGCTAGTAGAAATGCGTCAAAGCCGTTTGTCTATCTTGCAATAAACCAATATAGTTCGCATAGAATGTAGAACTGATTGTAACTTAGATAGTGTTGCAATTAACTTAAATGTAAAGTGAAATTTATAAATAATGCGTATATATATATTGACGAATAAATAGTATTTGTACATTTTACATTCATTCATATTCTTCGGTTGTGCAATGGAATGCATTCACATTTTATTTGTTTGCTTAATCCTACTGAGTCTCTATGCTTAATCCTATAGATTATAAATTCAGCGGTTACGAAAAGAAATATTGGTTATTGTTATTTCTTTTTTAACTGCCAAAAGATATGTTGAATAAAGCTTTATTTTCTATCATTCGTCCATTCCTACTTATTTTATCTTAGTTTTAATATCTACAGTAATAGTATAAATATTGATATATTATAATATAAGATGCACTGTTGTATTTAGAGGTAAAATTAGTGTGTACTATGAAATGTTAAATTTCATTTTGTCCCGTTCACGTAGAATTTTTGACAAATGGTGTCTTAGTATTCTGCTACGATACTTAAAGTAGAGCGTTATCTGTTGGTTAGCAATTCACTATCAGAAGGGTTTTATATAAGCAGGTTATTATTAAAACCTTAGTCCCAGCTACAGTATTATAAAGTTATCATTGTATCATATAATATCGATAGTAATAACATTGGTTGACACATTGTTAGGATGATATAACTTTGAGGATCTCAGGCGCCAACTTTGATGAAACCAGCGCTGGAACTTGAAACTTCCTTCTCGTAGATAGCTTTTAAACAATGAGAATTTTGTACGCTATGTATACTTTAGTAATATTAAAAGTAATAACGCTTGTATATTGAAAAATTCCATTCCTACTTATTTTATCTTAGTTTTAATATCTACAGTAATAGTATAAATATTGATATATTATAATATAAGATGCACTGTTGTATTTAGAGGTAAAATTAGTGTGTACTATGAAATGTTAAATTTCATTTTGTCCCGTTCACGTAGAATTTTTGACAAATGGTGTCTTAGTATTCTGCTACGATACTTAAAGTAGAGCGTTATCTGTTGGTTAGCAATTCACTATCAGAAGGGTTTTATATAAGCAGGTTATTATTAAAACCTTAGTCCCAGCTACAGTATTATAAAGTTATCATTGTATCATATAATATCGATAGTAATAACATTGGTTGACACATTGTTAGGATGATATAACTTTGAGGATCTCAGGCGCCAACTTTGATGAAACCAGCGCTGGAACTTGAAACTTCCTTCTCGTAGATAGCTTTTAAACAATGAGAATTTTGTACGCTATGTATACTTTAGTAATATTAAAAGTAATAACGCTTGTATATTGAAAAATTAAATTATTTAATTTACTAATATATTATGAGTTTAATAAACTACTGCACCATAACCAGCCCACTATTAAACATGTAAATTTATTAATTTTATAGAAATTTTCTAATACGGTCATATATTTTATACGTGTTTATTTTATACAAAACGCAGTTTTATTTGTCAATCATTGCTCTCTTCGATGGCTACAATCGAAAGAAATAAAACTCAAAAGAGTCCATAAATGTAAATAACTTTAAGTAAATTATGGACGTCGTAGTCATATTGTTATTAGACACATAAAATAATTATAAAAGATAATATGAATAATAGATGGATAATAATAGAACAGATAAATAAAGGAAGTGTTTGTTTATAAATGCTCTCGCTGTCAAGTATGAGATTACATCACTAACTACACATTTATACGACTTCATAAATTTTATCATGAATACTCTATATATATATATATATATATATATATATATATATATATATATATATATATATATATATATATATATATATATATATATATATATATATATATATATATATATATATATATATATATATATATATATATATATATATATATTCACAATATTTTGATATTTGTGAATGCGTTCTTAACTAGCACATGTATGTACTGTAGTTTGGGGCACATTTATTATTGTAAGTAATGGAGTGATTTTCCGGGGAACTGCGGAAAATCGTAAGAACTTTTGAACCCGGTTCGAACTGACAGGTGACTGAGTTGATATTTTACTGCAAATTCAATTTCAGCTAACTTCAAGATGCAGGGATATAGAAGCAACGGATTTTCATAATGGTAGAGCTATGGACTGTTCTTTACGTATATATGTTACAATATTATTTGTACTCTACAAATATATTTGTAATTTTTTGGATAATAATCAGCTATGGATCATCGTGGCGCAGCGGTGCAATATCAGTGTGTAATAAAGACAAATGTGGGTTCATATTTCACTGTAAAGCAAAGTTTAGAACGAAGTAACGTAACAAGTGAGCAAGATTTATGTTTTTAAATTATTAATATTAAGTCATTCATGCTTCTGTATATTTCTTACATACATAATTTTGCACTGTAACTTAATAAAATTAAAATATTTATATTTTTATCTTTAGTTAAGGTCCCACAATTACTAGCCCGCTACATACGGTAAACAGCGTCTACCTGGAAAATCAATAAGATTGTTAACCTAACAGTAGGAGATAAAATGTCACCATTTTTACATATAATTTGTTTGAAGAAACGTAGCGTTAAGAACCCCTAGAGGTCTAGAAAGTTGGTTTCCCCATTCGATTTTAAGCTGACAGGTGACAGCAAGTTGACGGTGCACTATTAAAAATTCAATTTCGAAATGCTGCGGGGTATATAAATTAATAAATATTTTTAAGCTTAATAAGTTAAGTGTTACAGCCAAAAAAATTTCAACGTATTCAATTCGTCTGTCATATATTAGCTTTAATTTTTTACTGATTTTTTTTAGTTGTGTCTGTTTAATTTCTTGCCGTTACTATGCGTATCATCTCGTAATCTCTGTGATAAATTTATGCTTATTATATTGATTATGGAAAAATCGATCGGCGGGTGAACCTGCATTTGCATCAGTATAATACATACAATCGTTTTTTCACCTGATAATTGCAAAGTATAATTACGTGTAGCTCTGGAGGAATGCTAGTTTGGCGAAATTTGTCTGAAAAATTTTGAATGAATGATAATCATGCTGGAAGGACTTAATAAAAAAGAAAGAGCCAGTTTGATTTTTTTGTGTACGAGGTTTGCTTTCTCCGGCTGCATAATTGCCACATCCAATGGACATCAGTATGATTTTACGAGTTTATAACGTCACGAATACTTACAGACAGATGGACGTGGCGAGATTTGGGCCAGATTAATTTAGTTGTAAAAAGCTTAGTTTATTTATAAAGTCATACTAGTTTATGACCCTCATAAGCGTCAGTGTAGCAATGGTTTAGACGTATTTAAAATTACTCTAAAATGGTTTCAAAATCTTTATTAAAACAGAATTATATGGTTTTAATTGGTTTGACCTTTGGTTTAGTGTTGTGTTTCGTATTTTTCTCACTTTTTGTCCTATACTTCTTTTCGTTCAAATTTGTGACACTGTGGATTGAGGTTGCAGTGTGGCAAAACTATACGCTGCGATTTGTCTTACATAGTAAGTATATAAATATAGTTCATTTGTCTCAATTTGGATCAAACTGTTAACTATCGCGTTTATAGTAAGATGCTAACATGCTGCTTGTAATGACTCGGGGCCAATAAAACACAGTTTTGATATTTGCGGAGGATATATAGTATGACGTGCGCACTCGGCTAAGGCAGGTGTTAGACTGACGTAACAAAGCGCTTGCGCATACACTACATCCCTTCCTTATTTTTATTGATTTGAAATATTTCAAAATTACAAAATAATAATTATTTAAATAGTAGCTAATAATCTAAACTAAACAGTGTTTCAATTAAACATGTACGTCATTAAAATGCATAACAATGTAATAATATATTAATTAACAAACAATTTACGAAAGTTCATCTTTATCTAATAAATCATTATTACTATCACTTTGATTAACTACAGTCCATGAATCATTCACTTTCTTTAAATGCACTACGTTTCTTCGGTATTCTTTCCCGGTCTCATCATTTCGAACGCTTACATCACCACCATTTACGTCTGTTACTGTGTGAGGAGTGGGATCAAAATTAGAAGTCAACTTATTTTCTTTAGTTACATTTTTAACCAATACTTTTTCTCCTATTTCCAAATTGTTATCTGTTGCTTTTCGTTTGAGATCCCCATACTCTTTACGCTTTTCTTTCATTTTAGATCTCTGTCTCTCACTTCTTCATCTATTGTTTTATATTCTATATCTGGTGCTGCCGGAATTTTATCTCTAAACTGTCTTTTATAAAATAATTCCGAAGGCGATTTTCCTGTAACAGAGTGAGGGGTACTGTTAAACATCATTAAATAACTGAAAATGTCTTCCTTCCAATCTCTGTTTTCAGCTTGGCAAATTTTCAGACGTTTTAAAACGTCTCGATTTTGCCTCTCAACTTCCCCATTCATCTGAGGCCAATACGGGACTGTATTATAAAGCGTAATTCCACATTCCTTACAATAATTCTGAAAAAGTTCACTAGTAAACTGGTTACCATTATCGCATGTTAAGGTTGCTGGGTAACCTAATCTGGAAAATATCTCTTTTAAGGTCTTTATCGTATCGAGTGAAGTGATACTACGCAATATTTTAATTTCTTTGTAGCGACTATAGTAATCAACGAGAATCATGAGGTAGTCGCGACTTGGCAGAGGCCCTAGGAAATCTAAAGCTACATCAACCCATGGTTCGACTGGAAGAGTTCGTCTTTTCATCGGATGCGGTGGAGTAGGATTAGAAACGAGCGTACAACCTCGACAAGCTTTTACTAGACGCTCAGCGTCTTTATCAATTCTGGGCCACCATACTTTTGTTCTAAGACGAGCCTTCATCGCGACTATGCCTGGATGGCCTTCATGAGCCGCCTCCAGTACCCGTTCACGCAGTTTATTTGGTATAACTATCCTAGTTCCCCGAAGGAGTATATCTCCATTGAAACAAAGCTCATTTTGTATGATTTTAAAATTATTTACACTGTCATGCCAGTCATTATTAAATAACCCAGCGTTGACTTTCAAAATTTCCTCGTCCCCAGCAGAACATTCTTTAATTTCATTCAAGGGAACCGCAATTGGTCTACTGTAACTTACAATTTGATTAATATAATTTTCTGAATCAAATGGTTTTGACGAGGAAATCCTACCAAGTCTGGAAACTGTATCAGCTATATTAGATTTACCTGGACGGTAGATGACTTTAAACCTGTAAGCTTGTAATCTAAGCACCCACCGTTCTATCCTAGCGCAAGGTTTAGATGTCCGTCCAAAGATGGTTTCCAATGGTTTGTGATCGCTTATTAGGTCAAATTCTTTACCAAACAGGTATATTCTAAAGTGCTCTACGGCCCAAACAAGCGCTAAAGCTTCTTTTTCTGTTTGGCAATACCTCTTTTCACAATCAGTAAGAGCCTTATGACCAAAAGCGATCACCCGCGGACCATCTGCATTAATCTGAACTAATACCGCACCTAAGCCCATAGGAGATGCGTCAGCTATAACCTGTGTTTTATCAAAAGGACTATAATAACCTAAAGATTTAATATTAGATAAACTTTTCTTTAAGACATCAAATGCTTCATCCTGCTTTGATGTCCAGAATTTCTGAATATTTGCTGACTTTCCAAGGCCTAAACGTAAAAGTTCTCGTAAAGGTTCAGTAAGTGTAGCTACATGTGGTAGAGCCACGCTGCGGGCAATATAATTGTCAGTAGCTTGAATGGGCCGGCTCGACCGGGGAAGTACCACACTCTCACAGAAAATCAACGTTTGAATAGTCGCTTTTAGCGACTATGCTTCGTTTGGTGAGTGAGAGCGCCGGAGGCCCAATACCCCCCCCCCCCTTGACATGATAGCGGCAATTAAAGAGAGAGTACCCCAGGAGGGTACCAGCGCGAAATGCACTGGAGAATCCCTCCCTGAGCCTCCTCGCTCAGGCTGCCCTACGAATTCTGGGGAGGGCAAAATTCCGCTCAACGCCAAAGGCAATACTCGCATGGTTAATTCGACGGCACCGCCCCCAGTGCTCCATGTGCACTATTGTAACATACGGGGAATTCATGCTAATTTAAACTCGGTACACTACCATCTTGAGACCCAAAAGCCGGCCTTGTTCTTCTTAACTGAGACTCAAATATCGTCTCCGGCGGATACGTCGTATTTGCAGTACCCTGGCTATAAATTAGAACATAAATTTGTGCCTCGCGCCGGTGTATGTGTATTTGTTAGAGATGATATCTGTGTCCGTCGCCTGGGCAATATTGAAGGCACTGACCTGTCAATAATATGGTTGCGTGTAGATTGTGATGACCATCCTCGAGTCTACGCGTGCCTTTACAGGTCCCACAGTGGTGATGCTGAAACTGACCGACTCATGGAGCATATTGAAATGGCGACAGATTACGTTCTACAACACATCACATCCGCAGAAATTGTGGTACTAGGTGATTTCAATGCCCATCACATCGAATGGCTTGGTTCACAACGGACTAACCATGCGGGTAAATCTGTTCACGCCTTCGCCATGGCCTATGGTTTAACACAGCTGATTCATTCGCCGACCCGAATACCTGATGTTGAAGATCATATCCCTTCACTGTTGGATCTTTTGCTGACTTCCAAGCCCGAAAGCTACCAGGTCACTGTTGACGCCCCGCTCGGATCGTCTGACCATTGCCTGATTCGGTTCACGGTGCCACTCACGCCCAAATTTCGGCCTCGTTCTGCAGGTTGCCGCCGTGTTTGGCACTACAAGTCAGCAGACTGGGATGGGATGCGTACCTTCTTTTCATCCTACCCTTGGAGGCAATTGTGCTTCTCGCTAGAGGATCCTATTGCTATTGCCAACTTTGTTGCAGACGTTGTGTTGCAGGGCATGGAATTATTTATTCCAAACTCTGTAGTGCCCGTTGGCAGCAAAACGCAGCCCTGGTTTGCGCTTCCATGCAAAATGGCACATCATCAAAAGCAGCAAAAGTACCAAGCTTGGGCCGAGGCGGTTGCAAGTAGGGATCCAAAAGTGAATCTTTACAAAAAGGAGTACAACTTTGCCTCTAGATCCTTCAAAAAAGCCGTGGCTAGGGCAAAGGCAGGGCATATTGGCAGAATTGGACAGAGACTAGCCTGTCTTCCTTCGGGAACACGCGTATTCTGGTCTCTGGCCAAAGCTGTTGAAGGTAACTTCTGTCAGCCAACTTTTCCACCATTACGCAATGAGGACAATACCTTGGTCTACGATGCAAAGGAAAAAGCCAATCTCTTGGGCAACCTCTTTGCGTCCAACTCGACTTTGCATGATGAGGGTAAACTACCACCTACCATCCCACACTGCAAGTGTTCTATGCCGGAAGTAAAATTTACACAAAAATCCGTGCGAAGAGCTCTTCTTTCACTTGATATTCACAAGTCCTGTGGACCTGATGGTATCCCTCCTATTGTACTGAAAACTTGTGCTCCTGAGTTGACTCCAGTTTTAACGCGTCTTTTCCGACACCTGTACTCTTCAGCCACTGTCCCAACTTCATGGAAGACAGCTTTGGTACACCCGGTTCCTAAAAAGGGCGATCTCTCTGATCCTTGCAACTACAGGCCTATTGCCATAACCTCCTTGCTCTCTAAAATAATGGAGTCTGTTATCAACCGCCAGCTATTGCGATACTTGGAGGACCAACAGTTGATTTGTGATCGTCAGTACGGATTCCGTCAGGGCCGGTCTGCTGGTGATGTGTTGGTCTACCTAACCCATAATTGGGCAGTTGCGGTTGAGAGTAAGGGAGAAGCCTTAGCAGTCAGTCTGGACATAGCGAAAGCCTTTGATCGGGTTTGGCATAAAGCTATACTATCAAAACTGCCTTCCTATGGGCTGCCTGAGAGATTATGCAAATGGATTTCTAGCTTTCTTACGGAGCGTAGCATAAAGGTTGTTATCGACGGTACATGCTCTAATTCCTTACCCGTGAACGCTGGAGTCCCACAAGGCTGTGTACTATCCCCCACACTGTTCATCCTGCATATCAATGACATGTTACAATCAAGTAACGCTCATTGCTATGCAGATGATAGTACTTTGGATGTGTCATATCGTGGCCACGCAAACATCTCTCAGGCGCAAATCAGTGTGTTTCGGAACAAACTTGTGTCAGGAATGGAAACTTCCCTCAACCAAGTTTCGAGTTGGGGCGCGCATAATCTCGTAGAGTGCAGCCCTAAAAAAACAGAAGTTTGCGCGTTTACCACGAAAAAGAATCCCTTTGTCGTGTCCCCGGTTTTTCAGAGCATTCCCCTTGAAACCAGTCCGACTATTAGAATTCTCGGTATCGACATTTCCAGAGACGTTCAATTCCGCGTTCATTTGGAGGATAAAGCCAAGTTAGCCTCCAAAAAGCTTGGCGTCATTAGTAGAGCGAGACGGTATTTCACATCAGCGCATCGCCTTCAACTTTATAAGGCCCAAGTTAGGCCGCACATGGAATACTGTTCTCATCTCTGGTCTGGGGCACCCCAATACCAACTTCTTCCTTTTGACCGCGTCCAACGTCGGGCTGTTCGGATTGTTGATGACGAGAATCTCACTAAGCGGCTCGACCATCTGGCCCTGCGGAGAGATGTCGCATCACTGTGCATCTTCTACCGTATGTACAACGGGGAGTGTTCTGAAGAACTATTTAGGTTAATACCGGCTGCGGATTTCCACTATCGTAACTCCCGCCACAAATTAAAATACCATCCTCACCACCTTGATGATTGGCGGAGTACCACCGTGCGTTTCAAAAGAAACTTTATTCCACGCACGACCACACTGTGGAATGAACTCCCTTCAGAGGTGTTCCCCACCCGATACGACATTGGGACCTTCAAGAAGCGAGCGTACACCTTTTTAAAAGGTAGGCGACGCACCCCTGAAACCTTGGGCTTCATGGGTGTCAATGGGCGGAGGTGATCACTTAATATCAAGTGACCCACTTGCTCGTTTGCCTCCCTCTAACATAAAAAAAAAAAAAAAAAAAAATACATTGGGAATCCATTTACTTACAAAATTAACTAAACCAAGAAAACTTTGAATTTCTTCAGTACTATTTGGTATTCTAAAATTTTTTATAGCTGTTAAATATCTATCCAGTGGCTTAATTCCATTAACTGAAAGTTCATGACCGAGAAATTCAATCTTTTGTGTTTTATAAATGCATTTGTTTTCATTTAATAGAACGTTATTTTCCGTCAAAACTCTTAATACCTTACTCAATCTTTCGTCGTGTTCTTTTTCTGTAGTACCATGAATAATTATATCGTCAATAAAGTTAAATGTGCCTTCGCAACCTAACAATATTTTTTCTAAAATTTTTTGAAATATCTCTGGCGCACAAGAAATACCAAACATCAACCTTTTATACCTATATAGCCCCTTACTGGTACTGAATGTAGTTATATACCTACAATCTTCATGAATTTCGATTTGATGAAAGGCATTTTTTATATCAAGTTTAGAAAAATACTTAGCTTGTCGAAAATTTGGTAACAATTCATTCATTGTTGGAAGAGGATGGTTTTCTCTTATTATTGCTTCATTAGCTCTTCTCATATCTAAGCATATACGTACCTCCTCTTGCCCTTCCTTAAGAACAGGAACCATTGGTGAAACCCAGGGTGATGGTTCATTTACTTCTTCTATTATATCCGCATCCTTTAGTTCTTTTAATTTTTTGACTACCTTCTCTTCCAAAGGGATCGGAACTCTTCTGTATGGTTGGATGATTGGTTTAACTGTTAGATCTATTGGAATCTGAACCGTCACTCCTTTAAACTTCGGAAATGCTTTTTCTAATGGTGTTTCATTGCTTACTGTATTGATTTGAAGTCCAATTCGAAGAACGCCTAATTTAATTGCTGTCTCTTTGCCTAATAAATCACGTGTACCGTTTCTAACAACATAAACAGTACATTTTATACTGTTATTATCATCAATGACTGATACATTTGCGTCAAAAGAGCCCATAATATCTAAAGGCTTATTACTACCATAGGATATAAGTGTCTTATTAGGTTTGCGTGTCTGATTAAAAATGTTCACCCTTTTGTCTTTTAGAAATTGCCATGTTTTATCAGTGATAACATTGCATTTACTTCCAGAATCAATTAACATATCAACAGTAACTCCCCCTATATTGCATTGTATCGTTTCGTCTTCATCAAGGTGGAATATGTACTCTACTAATGGATCATATTTCTTTTCTTTTTCTAATTTATTGGTCTTGTCTTTTGTGTTTTCGTTTTCATTAATGTTGAAAATATAGTCAATTTCAGATTTATCAGCATCTTTTTTTCCATCTAATCTAGATTTTTTGTTTATCGGTTCTCTCTTATTGTTTGTAAATAGTCTTTTTTGTCGAGTCCTACAATGTTCACGGAAATGACCGATGAAACCACATTTCAGGCATCGTTTGTCTCTCGCTGGACATTTTATGTCTTCAGGTAAATGTGAAAAACTCCCACATCTACTGCATTTTGTGTTTGATGATTGTTGTCGAAACTGTTTGTAATGTTTTTTCTTATAATCAATTTTGTTTATATCTGCTCGGTTGAAATTATTTGAATTTACAGTTTTATACTGCTCTAATTGTCTAGCTACGATTTCTAATGCATTTGCCTTGGCTATTATTTCTTCTAAAGTTATTGTGTCCCCGAACTCTAAAATTTTCTTTCTTAATTCAACTAGTCGGCATTTTTCTGTAATTTGGTCTATGATATTTTCTTCTTTGTTACTAAATTGACATTTTTCAGCTTGATTTCTTAACCTTAGTAAAAATCGTTCAAATTGTTCTCCTTCTTCTTGTTTCATGAGTCGGAAAAGATATCTCTCATAAATGCGACTTTGCTTCGGAGCAAAGTAGCTGTCTAATTTCTTCAAGGCTATTACATAGACATCAATACCTTCTCCTTCTTCAGCATGAGCTCCAGGTAAGTTATAATAAACTTCTTGAAGTGCTAGTCCCCCAACATGGAGAAGAGTAGCTCGCTTCTTTATAGGAGTGTCAATGTTGGCAGCCAACAAATAAATTTCAAGTGCCCTTTTCCATTTCTCCCAGCGGGTTCCGACCGATGTCGGGTCGCCTTCACAATCAAAATGGTCTAAGTTAGGAAGTGTGGATGATGCATGAGTCATTTTGGGGCGACCTGTAATTAAATATTGACTCTTTTTTATATTTGCGTGGCTTTTTACCGATAATAATCAGTAACAGTATATTAACTGCATAGCCCTATTACTATAATAAGTACTCATTAAGAAGTACCCCTCTTTTTTTTTTTTTTTGTTTATCAAACAATTGTGTAACACATTCTCAATGAATCGGCGTGGCCTTTTATTATTTACTACTTGCATGGCCCTTATTTATATTAGTATAATATAAATTTTAAGTATGGTTCCTTTAATATAAATTGTACATACATGCACACGAAAGGATGAAAACTTGATTAAATATTGTTTATGTAAGTTAATTTATTTATTTAAGTATATATTAAGTTATTTATTTATTGTCGTTTTTTTTTTTATTAATAATGTATAAAAATGTAAAAGTAATTATAAGCGTAAGTAGATTTAATTTTACTTTTTCATTATTTAGTCATTATCAAATTATAATCCAAAATTTAAACTAACATTGAACTACTTTAAGAAATCAATAGCAATTATAACATATAAATAAACACCATTGATAATAACATTAAAAAAAAGGATTCTAGTTAAGGTTTATACATTGTGTTTTATTTAATCATTAAAATTATATCATTTTAAAATATCATACTAACAGTATATATTATTAGTTTTCATTTCGAATAAAATCTTCAACAATAAACTATTTGTGTTATAAATATTAGTTGTATAAATAATGTTGGTTTCACTTTTAACATGTTGCGGGTAGTTTTGAACCACGTACTTTTAGTCTGTGTACTTGCATATTACTCGTTCACTGGTATAAATATAATAATAATCATAGTTTCCGTTGCGTGGCCTTATTTTATTTTCATCTTATTAGATGCATGGCCCTTAACACTGATGAACAGTGTATAAACGATGGCGATTCACTTATATGGAATAAACAACTCATTCTAATATTTAATCGTGTTTTTTTTTTTTTTTAAACATTAAATTGTACTCACTTTTATCCTCGTCGCCACTTGTAATGACTCGGGGCCAATAAAACACAGTTTTGATATTTGCGGAGGATATATAGTATGACGTGCGCACTCGGCTAAGGCAGGTGTTAGACTGACGTAACAAAGCGCTTGCGCATACACTACACTGCTATATAATAGTTATGATGATAAGTATATCATGAATGTATTTTTTCTTTTTTGAGTTATTTTATAAAAAAATTTAGTATACTCTATGATAAATACAGACATATGAAATTTTAAATAAATAAATTTTAAAAGCTTTCGTTTGCAAATAGCTTTTGTACATGAAAATCACACATATAAAAATGTATAACGAGCTACGTAGCGATAACCGCAGAAGCATTGACATCTGTTATGATGACAGTCAAACGATTCGGGTACAGTAGTTAATTATATATTGTGATTTCCAATTTTGGTGTGCGTTTATTGAATTGTTGTTATGGAAAAGCTTGAATTCACTTCATAATCTTTAATCTTCCCGAATAAAGTAAGTTAGGAAGTATGGCAATCTCCCGCCTGATGACGAGTATGGTTAGGCACCTCTTTTAATATGAGGATAGTTAGCTACTAAAAAACAATGTTTTTATGTCAATCGGGGCTGTTACATTCAGGCAAGAGATCGTATCAAAAGGATACTTTAAAATATTCTTATTAACTTATGTCGTTTATTATAATTACGTAACCTCTCTCTCTACACACTCGAAACATGTGGTCTACACGTCGAAGGTATTGTTAAAATTACACTAATCACTTCTGATTTCCAGCAACAATGGGATAAAAGACCTAAGCCTACATGAAAGTTTATAAATTTGTTATATGAAATTGCAAAAAGGCAAATAATGACATTTTTTTTTCATTTTGTTGGCTTAATTTTTTATGTTCAATAATGAAGAGACTCTTGATTCAGTTTTCACATGTATAACCGAGGCTGTGGCAGTAGGCTTGGCTTTGCTTAGTTACTACTAATATAGCTGATTTGACAAATGGCTTATTATTTACTAGCAACTTAATAATAATAGTCTCTTTATAGAGCTGTGCACGCTGTGGCGGGAGGTGAGACATATATGTAGGTTAAATAATTTTGCTCTTATACCAATGTACGTAAGTAAGTCCTATTAATATTCAGATAGACGTAATAGTAATTTGCTTGCATTTCAATAATGCAACACGTTACTTGCGCACTGTGCACATTACACGAAAGCTCTACATAGTGCTAGCTGGTATGCGGTTAGTTACCAAAGCTCAATGTTCCGATTAGCCAATTGATTCAACGAGTAAGCTTACGCGTTTCAATTTCGGCATCACTTTGACTTATGTAATGTGATCGATGATTTCGACCAGGTTTTCATTTGATTTAACGCGTTAGATTTTATTCATGTTTATGAACCCATTTTATAAAATATAGACATGATACATATAAAGATTTCCAAGTTAGAGCATACGAACAGATTATAAGTTTTGTCTTAGCCTCATTATTTTTTGTGGAAGAAATCTATGGTGGTTCTTAACATTACAGTTTGGTAATTTTAGATGAAGATATCTGAAGACATGATGCTTAAAATATTTTAAGATAACTTACTACATTTGTATTTATTTCACATATAAATATACAGAACCGATGGTGCTTTCAGTAGTATTAAGTTCGACTGTGTTTAATTCATACAGCCTTATTTGATGTTCAAATATTCTGGTTTAATAAAAGTACAAAATTTTTTAAATCTTGTAAAAGATACCTCAAGAAAACAAAGTTTTGTTTCACTGCAAATTAAAGAGTTGTTTTGTTTTTTTATGACGCATGAATTATTATAAAAATACAAGGTAAGGATAAATTAATTTAAATACAAATGATCGTTCTTCTTTGTTGAGAAAAACGATTTACAGGAATATTTTTCCTTAATAATTATGAAATAAATTAAAAAAAAAAATAACAAATGACTTTATTGCGGTATTATACAAATATGAAGATTCTTTTGTCAACAGTATTTCTTAATTATGTAAAAGACGGCTCTGAAATAACATCAGAATGTGAATGTGAGTGCAAATTGTTGTCTTTATTTTTTTTATTTCCTTGGCTTACCACATAATATAAATATAATACCAAGTTCTATTAAAAATCATTTTCAGTTTACGAAGCATCTCTAAATAACCATCTCCCGAAACTTTAGATAGGTTTGGGGAGATGGTTCTTTAGGGATGCTTCGGTTCTTTAGGAGATGATTCTGATGGAAAAAGCCCTTCCATAAAACAAGACTAACTTATGTAAACGTTGGTTCTAAAATTGTATTGTAATTTGTGTGTAAGTGTGTTTATATATATTACTTAAATAATTTAGATTACACTATTAATTATTTTTATTTGAGATTGTTAATTAATTTAAGTCAAACTACCACTCAATGCGAGATATCTCGAAAAATAGGGCTAAAGTAGTGTAAAGTGCGTGTCTTAACACAAGCTTTCCTATACTATAAAAGCAAATATGCTAAGAGTTGTATTTGCTTTTTCAATTTTATTATTTCCAGTAGTGTCCAGCCAGTAGTTGAGTCCAGTTTTAACATGCATTGATAACAGCTGTTAAGCGTTCAGTGGAACAAACAATGCCCTACATGTTAATACACGCTATAAACTTTGCGAGCATGTATGTGTTATTATCACATCCTTCTTTATTTAGATTTTACTAAGTGTTTTGTAAGTGTAGTTTTGAATAATTAATGTAATGATGAAGGATCTTTTTGCTAATACTACGTTCGGCTGATACAAATCATTAGATAAGATAAGAAAGAAAAAGGAAATAATAAACATCGTTGGTGTTTTCACTTGTAGAATCTCGACAAGGGAAGAATAGGCACTGGTAACTAGGAACTAAGGAATAGGGACTAGGGACTAGGCACTAGGCACTTATTATAAGAACTTCGAGAATTAAGTAATGAATATCAGAATTTCTTACGTATATACTGACATTGTAAGTAAGGCTTCCAATAATATATATCGAATTATTTTAGATTTATTGTTTTCTATTAAAGCAGGTCGGGATTAAAATAATTATAATAGTTGTTTGTAAAGGTCAAAATCATTTAAGTTGTTTGATGAGCTTCCTCTTCGTTGGGCTTTTGTTGGTTTGTTTTAACCGCAAACGTAATTGTGTTGGATTACTTTAGAAAAAATTTGTTTTGAGATAAATACTTGTTTTTCTGTTAAACAAGTGTTAGAAAATAGAAGTGGTCAGAGTTATCTTTAAAGAAAAGGAGAGTTTTCGGACAAAGATGAAATATCTTTAAATAGTGCACGTTTGTGGGTTCGATTCCCACACACGGAATAATAGATTATTTTATTTTAATTCTCCTCGCTTTGGTAACTAGGCAAGCGCAGCGTTAAGTTCAACCTCTTACCACGCGATATCATGAAATGCGAAAAATGGAAAACGGAGTGTCTTAACATTTTAATATTTAACACGTGTCTATTAAATCTGTCACTGTATTTATATTTATTCGTTGTTACTTTATTGTCGCCTAAAAATTTCGTTGAAATTGTACTAAATATCGTTTTTGAGAATATTTTACAGTTATTATTTGTCTGTGGCATAGACTGTTATACAGTAATATTTTTAGTTTCTATAACAGTCATGTCAAAAGAAAAAAATGTGAAACAAAAATAAATATCAAAAACGACCTATGAAGCCTAGTCAGCCTGCTGGAAAAGCCGTCACTCATGATGACGGTGTATTAATAAAAGCTTTCCTATGATAAATAGGAAAATATTGTAATGTTTACTATTTACTGTTGTATTATCAATAAATAAATTTTCCAAAATTAATATATATAAGTCAAAAATATATATTTATTATAATTACCTAATAAACAAGTAAATTAAACTACATCCACAACATAGAGTTGCGAGTCCCGAGAGCATGTAATCAGCTGATGCGAGTTAGATTCATACAGACATACAGACTGGTGGTTTACACGAGATTTATCTACCTTTCAGCTTCTATAATGTTAATTTTGTTACGGTCTATTGAAGCTAGCTGTTAATCCAAAAGCTTTGCTGAAAAACGTATAACGGTGGTTATAAAATGGTTGTAAGCTTCTCTTTTTGGTTATATTAGGGACAAGTTATGAATAATGTCTTGTAATTGGTTTTAAGAATATCCTCACTCTAACTACTATATGTTACTAAGATATAAGTAATGCAGTATTGTAGTATCGTAGTTTGGTTCATGTTTAATCTCTGCCGGATGACTTTGTGATATAATTTGATTGTGAAAATTTACAGTCTATAATTACATACTTCATCGCGGGAAACGATTGAAATATACAGCGATTACATTTTTAAAATTTTATTGTTAGGGTGATTGGTTGGAAAAAATATTGGTATAGTATGTATTCTTAAAAACATCGAAGAAACATTCAAATCGTTCTTTTGGTCATATTTTAAAGCTTAGTTCAATACATTTATTTCAATAAACTGGATTAATTCAATAAGCTTCACTAGTATTACTATTTACAATGCTATTGTTCCACGTTTACGCTATAATTTAATTGAATTCTAATTTATTTGACATAATAACCATATTCTGTTATTGCTTAATTATATTTTTAAAAGCTCAGTTAATATCATATATTAAGAAATTGTAAGCCTTTGGTTAAAAATTGGAGGTTTAAGTCTAAATTTTGGTTTTCAAGTTATGTGCCTATGTAGGAATATGGATATATACGTTGTTGTATATTATATATTTATACGAATTTTATAAATCGATATTACTTCACTTCCAAAAGACAGAAGTGTCCCAGAGCTCGAGTCAAGACTTAAGTTCCATAAACAATTTATGATAGGAGCACAATCAAGTAAAGTAGGGTTAGGATCAAAGAGGAAAGTTCAAGATATGGACATAATAAAATCTTTTATACGGCAAGACGAGAATGATAGGTATAAGATGCACGCAATGGGGTTGAAAATGCAAAACGAGTGGCTAACTCTGGGAGAATTCTGTATCCCTTTAGCTTTAAAATGGCGCACCCTAATTCATGACTGGTCTCCAGCACTATTAAAATTCTACCTGAATGCGTTCCAAATGACTCTTCCAGATCAAAGTAATTTAGTGAGATGGGGTAAAGCTACCGATAAATCTTGCTACATCTGTAAAGAGGCAGTGGGGACAGCTAAATATATGCTGGTGGGGTGTAGGGTACTCCTGGAAAGTGGTCAATACTCGCGGCGCCATGACAAGGTACTAGAAATTATACGTGAAGCCGTTAGTCTTTCAGTAGCAAGAACACAGAGAAACATTACAACCAGCAAACGTTCAACAGAGTTTGTGAAAGAAGGTTCTGTTAAAAAACACACGCAAAAACCTTTCTCAATATTAGATCCAGCTCCTGATTGGACTCTTTTGATGGACACGTATGAGAAACAGTATAAAATCCCTGAGGACATTGGTGTTTCGTCATCCAGACCTGATATTTTTCTTTATTCTCGAAACCTAAAACGCGTAGTACTGGTAGAACTTACAGTTCCGTGGGAGACAAATATCCCTAAAAGTCATAGCTTCAAACTTAATAAATATTTCGAGCTTACTAACGAACTGACCAGGAATAGGTTTAGAGTAAATTCATACGCGGTAGAAGTAGGAGCGAGAGGTATAACAGCGAAATCTCTCTTTAGCTTGCTAAAAGATCTCGGCCTGTCTAGAACTATTACTAATACATTTCTAGAACGTACTTCAAAGGCGGCATTAGCAGAATCTTTTCGAATTTGGTTAGGTAGTGGGAGGAGCTCGGACAGTGAAGGTGAGCGTTAATGCATTTTAAAGGGGCCCCTTTAAACCTACACTTGGGTCGCAAGTCCCAAGCGCTGATCGGAGCTCCTCTTCCTACAACGCGATGGGCCCGGCACCCGCACGGTGAATCCACGGAATGCTAAGCAGTTTCTTCTCATTTAAAATGACAACCCGGAGAGACGGGATGACGCTGGAAAGACAGTTGACTGCTGGAAAGACAGCTGGCAGCTGGGAAGACAGCTGACTGTTGAAAAGACAGCCGAGGGCAATGGCCTAGCAAGCCAAGCCCAGGAAATCCTAAAAGCTAAAAGTCCAAAAAAGAAAAATACCCCTGGGACAGTCCGAGAGGGGGGGCGGAAGATCTGTCCACCGGTTGGAACAAACAACGAAAGCGGCGCGAATACGGACTTGAAATGCCCCACGTGCGGGAAAAATTACAAGAGAAGAGCCTGGTATATTAAACATCTTAAAACACATGATGGTGTTGAAGCACGGCTGTCGTCGGTAAGCTCTTCGACTATCACTGCGGATAGAGTTGACCCTCATATGTCCCATGGTGAGCCATTGAGTGAAAAATATCAGGAGTCCATTTCCACCTGGACACGTCTTAGCATTCCCAATTTAAAGCAATCGACATGGAAAGTACACGACGAACGATTAGCGGTCCTGTTAGAGCATTCGGGCTCGAAGCAGGAGTTAGACATGCAAGTAGAAACTTTCCAAAAAACTATTTATGACTATTTCAACGAAATATATCCACCTTCAAATCATTACGCTCGTAAAAACAAAGAAAACGCGTTCAAGTCGAAAATGAGGAGGAAAAAAAGGGAGCTAAAAAAGAATCTTCGTGCGGCCAAAGCTCTAGGCGATAATTATCTTAGTCACCAATTGTCTAGGGCGCTACGGTCAACCTTGAAATTAATTCAGGGTATATCGATACAGATCGCGGAACGTCATACAAATTTCGATCGGGCAAAACACGAGGTTGCTTTCGATAAAAATCCTTTTGAGTACTCAAAAAACATTTTTAAGGAAGATAGAGGTAAGCTTCTCTTGACCGATGAGGCAACTTATGAACATTATAAAATCACGTACGAAGTGCCTAATATAGAAAGGCTATATATGGAGCCAAACAACCAACGACCTGAGATTCCTCACGTTGACTTTCAAGTTGACCCACCAACTTTGGAGGAAATAAATAATCAAATCAAAAAGAAACCATCTAAATCAGCTCCAGGTCCTGATGGTATCCCCTATATAGTTTACAAAAAATGTTCATCTGTTCGTAAACACCTCCACAACTTATATGGTAAAATCTGGTCAAGAAAGCAAATACCTACGTCATTTAGAGAAGCGATATTTGTCCTCATTCCCAAAAAAGACCGTGTAACAGATCCAAAGGATACTAGGCCGATTGCTCTTACGAATACTTTGTCTAAAATCTTTTTCTCAATATTTCAAACGAAAATGACCCATTTTATGATTAGCAATAGGTACTTCAGGCCGAACTACCAGAAAGGGTTCCTACCTGGAATTTCTGGATGCCTGGAGCATAATACTTTGTTAACCGAAAGCTTAAAAGACGCCAGAAAGTGTGAGAGGCAAATTACGGTATGTTGGATAGATTTAGAAAACGCGTTCGGATCAGTACAACACGATCTATTGATGTTTGCTTTAAAATGGTACAACTTTCCTACAATAGTAAGCAACATAATCGCGTCATACTATTCAAAATTAAAATTCGTTATAACCTCAAAAAACGGTAATTCAAAACCTTTAAGCTATAGAGTAGGTCTTTTCCAGGGTTGTTGTTTATCCCCAATAATATTTAATATCGTCATAAATATTTTAATAGATAATTTAATTAAACATGAGAGAAAATGGGGTTATCGGTTTAAGTTAAACAATAAATACACAGAATCCATTCTTGCTTTTGCGGACGATATCGCGATACTTACTAGGAATCCAAAGCAATGTCAGCTGCTATTGGATGAAGTGGAAGGTGGAGGACAAAACCTAGTAAGTGTCACTGCTTATGTCTGGGTAGACGAAACACTAAATATACCTCATACGATCCGGGACTTAAAATAGATGGTAAAAGCATTTCTATAGTTTCCGAAGCGGCACCTTTTAAATTTCTCGGCAAGAAAATAGATTATAAAGGCCGTACTCCATCTTTAGATGTACTAGTCGACAGCTTTTTGACAGATCTTGAAAAGGTAGAACATCAACCTATAAGTAATGTCAAAAAAGTTTGGATATACGACAATTTTCTAACATCACGTCTGAATTGGCCTTTCCTCGTATATGATTTTAATAAAACCCTCTTGGCTAAGTTAGATGCAAGCGTCATAAAGATACTGAAGTTTTGGCTTGGGCTAGCGCATTCGGCAGACACCTCAACCTTATTTAGGGAAAAAAATAACTTTGGGTTGAGATTAAAGAAACCATCGGAGCTCTATAAACATCTAAGAGTTGCCAAAACACAAATTCTGGGAAAATCACGAGATGAGATTGTTACTTCACTTCCAAAAGACAGAACTGTCCCAGAGCTCTAGTCAAGACTTAAGTTCCATAAATAATTTATGATAGGAGCACAATCAAGTAAAGTAGGGTTAGGATCAAAGAGGAAAGTTCAAGATATGGACATAATAAAATCTTTTATACGGCAAGACGAGAATGATAGGTATAAGATGCACGCAATTGGGTTAGAAATGCAAAACGAGTGGCTAACTCTGGGAGAATTCTGTATCCCTTTAGCTTTAAAATGGCGCACCCTAATTCATGACTGGTCTCCAGCACTATTAAAATTCTACCTGAATGCGTTCCAAATGACTCTTCCAGATCAAAATAATTTAGTGAGATGGGGTAAAGCTACCGATAAATCTTGCTACATCTGTAAAGAGGCAGTGGGGACAGCTAAACATATGCTGGTGGAGTGTAGGGTACTCCTGGAAAGTGGTCAATACTCGCGGCGCCATGACAAGGTACTAGAAATTATACGTGAAGCCGTTAGTCTTTCAGTAGCAAGAACACAGAGAAACATTACAACCAGCAAACGTTCAACAGAGTTTGTGAAAGAAGGTTCTGTTAAAAAACACACGCAAAAACCTTTCTCAATATTAGATCCAGCTCCTGATTGGACTCTTTTGATGGGCACGTATGAGAAACAGTATAAAATCCCTGAGGACATTGGTGTTTCGTCATCCAGACCTGATATTTTTCTTTATTCTCGAAACCTAAAACGCGTAGTACTGGTAGAACTTACAGTTCCGTGGGAGACTAATATACCTAAAAGTCATAGCTTCAAACTTAATAAATATTTCGAGCTTACTAACGAACTGACCAGGAATAGGTTTAGAGTAAATTCATACGCGGTAGAAGTAGGAGCGAGAGGTATAACAGCGAAATCTCTCTTTAGCTTGCTAAAAGATCTCGGCCTGTCTAGAACTATTACTAATACATTTCTAGAACGTACTTCAAAGGCGGCATTAGCAGAATCTTTTCGAATTTGGTTAGGTAGTGGGAGGAGCTCGGACAGTGAAGGTGAGCGTTAATGCATTTTAAAGGGGCCCCTTTAAACCTACACTTGGGTCACAAGTCCCAAGCGCTGATCGGAGCTCCTCTTCCTACAACGCGATGGGCCCGGCACCCGCACGGTGAATCCATGGAATGCTAAGCAGTTTCTTCTCTGGGATCAAACGCGTTGATATCAAAATTCAATGATCTATTTTTTTTTAATTCGCTTTTATTTGGTCAATATGGCCACCAAGAATGGCTACATATCAAGCCTATGGTATCATCATTATTAGTGTTTGATGTCACCAACTCCAACGGTCGGTCTTTATGTATATATTGAAATAGTTCATAAAATTGTCATCAATTCATATGTAACAAAAAATAAACTAAAAGTTTTCTTACAACTGAAAAAAAAAGATTACCTTGAGGTCTTAGTCGCATTCGTAAGAAGACATGTTTAAAAACCATTTTTTACCAAGCATAGTTTATTAAAAGTAAATTTTGGGCTAAATTAGTATGTAGTCGGATATGTAAGCTGGGCTCGATGTGAAGACGAGTTACGAGCTTTTAGGGTTATTTAAATTCGCCCCTTTCTACGCATGTCATTGATAATCATGAAATCCTACTGATTCCAGCAATAAAGTTATCAAATAGACTTAACCACGATTATTATTTTTGCCACAATGTATATATATTTTTCTTTGTCTATCATTTATACTATATTTAATACTCTACAAATATTTTTGCTGTACTAAAATGCTAATGTAGAGCTTCATTCTTTAATACACTTCGATGTGTAAATAATATATAATTTACATTTTTCTGATATTATTAATTGAAAATAAATGGAAACACATAGTCTAATACCAAATATTTTTATTTTAGTTGTAGTTTTTTTAGATCAACACATCGCATATAGCACGGTTTCCGCATAAGCAGAGATTTAAACCGTCATTCATATTACTGCTTGTTAAGTAGCAAATAAACTGACACAGGTTTTTATAATAATTTTTTAATTTGTGATATTATATTTTTTTTTTATTGTGTTCATGCTTTATCCTGCACATAATAGGGTAGGCAGAGAGGACCGCAGGTACCATAGGAACCTAGTGTTAAGACACGTCCCCCACTTTATGCATTTTTTCGAGGCATTGTGTGTTGAGTGGCGGAACTCAGCGCCGCTTTTTGCCTAGTTGCCAGAGCGAAGAAAATGAAAATGAAAAAATCTTCCCCGACTGTGAATCGAACATACAAACCGTGATTTTTATAGGCAGACGCTACGCCTCTCATATTATTTATAGTCTTTAAAATAAAATTGTAACATATTATATACGTAATTAAAACAATGGCTCATTACATTAAACTAAGAATAATGAGGATACGTGTCTTAAGAGATTATTCTACAATAAAGGAATCATTCGTCACTGTCAGCTTTTAAATACCTAAAGCAACTACTCGTATAGAATATTATAAATCTCTATTATTGTTTGTGTGATTTTTCAAGGTGTCATCGCACAGTGAATACTCTTAATGTGAAATGGCTTGGAGTTCGATTCTAAATTTTCTAAGTAAGTAATTACTAAGTAATTTAAACGGAAATAAGAGAACAGAGTGTCTAAACACTGTTTTCTTTGTCTAAATATTGCTACTTACTATGCTATCAGGAGACTATGAGATGCAGGAGGCTGACATATTTTGTAGATCTATATATTTAATAATGCTATAGCTGTTCGGCAATATCGAGTCGAACTTTTGTAGGCGTAACAATTTGTCTCAATCTAAATAGATACGTAAATATGTAAGTGGAGAAAAATAATTAATACAATTCAACGGCCTCCTTATTATGTTAGCATTTATATTGAGTCGTTGAATGTTTTTGTTATGAAATAACAACATTCAGTTACAGCGTACAATATAATTGTAAATCTTAAATGATTATATTTCTGAAATAAAATTTTACAATAATGTACTACATTATTTTAAAAAATACTGATATTTTTTCTCTACCAATGTCCTAATAAACTATATTTTGCTTAAATATTCAATAAAAACAGTCGAATAGTAAATTCAAATAGGCTTATGTTGCGTCAATGTATTAAGTTGATTAAATTTCACAGTTTTGATTTTATTAAGGCTTACGTACAACTTGGAGGCAGTTTGATTAATTTGTTAGCGATAATATCAATGGCGGTCAGACACGTCAAAAATTTAAGACAAAAATTGTTTTATTTCATCTGTTGACTTAAAATTAATTAAAAGGATTTCGTGGTTACCGTTCTTACAAAAGCAGTGGTTGGAGGTTCGTTTAAATTAATCATTGATTTTTATTCTTTAGTTCAAGTCGACAGAGTGCACCACTCAACCCTCAGGGTCCCGGAAGGCAAGCTCTAAGTGAAAGTTTAAAACGCAGGTTTTCTTTTAATAACTATCTTTTCATTGTATGTAGTTTGAGTCGTACTTACGTCCTATATCGTAAGACAATCATTGTTATATTTGGTTAACGTACATAACGTACATAAAATTTGATTATACTACTTATATTTTTAAATAATATTGAAAGAATAACTATGGAAGGATTTTGGCAGGGCATGTTAATGTTTGTAAATGAGCACGTAAAGTCAGCAGAAGCATTGTTACTCTGTGAAAAGCTTACGTGTAATCAAATGTATAACGTAGTCATCTGCTAGATCTGTATTTTTATATATATATATATATATATATATATATATATATATATATATATATATATATATATATATATATATATATATATATATATATATATATATATATATATATATATATATATATATATCGTGTTCAAGGCGAAAATTTACAATACATTTGTAATGTTAAACTATAACTACGTGAAACCATCCAAAATATAATTTTCACAAGCTAGCTTATACCTTATACCTTACCTACCTTACAAAAAGATAGTTAGGTAATTTTTATTGAAACAAGTTGAATTTAATATATATTTTTATAGAAATACATGAGACGACCTTGTTAGCTACCAATTATGTTTACCTAATCATCGCATTGCATACTCCATTCCAAATACAAATCTGTTTTTAAAAATATATGAAATATAGGCAAATTAAATATTTCTTTAGTTTAAGAAAAAAATAATATAAATACAGCATATTTTTATCCTATGTTTTTCTGCTTCACGCTATATCTATATAGGGATGACATATAGGATAAAGAAATTCGAGCAATTCCAGACATTGCGTGTTGAGTGATGGGAACGGACGTCTTTATTTGTTAACCAGTACAATAATTTTTACTTATATTACTACCAGATATTGGCGTGTGCTTTCATCATAAAAATTTTAAGTATATACGCAATCTTTTTAGATTACTTCGTCATGTTATATAAAATTGGACTTTAAGCTATTTACAATCGTTTGTGTGTGTCACATAATTTAGAACCTCTTGTAATCTCAGTATAATAATATTCTAAAAGAAACACGAGAAAATGTCATATCCGTATATTTCTTATAAAAATTCAGGCGTACACTTAATTTCAAATTTATTTTCATACATTAAACATATGTAAATGCTAACAAGTAATCAATTTTGCTTTGATAAACGCTTGAACGTTTCACCCACAGCATATTATATTGATAAATCAAAGGAGTGTAAATAAATTTACGAAATTGCCTATCTCCGCCATTAAGCGGAATCAATTCTGTCTTATCAAAGTCGATTTCGGTGTCAAAGGTGTATTTTTCTGCGAAAAATAACCGGAGCGTCGCGCAATCAAAGTATGGGGCGTCGGCGTTTACACATCGTCGCGTAAAATGCCTGCTAAATCATTCAACGCTGTGGCGGTACGTTTCGTACTAAAGGGTTATAATTTGTAAGCTGTTAACAAATTGTTGATTGCTAATTATAGTGCTATTAAATTTGAGAGAGTGGCTTTGCGCCTATGTTAATTTTAAAAATATATTTATATATAAATAAAGATATCCCATTCCTACCTTGATATAAAATATATATATTTATTCATATGTCTATATTATATAATTCGTCGTGGTGTAGATCTAAATCTACGCCACGACTTATATGCTATAGACAGATTGTATTGTATGTAAAACGTGATATAAAATTATATGAATATGTGAAAATTGCTTAATTAGGCCATTGTAGTCCTGTACTGACCCTGCCCTGACCAACGCATGATATCGATCTCCAATCAGATAGATTATTTTTTTGTTTTAATCGAGATAAGTGAGGCATTGAATATTGTCATTTCCACAAGTATTAAAATTGAAATAGTTAGTTGACCCTAACCTTCTTATCTCATAAATACATTTATTCACTATAATATATACCAACATAATGCTTGTTCACTACTAATCAGAGGCAAAGTGTCTGGTAATAAGGCGACAGTGAATCAAGCAATCATCAAACGAGACTAAATAAGACTTAACTTAAAGGCTTAACGTATTCCAATCTAACTTTAATACTACTATAACGAGATTATACTAACCTTATGAAATGCTAGTAGAAATGCGTCAAAGCCGTTTGTCTATCTTGCAATAAGCCAATATAGTTCGCATAGAATGTAGAACTGACTGTACCTTAGATAGTGTTGCAATTTACTGAAATGTAAAGTGAAATTTATATACTATGCGTAAATATTGACGTATAAATGGTATTTGTACATTTTACATTCGTTTATATTCTTCGGTTGTGCAATGAAATGCATTCACATTTTATTTGTGTTTTATACTGAGTTTCTTTACTTAATCCTATAGATTATAAGTTCAGCTGTTACTAAAACAAAAGTTGGTTATTGTTGTTTCTTTTTTAACTGCCAAAAGATATGTTGAATAAAGCTTAATTTTCTATCATTCGTCCATTCCTACTTATTTAATCTTAGTTATATTATCTACATTAATATTATAAATATTAATATATTATTATATAAGATGCACTGTTGTATTTAGAGGTAAAACTTGTGTGTACTATGAAATGTTAAATCTCATTTTGTCCCGTTCCCGTAGAATTTATGACAAATGGTATCTTAGTATTCTGCTACGATACTCAAAGTAGAGCATTATCTGTTAGTTAGCAATTCACTATCAGAAGGGTTTTATATAAGTGTATTGATTTACGTCGTACAATATACCAGGTCATCATTAAAACCTTAGTCCAAGCTACAGTATTATAAAGTTATCATTGTATCATATAATATCGATAGTAATAACATTGGTTGACACATTGTTAGGATGATATAACTTTGAGGATCTCAGGCGCCAACTTTGATGAAACCAACGCTGGAACTTGAAACTTCCTTCTCGTAGATAGCTTTTAAACAATGAGAATTCTGACTGATATGTATACTTTAGTAATATTAAATGTTATAACGCTTGTATATTGAAAATTATATTAAATCCTTACTAATATATTATGAGTTTAATAAACTACTGTACCATAACCAACCAGCCCAATATTAAACATGTTAATTTGTTAATTTTATATAAATTTTCTAATACAGTCATATGTTTTATACGTGTTTATTTTATAGAAATACAGTTGTATTTGTCAATCATTGTTCTCTTCGATGGCTATAATCGAAAGAAATAAAACTGAAAAGAGAGAGAATCCTTAAATGTAAAGACAAGGTACTTTTAGTAAATTATGGACGTCGTAGTCATATTGTTATTAGACAGATAAAATAATTATAAAAGATAATATCAATAATAGATGAATAATAATAGAACAGGTAAATAAAGAAAGTGTTTGTTTACAAATGCAATCGCTGTCAAATATGAGATTACATCACTAACTACACATTTATACGACTTCAAAAATTTTATCATGAATACTCAAGATATACATATATTTTTTCAATATTAACAATATTTTGATATTTGTGAATGCGTTCTTATCTAGCACATGTACATACTGTAGTGTGGGGCACATTTATTGTTGTAAGTAATGTAGTGATTCTCCAGGGAATTGCGGAAAATCGTAAGAACTTTTGAACCTGGTTCGAACTGACAGGTGACTGAGTTGATATTTTACTGCAAATTCAATTTCAGCTATAGACTGTTCTTTACGTATATATGTTACAATATTATTTATACTCTAAAAATATATTTGTATTTTTTTGTATAATAATTAGCTATGGATCATCGTGGCGCAGCGGTGCAATATCAGTGTGTAATAAAGACAAATGTAGGTTCATATTTCACTGCAAAGAATAGTTTAGAACGAAGTAACTTAACAAGTGAGTAAGATTTATGTTTTTAAATTATTAATATTAAGTCATTCATGTCTCTGTATATTTCTTACACACATAGATTTGCACTGTAATTTAATAACATTAAAAAAATTATATTTTTAACTCTACTTAAGGTCCCACAATTACTATCCCGCTACATACGGTAAACAGCGTCTACCTGGAAAAAGCTACGTTTATTAAAAACATATCAATAACATTGTTAGCCTAACACTAGGAGATAAAATGTCACCATTTTTACATATAATTTGTTTGAAGAAACGTAGCGTTAAGAACCCCTAGAGGTCTAGAAAGTTGGTTTCCCCACTCGATTTTAAGCTGACAGGTGACAACAAGTTGACGGTGCACTATTAAAAATTCAATTTCGAAATGCTGCGGGGTATATAAATAAATAAATACTTTTAAGCTTAGTTTAGTGTTACAGCCAAGAAATTGTATTGCTTGTATTTATGCTTATGCCTGCATTTGCATCAATATAACACATACAATCGTTTTTTCACCTGGTAATTGCAAAGTATAATTACGTGTAGCTCTGGTGGAATGCTAGCTTGGTGGAATTTGTTCATCCCTAGGGTACCTATTAATATAGAAGGAGCCTGTTTGGTTCCTTTGCGTATGAGGTTTGCTTTCTTTTCTCTTTCTTATCCAATGGACATCAGTATAATTTTACGAGTTTATAACGTCACGAGTCCTTACGAAATGAGGTGTCTCGTAGTGCTGTGACAGATTGACGTGGTGAGATTTGTGCCAGAATAATTAAGTTGTAAAAAGCTTAGTTTATTTATAAAGTCATACAACTTGTTATATTATACCTATACTTGATTATAAAGTCATATAATAGTTTGTGACCCTCATAAGCGTCAGTGTAGCAACTGTTTAGGCGTCCCTAAGATTACTCCAAAATGGTTTACAAAATCTTTATTAAAACAAAATTATATGGTTTTAATTGGTTTGTCCTTTGGTTTAATATTTTGTTTCGTATTTTTCTTCGTTTTCCTCCCACATTTCTTTTCGTTCAAATTTGTGACACTATGGGTTGAGGTTGTAGTGTGGCAAAATTATACGCTGCGATTTGTCTTATATAGTTAATATATAAATATAGTTTATTAGTCTTCATTTGGATCAAACTGTTAACTATCGCGTTTATACTAAGACGCTAACATGCTGCGATATAATAGTTATGATGATATACTATATATCTTTTCTTTTTTGAGTTATTTTAAAAAAAAATATAGTGTACTCTATGGTAAATACAGACTTATATGGAGTTTTAAATAAATAAATTTTAAAAGTTTTCGTTTGCAAATAGCTTTTGTATATGAGAATCACACATATAAAAATGTATGACGAGCTACGTAGCGATAACCGCAGAAGCATCTGTTATGATGACAGTCAAACGATTCGGATAATTTCCAATTTTGGTTTGCGTTTATTGAATTGTTATTATGAAAAAGCTTGAATTCACTTCATAATCTTTAATCTTCCCGAATAAAGTAAGTTAGGTAGTATGGCAATCTTCCACCTGATGACGAGTATGGTTAGACACCTCTTTTAAAGTGAGGGCAGTTTACTATTATAAAAACGGTCAAGTGCGAGTTGAACTCGCATGGAAAGGGTTCCGTACACAATATAGTGAAATATTTCCCCTGAAAACGTTTTTTCCCTAAAAACATTTTTTATCGAATTTACCATTTTATTTTCAATTTATGAAATTCTTATAGGTTTTCCTGTAATCTACAAGCCATAAACTATATTCATTAATTTTTTCAAATCTTTCGGCCTAATAGTTTTGGAGATTAGGGGGGGGGGGAATGGTCAATTTTCGGCTTTTTTCATGAATATCATCGAAACTATTTATTTAAAAAGATTAAAAAAAATATATTTGAGGTCCTGATAGCAAGCCCTTTCATTTGATATATGACTCAGTAAAGTCCGCAAATTTTTTTTTAATTACCTAATTTATCCGCCGAAAATTATCCTTATTTCAAAAAATATTTTTTACGTTACACATCTGTGTTCGGGTCAGGGCATTACACCATCCTGCCAAATTTCACCTGATTCGGTCAAGTAGATTCAGAGAAAATTGGCTGTGACAGACGGACGGACAGGAACACGAGTGATTCTATAAGGGTTTCGTTTTTTTATTTTTGTACGGAACCCTAAAAACAATGTTTTTATTTCAATCGGGGCTGTTACATACAGGCAAGGGTTCGTATCAGATGGATACTTTGAAACATTCTTATTAAGTAACTTATATCATTTATTATAATTACGTAGAATCTACGTCTACGTGTGTCGAAGTTATTGTTAAAATTACACTAATCACTTCTGATTTCCAGCAACAGTGGGATAAAAGACCTAAGCCCACATGAAAGTTCATAAATTTGTTATATGAAATTGCCAAAAGGCAACTATTTACATTCTTTTTTTCAATTATCAGGAGACTCTTGTTTCAATTTTCACATGTTTAACCGAGGCTGAGGCAGCAGCCTTGGCTTTGCTTTTTACTACTAATAAAGCTGATTTGGCAACTGGCTTATTAGTTACTAACAACTTAATAATAATAGTCTAATATTTTCTCTTTATATAGCTGTGCACGCTGTGGCGGGAGGTGATACAAATATGTAGGTTAAATAATTTTGCTCATATATCAATGTATGTATGTAAATCGTATTAATATTCAGATAGACGTAATTGTAATTTGCTTGCATTTCAATAATGCAACACGTTACTTGCGCACTGTGCACATTACACGAAAGCTCTACATAGTGCTAGCTGGTATGCGGTTAGTTACCAAAGCTCAATGTTCCGATTAGCCAATTGACTCAACGAGTAAGCTTACGCGTTTCAATTTTGGCATCACTTTGACTTACGTAATGTGATCGATGATTTCGACCAGCTTTTCATTTGACTTAACGCGTTAGATTTTATTCATGTTTATGAACCCATTATATAAAATATAGACATTATACATAGAAAGATTTCCAAGTTAGAGCATACGAACAGATTATAAGTTTTGTCTTAGCCTCATTATTTTTTGTGGAAGGAATCTATGGTGGTTCTTAACATTACAGTTTGGTCATTATAGATGAAGATATCTGAAGACATGATGCTTAAAATACTTTAAGATAACTTACTACAGTTGTATTTATTTCACATATAAATATACAGAACCAATGGTGCTTTCAGTAGTATTAATTTCGCCTGTGTTCAATTCATATCGCCTTATTTGATGCTCAAATATTCTGGTTTAATAAAAGTATAATATTTTTTAAATCTTGTAAAAGATACCTCAAGAAAACAAAGTTTTGTTTCACTGCAAATTAAAGAGTTGTTTTGTTTTTTTATGACGCATGAATTATTATAAAAATACAAGGCAAGGATAAATTTATTTAAATACAAATGATTGTTCTTCTTTGTTGTGAAAAACGATTTACAGTAATATTTTTCCTTAATAATTATGAAGTAAAATAAAAAACAAAATTACAAATGACTTTATTGTGGTATTATACAAATATGAAGATTCTTTTGTGAACAGTAATTCTTAATTATGTAAAAGACGGCTCTGAAATAACATCAGAATGTGAATGTGAGTGCAAATTGTTGTCTTTATTTTTTTTTATTTCCTTGGCTTACCACATAATATAAATATAATACCAAATTCTATTAGAAATCATTTTCAGTTTACGAAGCATCTCCCGAAATTTTGAATAAGTTTGGGGAGATGGTTCTTTAGGGATGCTTCGTTTCTTTAGGAGATGGTTGTGATGGAAAAAGCCCTTCCATAAAACAAGATTAACTTATGTAAACAGTGGTTTAAAATTGTAATGTAATTTGTGTGTATATGTATGTTTACGTGTGTTTATATATATTACTTAAATAACTTAGATTAAACTATTAAAATTATTTTTATTTGAGATAGTTAATTAATTTAAGTCAAACAACCAGTCAATGCGCGATATCTCGAAATATAGGGCTAAAGTAGTGTAAAGTGCTTGTCTTAACACTAGGTTTCCTATGCATTAAAAGAGAAAATGCTAAGAGTTGTATTTGCTATTTCTATTTTAATATTTCTAGTAGTATCCAACCAGTAGTTGAGTCCAGTTTTAACATGCATTAATAACAGCTGTTAAGCGTTCAACGGAACAAACAATGCCCTATATGTTAATACACGCTATAAACTTTGCGAGCATGTATGTGTCCTTCTTTATTCCGATTTTATTAAGTGTTTTTGTAGTTCTGGACAATTAATGTAATTATGAAGGATTTTTTTGCTAATACTACGTTCGGCTGATACAAATCATTAGAAAAGATAAGAAAGAAAGAAAGAAAGAAACAAAAAGAAAATAATGAACATCTTTGGTGTTTACACTAGTAGAATTTCAACTAGGGAAGACTAAGCACTGGTAACTAGGAACTATGAAATCGGGACTAGGGACTAGGGACTAGGGACTAGGCACTTATTATAAGAACTTCGAGAATTAAGAAATAAATATCAGAATTTCTTACGTATATACTGACATTGTAAGTAAGTCTTCCCATAATAGTTATCTATATATTTTGGATTTATTGTTTTCTATTAAAGCAGGTCGGGACTAAAATAATTATAATAGTTGTTTGTAAAGGTCAAAATCATTTAAGTTGTTTGATGAGCTTCCTCTTAGTTGGGCTTTTGTTGGTTTGTTTTAACCGCAAACGTAATTGTGTTGGATTACTTTAGAAAAAATTTGTTGTGAGATAAATACTTGTTTTTCTGTTAAACAAGTGTTAGGAACTGGAAGTGGTCAGAGTTATCTTTAAAGAAAAGGAGAGTTTTCGGACAGAGATGAAATGTCTTTAATTGATATTATAACATCGGTTTCTCCCAATAAGTACTAAAAGAAATTTCTTGCTAAAAAAAGCTTTTGAAATATTCAACATAAAACTATTCTTCAGTATATCTACTGTTGATTGGTCAAAGGTCATTATTAACTGCTTAGAGGAACCTAATGTTTATTTAATGAATTATACGATATGGATTACCTATGGATTGTCTTTTTTTAATATAAAAATTTTACATTTGTAGAAAATGTATAAACGGTAGGTTTTATTCATCTAAATATTTGTGAAAATGATCATCGTGGCGTAGAACTGCATCTGTTTATAAACGCGATGACGCACGCGTTTGTGGGTTCGATTCCCTCACACGAAATAATAGATTATGTTATTTTAATGCTCCTCGCTCTGGTAACTAGGCAAGCGCAGCGTTAAGTACAACCACTTAACACGCGATGCTATGAAATGCGAAAAGTGGGAAACTGAGTGTCTTAACATCTCGATATTTAACACGTGTCTATTAAATCTGTCAAAGATTTACCTTTCTCTGTACTTATATTTATTCATTGTTACTTTATTGTCGTCTAAAAATTTCGTTGAAATTGTACTAAATATCGTTTTTGAGAATATTTTACAGTTATTATTTGTCTATGGCATAGATTGTCGTACAGCAATATTTTTAGTTTCTATAACAGTCATGTCAAAAGAAAAAAATGTGAAACAAAAATAAATATCAAAAACGCCTATGAAGCCTAGTCAGCCTGCTGGAAAATCCGTCACTCATGATGACGGTGTATTAATAAAAGCTTTCCTATGATAAATAGGAAAATATTGTAATATTTAGTATTTACTGTTGTATTATCAATAAATAAATTTTCCAAAATTAATATATATATATATAAGTTAAAAATATATATTTATTATAATTACCTAATAAACAAGTAAATTAAACTACGTCCATAACATAGAGTTGCGAGTCCCGAGAGCATGTAATTAGCTGATGCGAGTTAGATTCATACAGACCGGTGGTTTACACGAGATTTATCTACCTTTCAGCTTCTATAATGTTAATTTTGTTACGGTCTATTGAAGCTAGCTGTTAGTCCAAAAGCTTTGCTGAAAAACGTATTACGGTGGTTATTAAATGGTTGTAAGATTCTCTTTATGGTTATATTAGGGACAAGTTATGAATAATGTCTTGAAATTGGCTTTAAGAATATCCTCACTCTAACTACTACATGTTACTAATATGTATATAGGTAACAAAAACGGTCTACTTTGTGATATAATTTCACTATGGTATTTTATAGCCTATAATTACGTGCATAAGAATTCGCGGGAAACAATTAAATTATATAATGAATGCATTTTTAAAATGTTATTGTTAGGGTGATTTGTTGGAAAAAGAATTGATAAAACCTAAGTAGAGTGATATTCACATATGCGACCTATATGCTATATTATTCTATAATAATACCTGCTCTATGTGCGAGTATTAGTCTACTTATAAGAGCCTAGTGTTAAAATATGGTGAACGGTCACCGCATTTAGTGGTAGTTACCGGGGCAAAAGATGAAAATAATTTGTTCATTTTAGTGAAAATCGAAGGCATATTTATCGCGGTTGCTATCATTACTGTGCTACCGCGCCATGACGGTTTCCTAGATGGAAGTAAAAAAACAATAAACAATGAAAACACTCGTACAATAAAACATTTAAGTACAATATATATAATTTTTAGAAACCTATTTAGGAAACGTTCGAACATTTGTATGTAAAACAATAAAGACAAGATGTTACATCTATAGGCTTACGTGGAAATTCTTTTATAACATTTACGCGTGCCCAAACACTTTAGACAGTTTGAGTAAAAAGATAGCACCGGCTCTATACAGGTAATGTTGTGGAAGTAATACCTTCATTATGCTGATATCTGCTTATTTATTTCTTATGGGTTTGGGACTTTTGTAAGATGGTATGGTATGTATTCTTAAAAACGTCGAAGAAATATTCAAATCGTGCTTTTGGTCATATTTTAAAGCTTAATTCAATACAATTTATTTCAGTGAACTGAATTAATTCAATAAGTTTCACTAGTATTTCTATTTACAATGCTATTGTTCCACGTTTACGTTAAAATTTAATTCTTTTTTTTTAGCTTCACGCTTTATCCCGCACATAAGGCAGGGTAGGCAGAGGGAACTGCAGGAACCATATGAACCTAGTGTTGAGACACTCCATTGTTTAGTCCCTGCTTTCTCCGTCCCCGCTATCTGCCATTTTCGAGGTATTGCGTGTTGCACTTTGCCTAGTTTCCAGAGCAAAGAAAATGGAAATAGAAAAATCCATCTTCCCCGAGTGGGGATCGAACCCACAAACCGTCGCGTTTATTGGCTGACGCTTACGCCACGACGGTCTTAATTCAATTCTAATTTATTAGACACAATAATCATATATTATTATTGCTCAACTATTTTTAAAAGATTAGTAAATATAAAATGTTCTTTATTTATTATGAAAATATAGTAATTGGAAGCCTTTTGTTAAATGCCTAAAATTTATCTCTAAATTTTGGTTTTAGAGTCATTAATTAAAGAAATAAAAGAAACAACATAATTATTGAGAAACGTGAAAGATATTTGTCTATGTCGAGATATGGATATATACGAATTCTATTAAAATGCTATATACTTTTACAAATTTTATATACATCTATTTGGAACCAAACGCGTTAATCTCAAAAACCTATGATCTGTTTTTTAATTGGCTTTAATTTGGCCATATTACCGAGAAAGGCGTAACTTATGTTAGGCTATGACATCATTATTATGGTTTGATATAACCAACTCTACGGTTGGTGGTACCTCGGGTAATTAAAATCTGCCATACATTAGTTATGGATATTTTCGGCGTTATTATAGCTGGGTTAGGTTATATATGAAAATTACCTATTATGGTATTTTAAATATATTTAAAATAATCTTTTCAATCAATTGAGTTCATTAGTGTAATATAGTCTTGTGTAATATACCTATATTTAAATCTGGTAGTACAACAGATCCCAACAACTTTAGACCAGTATCTGTACTACCCTCATTTAGTAAAATTTTTGAAAAAATAATATTAAATCAAATATTACTTCATTTTAATGTGCATAATCTTATGCATGAAAAACAGTATGGCTTTACTAAGGGTCGTTCTACTACCGATGCTGGAATAGGACTGATAAAAAGTATCTACGAGGCTTGGGAGGAGTCACAGGACGCTCTTGGTATGTTCTGTGACTTATCCAAAGCATTTGATTGCGTCCAGCACTCCACATTGGTCATGAAACTACACCATTACGGCATAAGAGGACGTGCACTCGATCTTCTGACCTCTTATTTAGCTGAAAGAGTTCAGAGGGTTGAGGTGAATGGCAAGAAATCTCCTGGCTCATTAATCAGTATGGGGGTCCCACAAGGGTCTATTCTTGGTCCTTTCCTATTTCTAATCTATATAAATGATCTGCCTCATTTAGTTGGAAGGGACCATGAGATAGTATTGTTTGCTGATGATACTTCATTGATTTTTAAAATGAAAAGACAACTAAACGTCTATGACGATGTAAACAATGCTCTCTCAAAAATAGTACATTGGTTTAGTGTTAATAACTTACTACTGAATAGTAAAAAAACTAAATGTGTATTATTCAGAACGCCAAATACAAAAACTGTTAAAGCCGATGTACTTTTGAGTGGTGAAACTGTGGAACCCGTCGATTCTACGGTATTTCTAGGTATCACCATTGACTCTAAATTACAGTGGGGACCTCATATTGATGGATTGGCGAATAGGCTTAGCTCAGCAGCGTTTGCTGTCAAAAAAATTAGATTGTTAACTGATAGTTATCTTAGTGGCTAACAAATCAAAAGTGAAAATATCTTCTATGTCGGAGCTCAAATTGTTAATAGCACAATATCCAAAATCTTCTAACAACAACTAGTCGGTATCCGTTTTGTTTTTATATCCTCTATTCATTTGGATTATACGTAATGTTTCGAGTATTTACTGTATTTAGTTGATTTTTTTGGCAAATATTTAAAAGTTTTTTTTTTTCTAACCAAAAAACACTAAACATTTACATTTGTTTACTTTTAATAATATCTGACGTATCACGAAATGTCATAGACTAAAAACGATATAGATGATGTTGTTGTTTACAATTACGTTTCTTTTTATGTAATATTTGTTATCCATTTTAAGTATAGATTATTTTTTTTTAAAAACTTTCTTTGTGTTGTAATAATTTAGTTTTTAGTCAACTTGTGCATGTGGATTATTATTATATTATTATTATTTGTTTTTTTTTAATCATTTTTTTAATTTTTATTTATATATAAATTTATTTATATTTATTATTTATATATTTTTTATTTGTATATTTTTTATTATTTGTATATTTCTATTATTTTATAATTATGAACACAGATGATGAGTTCTTGTCTTGCTCTTCTAGTAATTATGATAGTGTTGGTAGTAATAACTCTTCTTTTTCAGATACAGATACTCTTGCAGAAAAGTTATCAAATATATGTAATAATCCTTTTGGTTCTCTTTCCTTGGTGCATATCAACGCGCAGAGCGTACCTGCTCATTATACTGATCTCTCGCATCCTTTGGCTCCGGCACAGTCGATTGTATTCTAATATCTGAAACCTGGCTTAAACCACCCCTTTCATCTGCTTGCTACTCCCTTCCAGGTTTTCAATTATTCCGGAATGATCGCACTGAGCGGGGTGGGGGTGGTGTGGGTATATACCTTCGCAACAATATTCCTGCCAGTGTAATCTCTTGTTCTCCTAGTCAACCTGTAGGATTTCTTGAATATCTTTTCTTGGAAATAGTTCTACATCATAAAAAAAATCTTCTCGGTGTCTTGTATGTCCCCAATGACAAAGTAAATTATTTTAGTGTTCTGGAGGACATTTTGGAAAACTTTTCACATCAGTATGAACACATAATTTGTATGGGTGACTTAAATACATGTTTATTAAAAAACGACACGAGAAGTAAACAGTTAAGAGTAATTAATGAATCTCTCAATTTGCATATTCTACCCATGTCTTCACCCACACACTATTTTCCTAACTGCAGGCCTTCCCTCATTGATATTATCTCAGTCTCTAAGCCTGATCTTGTGATCTCTCACGGCCAATTGACTGCTCCTTTCTCTTTTCACGACCTGATTTTCCTTTCATATAAGCTACGCCCTCCTAAAGTTAGAGGCAAAATTTTTCTTCAGCGTAATTTTAAGCTTATCGACATGGAACGCTTCAGAGCGGATTTGGAGAACATTGACTGGTCACCCATAATGTCATTAAGTAACATTGACGATATGGTAGAATCACTAACTACTGAGTTGATTAATATCTATAACATTCATGCGCCAATAAGACCAGTTCGAATGAAGCATGCACCCGCGCCCTGGTTGACCCCAATTATCAAAAGATGCATGGCTAAGCGCGATCGGGCCAAATCTAGGTACAAAAAACATCCGTGTGATGAAAATTTAGCTACATACAAAAGACTGCGTAATATTTGCAACAGAATGTGTAGGGATGCCAAACGCCGCTATATTCACAATACTATTCAAAACCTATCTTACGACAAAGTTTGTAGATTCTTAGAGTCACTTGGTATAGGGAAATCCACTGATCGCCATCATATTTCAGTGGATCTTAATGTCCTGAATTCCTTCTTTAGTAAACCTACTTCAAGTATTAACAACCAAAGAAAACAGGAAACACTTTCTTCTTTGTCTTGTATTGACATTCCTGAATCTGCCCTATTTGCATTTAACTCTGTATCAGAAGATGAAGTCAAGAAGTGTGTTCGCTCCATATCCACTAAAGCCATCGGAAGTGACAATCTCAGCCTTGAGATGATTCTTCCCGTGTTGGAGAACATTGCACCAGTGCTTACCCACATTATAAATTTCTCACTGTCACGCAATGTCTTTCCTTCTCGGTGGAAGAATGCTTATGTTGTTCCGTTACCTAAAACCTCTAACCCCACCTTTGTCTCTGACTATCGCCCTATCTCCATCCTGCCTATCCTATCCAAAGTACTTGAATCCATTGTTTATAACCAACTGTATCCCTTTCTCTCCTCAAACAATCTCTTATGTCCCTACCAGTCTGGTTTCCGTCCCTTCCACAGCACAGTTAGTGCACTGTTGAATATTACGGAGGACATTCGGTGTGCTATGGATAACACCAAGCTCACCGCAATGGTACTACTGGATTTCAGCAATGCATTTAGCTCTGTTGATTTCGACATACTTCTTGCTTCTCTTCGTGCAGTAAATTTTTCTTCCTCAGCCATAGACTGGTTTCATTCTTATCTCTTCGGACGCCAACAATGCGTGAAAGTTAATGACCATACGTCATCTTGGCTAGATCTCACTGCTGGCGTTCCACAAGGCGGCATTCTTTCTCCTCTTCTGTTTTCTATTTTCATAAACAATATTTCCAAAGTCATTTCTTCTCCTTACCATCTGTATGCGGATGATTTACAGTTGTATCGACATGGCTATATACATGAATTGTCTGAAGTTATTAATATGTTAAATAGCGATCTAGCTGCTATACAACGTTGGGCTGAATCTTTCGGTCTCTTAGTAAACCCGAAAAAATCGCAAGCAATTATAATCAGCAGTAGCCGACTTGCAAGTAAAATTAATTGGAATGCAACTCCCAGGATTATATATTCTGGAACTCTAATTCCATATTACGATAAAGTTAAGAATTTGGGTCTAATTTTTGACTGCACTTTGTCTTGGACACCCCATATTAGCGAACTTAGTAAACGTATGCATTTCTCCTATCGTTCTCTTAAGCGTCTCCAATTCTTTCTCCCCCATAATACGAAAGTAATGCTAGCGCAATGTCTCCTCCTTCCAATTCTCGACTATGCCGATGTCTGCTACTTGGATGTGACTGAGGAGCAAATTAACAGATTAGAGCGTCTTCAAAATCTCGCTATACGTTTCATTTACGGTCTTCGTAAGTATGACCACGTATCCCATTTTCGTGCTCAGCTTAATTGGCTCCCTATTCGTTTTCGCCATGATATGCATATCCTTTCTCTTCTGTTTAAGATGATCAACTACCAAAATTTCCCTCCTTATCTACGTTCCCGTTTTAAAATCCTTCCCGCTCCTACACGCTCGAGGAGGTCTGGTGTTTTACCTATGCTAGACATCCCTAAGAGCAATACCAAATTTCTCCTAAAGTCCTTTTCCGTACAGGCTCCACTACTTTGGAATAAACTGCCCAAGGCCATTCAAGAGAGTCAATCAATAGTTTCATTTAAGTCATCATTAAAAAAAACACTTACTTAAAAGTATCTGAAATCTAAATTTCGTTGTATGTTTCGTTTATATTATATTTTTTATGTGTGTATATGTATGTGTATATATGTATGTGTATATATGTATGTGTATTTATGTATATATATGAATATATTTATGTAAGTATATGTCTACTTACTTCTGTGTGTATGTATGTATATTTTCTATGCCTTATGTATTGATTTTTTATTGTTATTATTTTTTTTAAACCTTATATTGCATTTTTCTGTCTTCTCGTACTTTCTGCTTTCACCCACTTTCACAGGTTGGCTGGAAGAAATCTCTTATAGGGATAAGTCCACCTTTGCTAATGATATTTCTGTGTTTCTGTCTATTATATATATATATTTTAATGCAATAAAGAATATTTATGATGTGGATACGGCTCGCCTTGTTTACTTTAGTTACTTTCATAGCATTATGTCATATGGCATTTTGCTTTGGGGTAATGCAGCCTCTATTAATTCCATTTTTGTTCTGCAGAAGCGGGCTATTCGCTCAATCTATAACCTAAATCCAAAAGATTCCTTAAGACAAAAATTTAAGGAAATAAATATAATGACCGTTGCATCACAGTATATCTTTGATAATTTAATGTATGTAAAAAAAAATATTAACGATTTTACTAAAATTGGTGATGGATGATATTAATACAAGAAACAGGCATAAACTTACCGCGCCTGTAACTAGACTAAATCGCATCCGCAATTCTTTTATGGGACAGTCTGTATGCTTCTACAATAGGATCCCAGAAAACGTCCAAGATTGTTCTATATCACAATTTAAAAAAGTTGTGAAACGACGTTTGTGTGTTAAAGGTTATTACCATATTAATGATTTCGTAAATGATAACACACCTTGGGAATGAAATGCTCGCTCCAGTCTAGTTCAAGAGTATCGTTGTCAATAATAGGAATTGTGAAATTGTAAATATCTAGAAATTAAAAAAAAAAAAATAAAGCAGATTAAGTCCCGCTGAGTTTCTTACGCCGGTTCTTCTCAGGTCTGAGGCATTAACTTTAGCGAACCGGTGGTAAATTAAATTGATTGTTTGACGTTCAAAAAATGAAGCTTGTACTTCTTATTTTGAATAAAATTGTTTTGACTTGACTTGACTTGACTTGACTTGACTTGGTAGTAGTCATTTTAGTTTAACTTATATGCTATATGCCAACAGTAGCTCTTAAATTTCAATTTATTTATTTCACAAGTTTGTCAATATTGACATCAAATATTTATGTCATGCTTAAATAATGATGATGATGATAATGATGTGATTATGTTATCCCTCATCAGGGACATAGGGCTCGCAGAAGGGATTTCCATTTCCGGCAATCTTATGATAAATGATAGAACGTATTACCAAAACATTGCTTTCTCAGATTTCCACCTCTACTACTACTTACCAAGTAGCGGGAATCAACGTTGCTTTGTGACTACTATGGGCATGGATGATTATTAAAAAAAATCATTTCCTCCGAAGAAATCTGCTGCTGTAAATGGTCTTAAATACGTAAAAATGTAAGATTATGTAGGTTTTATAAAATAAACATGCAACGTAGCTGCAACAAATTTGCATAAAGCTTTCAAAAGTCATTAAATATGATTAAAAAGTGTACTTTGTTTTGGTTAAAAGCACATTTAAGTTAACCTAACCGTAAAGGGACTGATTTACGGCAGCCGTCTTCACACCTATAGTTATTCAATTACGTTACTTTTATGCGACGTTTTATGAGTCTACTCGGATTGCAATATGTCGATGGAGTATAAATGTACTAAGTTTCGTGCCCATGAGCAATCTCGGTAATATCTTTTAAAAGAGTGTATTTATTTAGTTACCTGGTGCACATGATTTATTTTTAATACAAATATAAGTAAAAGGAGGTAAAAGTAAAAGAAAGGGATGGTTTGTTTAATTTTTTGATCAGACATTGTTGGAGAAGGTTCGATTCCCACTTAGGGAAGATGAATTATGTCTCTTTTTTCGCGTTGGCAACTAGGCAAGCACAGTGTTGCACATTTCCTCTATTTAACACGAAATGCCTCAAAAGGCAAAAAGGGCACGAAGTATCTTAATACTTAATACGGTGGTTTCTTTCTTTCTATGCTGCTATGAGTAGGATAAAGTGGAAAGCTAAAAAAGAAGTAATTTTAATTATTGAATTGAAATATATAGGCATATCACAGTAAAAATATATAAAAATATATCTAAAAGTATCTTATACATGCTATCTGTAGTTCATGTATAAGATACTTTTAGTGGAATCAAATGAACATAACATACTAAGATAAGTTTAGAACAAAATTCAGAATAAAATACAATTATTTGTATTATATGTTCAATAAACGTTTCATCAATTTTTCTACAAAACCTTAAATTGACAACTGTGTTCGTTCAACGTTTTATAAGTTGTTAATATTGTAAATATATATTTAATCAAATTAAGTGAAAAATGTTTAATGCTTTTTAGAAATCTTACCTTTGACAATTACTTTAAAATCAATCCCGTGATACCATGTATAAAAATTTTCACACATAGTAAAATCGTGGGCTTCGACTATTTAATCAATTATGACAGTGAAGTAAATATGTATTATTTGCGTCTTTAGGTATGGTGCATATATTTTTCTTTTTTTAAGAAAACACCTACCTGTGGATACAGGCACACAGCTGCTCATGCCTTCTTTTATTAATATTTTAATGTTAGGCTCGATACTAGACTAGAAATACATTATATTTTTATTTATTATAATAATAATTGTATAATATATATCTAGATTATTCATTTATTATTATATATCTATATTATAAAGTAGGGATATTAGTGATCTGCTATTATTGACTATTTTAGAATTTATTTATTTTTCTCATTACAACGGCTATATGCATATTACATTAATCTGTTCATAGTTTGAGGGATGCTGATTTAGATCCAGTATCTCGCTCCCCAGGCACGGACGTTAATGGTACTATTCAACGTCTGTCATTGTGCCTCATGGATGTTCATAGCTTGCGACGAGACCAATGTGCCAAGACGGTCGTAAAATATGATTTTACTAGTGGGTTAGAACTTAACGCCGCGCTTTGCCTAGTTGCCAGAGCGAAGAAAATGGAAATAGAAAAATGTATCTTCCCCGAGTAGGAATTGAACCCGCAACATTGCGACGAGACCAATGTGCCAAGACAGTCGTAAAATATGATTTTTTTAGTGGGATAGAACTTAACGCCGCGCTTTGCCTAGTTGCCAGAGCGAAGAAAATGGAAATAGAAAAATGCATCTCCCCCGAGTAGGAATTGAATCCAGAAACCATCGCATTACAGGCAGACATTGTGTCTGCGCCACGACGGTCCTTAAAATAAAATGTTAATATTTATAAACTAATAAAAAAAAGTTTCTATTTAAGTCCGGTCTAGGTTATTTGTCAGCTTTATAATTTTCACGTATAGCTGGGTACTACAATCAAGATGATTGAGCTTTACTTTAAGTCCAAGATTAGGAAAAAGAGCTTAATGTCAGTAAACTATCAAAACAAAGCTTATGCAGGCTATAGCTTGCCATTAAACAAGCGGGTACTCTTTAAATGTAGCAAGCTATAAGAACTTTACTTACAATGTTACTTTACTACACATTTACATGTTATTCAAGCCATTAAATATTTTAATAAAACCCACTCTATGATGTCATACGCTTATATTGCGAGAGCCTGAGTTATGAAGTTATTTCACTAGGAACATAAATTTACTATTAATATAATGTTAATAAACATCTGAGTGTAGTGCTCGCTTTAAGTGGAAGTTTTAAATAGTTATTTAGTACTCATTTCTCAAGGTTGTAGTTTACATTCTGATCTTAAACATGTATCTGGGAGCTTACTTATTAATGCCTATTTTTTTGAAGCATTACACTTTTTCTAGTTTAAATAGCTCCCACCCATATAGTCGGTTTATAAATAGTTATCCTTGTATGTATGTGTTATTTGTGCTAAAATTCATCATAGTAACACTGATTGGTTTTTAATTTTACCTATAGTGAAATAAAAACACTGTTTAAATCAAAAATAATTTTCAGACAGAGGAAACTGCGGGAAATGTGGTAACTTTTTTTTTATGTCTTCATGCTTTATCCCGCACATGGTAGGGTAGGCAAAGGCAACTGTAGGAACCATAGGAACCTAGTGTTAACACAATGCATTGCTTAGTCCCATCGTGTTGGTGTTATGAAATCTGCCCCCACTTTCGTCCGCCTTTGAAGGCTTTGTGTGTTAAATGGCTTAATGCCGCACATGCCTATTTGCTAGAATAAAGAAAATGAAAATAAAATAATCTATCCTCTACCGAACCTACTAATATCACGTTTACAGGCAGGCGCTGCATTTCTGTGCCACGACGGTCCTCAAACGAACTAATGTTTTTATTATATGTACTCACGATATGTGCTAAGTAAATAAAAAAAAATATTCAGACCTCCTCCACTGAATGGAGATTTGTATAATTGAAAAAATAAGGTTTTAAAGCTTAAACATAAAAAAAATAATTATATATATACAGGTATTTATCTCTATGTGCGTGTATATATTAATAATAATTGAATAAAGAATTTTATTGAATTCCATAGCTTAATTTGGTCTATCATTACGAACGTTAATTAATGCGCCATTAGGCAGATATTGCACATACCACCCGAAATTCGGAAAATCGTTGAATAAAATTTTAGTAGCTATAATCGTTTCGTTTAATTTTTTTTATTTCAAACTACACGTTTTATTAAAGTTTTACTTTCTACTTTTCGAATATTCAAAATTATCGTATGGATTTTCCAACGTATGTTAATTCTATAATAAATAAACTATAAGTAATTTAATAAAAGTATATAGAACAAAAGTAATTAAATATATTTATTAAAGTAAATAGCAAAATTTAAAATGTACCTAAAAAATTTGAATGGACATAATTACTAGACTTTTTACATACATATTTTTATTTACATAATTTTTTAAAATAGGTAGTACGCGATGGTATTATTTAATTTTTCTGTCATTAAAAATATAAAACACTAAAAACATACGCAGAAAGCGTAGTATATAGTGTCTTGACACTTGATTTAACCTGTCTACTTTTCAAAGCAAGTAAGGTGAGACGTAAAGAAGCTTTAGGACAAAAATAATTATACAACTCAAAGATTCAAGCAATGCATTTTGCAAAGAGAAAAGCTTTAAATATAGTGATCATAACTATTATCATAAGTTATAAAAATAGATGTTTGAAATTCAAATGTTGAAACAACAAAAATATGCAAGGGAACGGTAGCTACCATTTTCTTTCGCATCTAAATATAAAATAATTCAAATTTATTCTCATCCGAGTGTATATCTGGTGGAATTTAAAGCCGACTGAGATAAGCTTTGAATATTCATTCAAATAAACATAGCCAAGAACGAAAATATTTCGCGTGTTTTTTATACTTGGGTTTCTTCTTAAGAGAAATTACTTTCTTGAGATTTAATGATTTTTATGTTTCTTTCATAAGTATTATTGCCACAGCGTCATAATTGTTTTACTATAGATATTATATAAAGTATGAACTGTAAAAGCTTTTAAAGAATGGTTCACTCGCTTAGACTATACTTATTTATTTCGGTCAGTTATTGAAAATCGATCTAAAATCACACAACCTACAAATATAAACTATAATTATCATACGAATTATACCATAATTATTACGAATCTCATTTATAATAACATTTATGTGAAAATATTATAATTTTAAATTTCTTCGCCTAAAAGAAGTGCTAAAACAGAGTGGGCCAAAGTAGCGCTTTGTGAACTTTTTAACATTCTTGGTGAGCAGCATATTCTTATTACTCTACATTCAAAGTGCATTCAAATAGTTTTAAGCAGCTTTTGCCACTGTTTAAAAATAATCACTATACTTTTTAGTTTTTTCTAAAAGAAAAAATACTATATATACACAACATTTTTTTTTTTACCTTTTATGGGAAGGATAAGGCAAACTAGCGGTCGGGTCACCAGATGCTAAGTGATCACCGACGCCCACGGTCCTGGGTAACAGCAGAGGTGTTACAAGAGCGTTGCCGGCCTTTTAAATGGAGGTAGACGGTCTGGAAACACTGCCGCAGGCTATTCCACAGTAGTGTGGTACGTGGAAAAAAGTAAATTTTTAATTTATTTATTATATATATGTAAGACTATTATCAAATTTAATTTAATAAAAAAAACAGATGAAATATATTGAATTTATATAATTTTCTTCAAGTTTACTTATTTTGACACAAAAGTCGCATCAACTAGAACAAGGTCATACTGACTGCTGCCAACCAAATTGAAAACCATTGGCATATTGACCATAACTATTCTGCCAAAAGTAATATGAAAAAGAAGAATAAATATAGTAGCGAGATATTTTACCGAGCAATTGTCTTGTTGTGTATAATTAATTGCCAATCACAAAATAAACTTTAACAATCTTAAATAGTAGATCTTTGGTCTAGAAAATTGAAAAAGATACCTAATCTTATCAAAAAACTCTATTGTAAATTATTTAAGCCATTCATACTCATATACGAGCATTGTCAGTATGGATCACAGAATCACAGTGATTTTATCAGATATTAAAAATATTTCAAAGTTCTATTAATTAAATTAAGCAATTTATTATTTATTTTTGCAATAAGTTTTTTTTTTTTGTCTTTACGCTTTATCCCGAACATGGCAAGGTAGGCAGCGGGAACTGTAGGAATCATAAGGACCTGGTGCTAAGACACTCCGTTGCTTAGTTGCTTAGTCCCTGCTTTCTTTGTCCCTGTTTGCCGCCTTTTTTCGAATTTTGCGTATTTGTATTGTGTGTTAAGTGGCGAAATTCAACGCCACGTTTTGCCTAGTTTTCAGAGCGAAGAAAATGTAAATAGAAAAATTTATTTTCCCAATTCATAATTAGGCGTGTTAAGTTATTTAGCTTTAGCTGGGAACTAAACTCAATTTACTCTACTAATTGGTGAGGTAGCTAGTTTTATTGGGAGTGGTGAATTTTTTTTTCGACTGCAAAGTCAATGGCCTCATAATAATGTTATTTTCTCGTAAAATAAAGCTCTCTATTTTAAAATGTGCCCGTTGTGTAGTGTTCGTATAATATAATATTTGCCCGGGGCAGTGCTTGCTCTGAACATGTTTCATTGTTACCATTTCCGGCAACTTGGGAACCGTATTTATAGCACTGCATTGAATATATGTTTTATTTAACTTTTAATAATGTTTTCTTAAATTTCTTTCAAATCTTGAAGTAAACGTTTACATTGTGTATATATTAATATATATTAATACATATTTTAATATTATATTATTTTTTAAAGCTACATCAAGTCTAGTAGTCGTGTTAAAAATGTAAATTCAATTTCACTGTTACTGTAAACTGAACATATTAAGTAAGAATATTTCCTCGCATTATATATATCTCAGATTATGTCAAATTAGTTCTAGTATTACATAAATATAAATATAAATTTTATGATACATTAGTATAGAGAGTGTAGTAAAATCTGGCCTTCCTTGATAAATAATCGCTGGTCGCAGCGTCAAGCATTTTTTAAATTTATATAGTCCATGCAGCGTTATCATAAAGATAAAAATCTTTTATTTATTTTCAATACGTTAACCATCATAAGTAAAGTATTTCCGTACTAACTGTTATAATATGAATATAATAAAATATTTTATATACAAAACGAAGTATATCCGAAGTAATTCCGTATGATGACCGTCGTGGCACAGAGGTTTCTATTTACTTCGCTCTAGCAAACTAAACAAAGCGCCGCGTTGAGTTCCGCCACTCAACGCGAACGCAATGCCTCGAAAAAGGCGGAAAGCGGGGACGGAAAAAACAGGGACTAAGCAACGGAGTGTCTTAACACTAGGTTCCTACGGTCCCTGCAGTTCCCTCTGCCTACCCTGCCGTGTGCGGGATAAAGCGTGAAACTGAAAAAAAATATATCCGCGAATTTTCCTCAAGAGTGTCAAGGTAATTTAAATTAAGGTTTTTTTTCTGCCTATCCTGCTGTACGATGAATGAAGAAATAAACAGTTATATATAAGTATAATAACTCTCTACATTTTGTAAAATGATTTGCTACGACAAAAATATATTGTTTAATAATCCAGTAAAGTGATAAAGATAAGAATCATATAAGAACATAAATAATGATAAAAAAAGTAAATATCGATTCAGTGCGAGGAGTACTCGTGCATTGAGCTTTCCACACTTATTTCACAAGTATAGCTATTTATTGTGGTAAGAAAATACTAATGAAAATGGGCTAACATAAAGAAAGGTCGTATACATTCATGTTGTATGAAATGGACTACTAATACTAGTTGGTAATAGTTTCTTTATGAGTTTAAATATATACAAATTAAAAAAAAGAAACGTTGTTATTTCCTTTGTGGCCAAGTTGTAAATAGTCCCACTCTTCAATATAGTTGCGTATTCAATATTCTCGTACAATATTTACCTACTTTACCTACTTTGTAGCATGTTCTTTACGCTACTATTAATATGATATATAAAACAATAACTGCTATGTAATTAATTCGATTCCCACTGAATTTTCAGATGACGAAAAATATTTTTACTATTTTCACTATATTGAAAATAAAAAGTTCCAAGAGTTCCTCCACTCCATATGCAATAAAGGCATGGAACAGACTATCTTCCTCATACTGGGTTCCTTCATTAATTCATTCATTCATGTATATGCAAGATACAAAGCGAAGCTAAAAAATAATTAACAAAGAAATATGATGAAACTCAAAATTGAAGAACAAGTTTTGAGAAGAACGCCAAAACTTTAACAATTCCCGCAAGATTTCGACACTTAAAAATAAGAATACAACAGCGTGAAATGCCCTAAATAGCTACGTTGATGAAAAAATGTCTTCGCAACACGGATAATTCACGGCTGCTCTTACTTAAGATTTTAATTTAACTTCCTTCATTCTTCTTAATTTGCTAGTTGAGTTTTAGAGGCGAGAGTTGTGATCAACACCGAGATAGTAAATCATTAAGTTTACTTGATAAACGGTCACCGAGGAACTTTTGCAATTTAATTCCAAATAGTTATAATACGTCTTCATTTAGTTTGGCGTCACTGTTTTTTTAGCTTGACGCTTGACACCGTAAAGTCACTTTAACTTTAAGTGATAAAGCGTGAAGATGATTAAGTAATAAATACAAGTAAGACGTCTACCACCTAAATTTTCGACATTGCACGCAGAGTTGAGCAGCATTTTTTCTTTCAGAGGAAGAAAATATAAATATCTAAGTGAGAATCGAACTGACAACAATTGCATTTACAGACAGACCTTGATCTACTGCGCCACGATAGAGTGAATAAGGAAGTATACTATTTTGTTTGTGTTTTGGTATTTCAATTCCGGCTTGATGTAATTTAATTTTAATTAATTTTCTATTTACTTACTATCTTTGGCTAATCTAGACAAGGCATAAAACAAATATGTGTCCAATAAAACATAGGTTATAGGAACATACGAACTATCATGTTTGCGATAAAACATACAAGGTATAAGAACTTAGAATTAATTGGTTTCAAGTTATGTATACTTAACTTTGTTAAGAACGCTTGTTAATTAAAAATTAAATATCAGCTAAACCTGAGGTTCCGAGCGTACACAGCGTACACAGCATTACACACATATCTCACTGAATTATTCATAGCGTCGTGTTAATGCAGAATAAGTTTAGCTCTTGTTTCTTTTTATCTTTTTTTTTTACTCCTTATACATTGTCCAAAACTCTGCCTAACATGTAGTTATACAATATTGTTAGTGTTTCTATTAAATTATTAAAAAATATTTTTTATTTATATTGATTTCTTTATAAAATCTTATTAATAAAAAGATTTTGAAAAACATAATTATTTATATAATTATTATCGATATACGTAAATCTCTTTTAAATCTTTATTTCAAAAAGGAAAAAAAAAATATATTTAATACTTAATCTAATTTAATAATAGTAATCATTTTATTTATTATAATTGATTTCACTTAAATTACTTAGTATTTTGTGCTATTTGTTTAAATACTTTTTCCAGATGTTCGTATCCGTACCGTGGCTCTTCCTCAACAATGTCACAGTTCACTCCAAATAAATGATGGAGGCTTAGAATGAGAAGACTTGCGACTGCTATCTGAAAGATTCGCTCGTTTAAGAAAAATTATTATCACACTGTGTTATATAAGGTAACTATACCTAGAGAAATCTTGGTTGTTTTATGTTGAAAAAACAAATTAAATTAAAAAAATCATGTAAAATTAGCTATTAGTGTAATTTCTGTAAAATATCTAACACTATATTATTATGAAATGAATGAGTTATTATAGAATAGTTCAGTAAATTCCGGTATATAGCACAGGTAGGCTATTTGTCTTGTTAACCGATCGAGATTTCCTCTAGTGGGAATCGAACCCAGAATTAGCGTGTTTACAGTAAGACGCTGCGCATTGCTCATTGCACCACAACGGTCTAATTTCATTTATGTATATGCTAAAATATTTTTAAAGTCAGAAATATTAAGAGAATTCTTACGCGCATGACTATTGTTATCGTTTCAATTTTCCTTATCAATTTAAAAAAAATCGTTTCTCGCTTATATAGTACACGGCATGGCGTGTTAAATTATTAAGCGTTGAAAATTAAAATGAATATGAAATATTTATGTAAAAATTATTCACATCAATTATTGTATTAAAGTATGTGAAACATAATATGATACCGATTTCTATAAAAAATATTATAATTTATTTTTTATTTAACCTACTTTCATTTATAGTAATAATCTAATCTCATTTATATATAAATCTAAATATTCTATTTTATATAAAAATATATAGAGATGGAGAGCTAGTAGGACAGAGAGAGAGATAAATTACAGAGAAATTTAACCTGCTCAAGTGTAAAGCTTTGTAAAGTTTTTATTTTAAATTAAAACGTTTTTGATAAGATAATTATAAGATTTGCTGGTCAGCTCTGTAAATAACTCCTAAGGCATTGCAAGACGACTACACTTGTGAAAATTTAGTTTCGTTCGTTTTTATTACTTCAAATATACAAAAATAAACTTTTCCTTTATATGCTTTAAACTAAATATATGTTTTTAAATGAAAAAATACTGAATGGTGATTTAATAGCATTAGTCAAGTCCAAGAAAAGAATATGGAGAAGAAAATCACAAAAGAACACAGAGAACAGAACGTTGTTAATTTCATGAAATACATTGGATACAAATTCGAAACCGACTTGTGAAACAAGTGCCTGTCTATCGGTTAAATAAGTATTAAGTAGTAAGTATTTCGCCCAGTCGTGGTGACCCAGCCCACGATCAATTTATATAATATATATAAGTGAAGCCAGGGTTTGATTTACAATCTTCATATGAAGGTCGGTATTTTAGAACTAGAAAATTATACTATTAATAATATAAAGAAATTAATTTCATATTGTTAGTAAGTTTTTGTTATTATAAATTATTGCAATAGTTAACAATCTGTCTGAAAATTCTTAACAAAGTGATCTCTTGAACAAATTTATTCTGCAGTTTCATCTCACGCCACACTTGAAGAAACGGTTTAATTTTTCTGAATAACCCTTTGATTAAATGAAACGAGCTCCTTATTTAACTATACTTTCATTATTAGGATAGTAAGTTAACCAAATATTATTTCTCTGTTGGAAAAAGTTTTCGCTCTCTTGGAATATGAATTTTCATTTTATGCGCTTAGTAATTGGTTTTAAATCATTGATAAAATTGTTTTAAAGAATATATTTTTATTACATATGAATCATTTACAAGTTTAGTTTAGTTTTATCTATCTGTGGCGGCGTAGCTCTTAAACAGATAAATCTCTATCGATAAAAACCATTTGTTTTGACTATTTCCATTGCTTACAATCAGTCGTAAGTCACTTGTGATATGTCTACATGTGTATGTATAAATCACATACACCCAAATAGTAGTTAAATAATACATGGGAATGAAGTAGCAGCTTCTACAAGTATGAATGATTCACAATTTTTGATGATATATTTCTAATTAATTATAAAAATCACTATATTTTTTAATATAGAGAAATATTGTTTTTTAGCTTCGTGCTCTGCTTGCCTGCTTTCAGTCTTCTTTCGAGATATTGTGCGTTGATTGGCGGAGCTCAATGCTGTATTTACCTAGTTACTAAAGCGAAAAAAAACGAGTGGAAATCGAAGCCATAAACTGTTGAGTTAATAAATATTGTCTTCAAATATTTAAAGTGTTTTAAATTATGCATTCAATTATGTTAGCTTTCTTAGTAGATACAATATCAAAAATATAATCAAAAATACTAAATATAATAAAAGAGACACATCAACGAAACATGAAATATTATTCAGATACAGTAAAGTTAACACGTGATTTGAAATATTGGCAACGTAGTTGATAATGGCATAACTGTGAGATGTAATAATTAACTTTTGTCAGCTATATATGTACGTATGTATATATATATATATATATATATATATATATATATATATATATATATATATATATATATATATATATATATATATATATATACAAATTGCAAGTAATGAATATATGCAATGAATTTAATTAACACATAGCTCTACTTAGTTCTAACGGATAATTTAGCCTTATAAACAATCGAATGAGCTTTCGAAATGTACCAAAGTTATTTGTTTACTGGCGTTGCGGCACACAGGGTCAAACTTTGTCTACACAGCAAGAATTTACAACGATATTGTATTAATTTTGGTAAATTTAACATATCTGTTATTAGTTTATATTTACGTTAGTGTATTAGAAGATATACAAATTATTATTTATATGTAAAATATATGCGGTTTTCTTTCCTGTTTCAATTTTCTTTTTATATCTTTTGATGTTCTCAAATAAAAACCTAAGAATTACTTAAAAAAATATATTTTTTAATTATGTTATGTACTATATGCAAATATTTATTTATGTTGTACGACTGCAGTTGGAGAGTGACGTAGAACGAACTTCAATGAAATTTAATTTACTAAAAATACAACTTTAGCTTAGTTTTAAATACAACTAACACTAATGTTCTATGATAGAATCAAAAAATATCTTATGATTATCATAAAGTAAAACTTTTCCTAAGTTTTTTCGAGGCATTGCGTGTTGAGTGGCAGAACTCAACGTCGCGCTTTGCCTAGTTTACCAGAGCGAAGAAAATGGAAATAGAAAAATCCATCTTTCCCGACTGGGGATCTAACCCAGAAACCGTCGCGTTACAGGCAGACGTTGCGCCTCTGCGCCACGACGGTCCTTTTCCTAAGTAATCACGCTTAATTACAAATAATAATTCTTCTGCTTGTTAAACCAAGTATTATAAAAATAATATTATTTTAAATCAACTTATTTATTGTGAATAGTTGATTCTTTTTCGTAGACGAATTCTCTATTTTTTTTTAGCTTCACGCTTTATCCCACATATTGCAGGGTAGGCAGAGGGAACTGCAGGAACCATATGAACCTAGTGTTAAGACACTCTGTCGTTTAGTCCCTGCTTTCTCCGTCCCCTCTTTCCGCCTTTTTTTCGAGGCATTGCGTGCTGAGTAGCGGAACTCAACGAATTCTCTATTATTAGCACAAAGTGTACAGAGAGGTTTATATAGATACATAATACACGTACATTTAAATAGCTATTGAAGATTTACTAAAGGACAGAACAACAGAATGTAATTTCAAATTGAAGCTCATATTCTGCAATATTTGATTAGCTCAGACCCTCCAGTGAAATATGCAAATATCGTATTTAGTATTCAAGAGTACTTACCACATAGAGGCATTAGTCGCTTTCGTCATCCGTGTAGCTTGACAACGTCAACAGAAGCAAAGCAAATTTGCTCTAACACGATACTATAGCTAGTTTCTTAAGTAAGTAAATCATCCATGCATCCGTTATGTGCGTACACATTATTACAAGACCATTTTTTAAATAACAATAAATAAAATGGTAAACACACACACACACATATATATATATATATATATAATATATATATATATATATATATATATATATATATATATATATATATATATATATATATATATATATATATATATATATATATATATATATATATATATATATATATATATATATATATATATATATATATATATATATATATATATATATATACACATATATGGTCTGTTTTTTCTTAAATCACGTATTTGAGGTTTTTGGATAATTTGAATATCATTAAAGTTTGTAATCACTGTGTCTGTCCTACTTACATTTTAAATATAAATATATATCCATAAAAAATCGCTATTGCTTGTTATATTAAAAAAAAACAATTTGATAACATTAGATTTCCTGCATGTACTAAATGGAATGAAATGTGAAGCTGAATATTTTATTTTAATAAATCTTCCTAGTCTGTAATCTACCTTACAAGGACCAACTCCAGTGCTCTCAAACAGACGTATTTCCAGCATCCATTGATTTTTTTTAAAGAAATAGAAATGAGTTTTACGACTACTTCAGGGACTTAAATAAATTTAAAGCTCAGTGAATTAAATTGAAAAGCTGCTTTATTTGATTACTGTTACGACATTATTTTTATTTAGATAAACTTTCAAAACTTACATTTTTTTTCAATTTTAGATATTTGTCTCGACTTAGTATTAACAATAATTCGAAATACTGCGCTTCCCACGCCTCGAAAGGCGAAAGGCGAACTGAGTGCCTTAACACTATGTTTCCAAAGTTCCTTTCCCCTCTGCTTACCCTACTTTGAAAGAGATAAACCATCAATACTACATTTTTGTTACAATTCTCTTAAATGTGAATCTCAGAATTATACTTCTGGCGATTTAACTTCTGTCACAGTCTGATTTGCACTTGGAGTGTGGTGGCAAAACTTGTATCAAAGTTATTGTAATTTTTTAAGAACAATTTTATAACATCACAACAAGTACAAACTTTTTGTCTATCTTTTAGATTGGAAAAAGTCTATATATAAAACCTACACTAAGACCTTTTGAAGAAGAAGCTGAAAAATTTTATTATTACAGAAGAAATCTACGCACCAATAACTACTGTAATCACTTCTACATAATAATTAATGTTATAATAAAAATAATCAATGATTTCCTTCATTTAAGCCAGTATGTTACTACTATTGTAATTTGAGTTGGTAACAAAATAATTATGCTAATTGTAGCGCCATCTGTTAAATGGAATTTATATGTGCTTACCTCCTTTTGTATATAAAAAAAAGAAATAATAAATAGCAGTCAGTCTGTTTAAAACTACAACCGTATGTTAATAACTACAACTATGTCAAATAAGTATTCAATATTGCGCCAATAGTATGTAAATGTTCGATATAAAAACAATAAGTGATATAAAATCAGATGATTATCGCCGAATACCAAAAAGTAAATACCAAATATTCGTTGGAACTCTACATTAGATTTATGTAACTATGACTATGGAATAAGTTTTTAATTTTACATTAGAGCTTGCAATCGGATTACTGAAACAAGAAACTTCCCAATCAGGTCGCCGATAATCTGGTTCTCAGCTTCCGTTTAATCTAATTCTCTAACAAACTAGAAAAGTTTTCCTTTAATGGAAGAGTAGAGATAGAAGTAAATTAGGACAAAATTTCGATAGCTAGCTAACATTCTTGTATAGAACATATTTAAACAATATATATAACCTAATCACATGTTCCTTTGTGGCGCAGCGGCAGAGCGTCCTACTTAATTCATTAGTTGTGAGTTTGATTTTTATTCGAGTTACAAATTAAACTATAGTGTTAAGCTACGCCACTGAACTTGCTATGGTTTACAAATCGGAAATACAGAATTCAATATAAAGATTTAGGGATATAATTGTACATATCTGTGATATGTGTAAATATATATTTTGCAATTCATTTATGTAATAATGTTTAATAAAACCATGGATTTTTCTACTTCCATTATCCTCGTTCTGGAAACTTGGCAAAGTGTGGCGTTGAGTTCCGCCACTCAACACGCAATGCCTCGAAAAAGGCGGAAAGCAGGGATGGAGAAGCAACGGAGTGTCTTAACACTAGGTTCCTTTAGTTCCTGCAGTTCCCTCAGTCTACAGTCACCAGTCAGTCTAGCGTAAAGCGTAAGAAAATAAAAAAAAAAAAAATACCATCGTTTAAGAATGAAACCCCTGCAAAGAGAGTCTTCAGCTTATGAATGCGAGATCTACATACATCTAGAGCAAGTAAACTTAAGTGCCGAGACACTCAAGATTGTTTGACTTGGCGCCAGAATACGACGTGAGACGGCCCAAAACAGATGAAAAAAGGCACAGAAAAAGAAGATGAAAATTGTTATCTAATTTGCACATCATAAAATATATAAAGATTTTACTAAACAATGTCAATAAGCTTAGTTTGAAATATTTTTGTTTTTCATTACAATTATTCTCCATATTATTATTATTTTTTTTAAATTCTTTAAGAAATAGCTTATGATAATACTTAATCTACCAAATGTTTATATAATTGGCGGAAAGTAAAGTTCGAAGAGACTACATAACAACAAAAATAAACATATACTTATACGTATATCAAATATTACAAATACAACTATTTATTTAAAGTAAACAAATAATAATTTTCATAATAAAATAAACAACAAATGTCAATTTATTGGTAAATTAGAATTTTTGTTAAGTGCTATATAGATCTTTTGGTATATAAATAAATCACCATGACAAACCTTCTTCTTCTTCTTCTTCTTCTCTTTATTTATGGCGTTTCGAGCGTGCCAGTTGAGCACAATTCACTTCGCCAACGTCACGTGGAATGGAGAAACATGACAAACAACTTAAGATCTTTGTATGAACATGTCAACATAGTCAAGTGCGGATGAGACTCATTAAAAGGACAACTTTCTGGTTATATGATATGGCAATTATTTTTATTTTTAGATGTACTAAAAATAAAATTGTTTTAAAACAAATATATAGATTGTTTTTGCTTAGATGATCCTTTACTTTTCAGCTCAAAGCTGTTTCGGGCATACATTTAATTACTGCAAAGTATTAGCATCACGCTTTATCCCGCACATGGCAGGGTAGGCAGAGGTAACTGCAGGGACTGTGGGAACGTAGTGTTAAGACACTCCGTTGCTTAGTCCCTGCTTTCTCCGACCCCACTTTCCGCCTTTTTCGAGACATTGCGTGTTGAGTGGCGGAGCTCATCGCCGCGCTTTGCCTTAGATGCCAGAGCGAAGAAAATGGAAATAGAAAAATCCATCTTCCCCGACTGGAGATCGAACCCAGTAACCGTCGCGTTACAGGCAGACGTTGCGCCTCTGCGCCACGACTAAATTAATACTATAGTAGCGTAAAGCAACATACAGAGCATATGTTGACGTCATGCATTCTATTGTAGTTTTGGAAAATAGATACATTTAACTATATATAACTATATATAAACTGAAAAAAAAAGGTTTATAAATATTTGCAAAAAGCGCGGGTTCGAGTTCCGCTGCGTTCAAATTTTTATATATTTACCTTAAGTACTTTTCCTATGTTCAAAGTGGATTAATACTTTAAAAATCATAAAAATATAATGATGTATTACAGACTATCACTATTATTTTTTTTTAGAATTACCCGTTATGAGGTCCAGGAAAAAACAGTTTGATGATTGAATTAAACATAATTTTTCTTAACAAATTATATTTAAATTTTAAAATAATTAATATGTCAGATTAATGACTTATGAAAGATATTATCTAAAAATTAAAATAAAATATTGATATTATACTGCTAGCGGAATTCGAAATTGTTGGAATTTCGAGTGTGCAAGCCCTCCGCACATGGGAATTTTGAATCTCGCACATGCTATAATCTGTTGTAAAGTATTTCTTATTTTATGTGTATCACTTCTGATTCCTAAAAATACTATTTATGCGATTCCCTATTCAATTTTTCCCATCATCGTTAACCTATCTTGTATTTATTGTAAATAATAAATATATAATGATCAAAGGAGGAAAGGAGTGCCTTAAAGTTATTTGTATTTGTTACTTAAATAAATATGTTATTATCAAAAAACCAGAACGATACACATCAGTTAAATACCATAGGGTTACGGCATATCATAGCGGTTTTGTAAAATATACGATATAATACATTTACCGCGTACTTTCCCTTAAAATGTAAGCAGGCAATCTGCCTACCTGTTTACCCTCTTGATAAAATCTTAACGCACATTTAAACATTTATACCGTTTAGAATAAAGCTCATATTGCAACTGAGCAGGTGTTATATTTTATTGAGGCGATTTGTCAAGCAGTTAGCGTCTTTCAAAGTAACTGATGTCGCCATATATAAAGTTGAATGAAAACGTTTCTTATTGTTTCAGAATTGTGAGTCATATTCATGAGAACAATATTTATATTAGGCTGTGAATTTTGCTGTTTTTATTTATACTGTCACTTGGTATAACCGTTGTGATTCTATATTTGCTTTTGCCTGTAGTTTATTAATATTTTTTGTAATAAGAAAATCTAAATTAATAAATTGTAGATCACAGATTCGTTTGTGTGATCTTTACAATCTATTCATTCTTATTCTTAACAGTTGCTGCAAAAACGTCCAGAGAATTGAATATCCCATACACTTCCTGCTAATGTTCAGGTGAAAAATACACTTTTAAACAATAATATTAGTTAAATAAAACCGTCGTGGCGCAGAGGCGCAACGTCTGCCTGTAACGCGACGGTTGCTGGGTTTGATCCCCAGTCGGAGAAGATGGATTTTTCTATTTCCATTTTCTTCGCTCTGGCAAACTAGGCAAAGCGCGGCGTTGAGTTCCGCCACTCAACACGCAATGCCTCGAAAAAGGCGGAAAGCGGGGACGGAGAAAGCAGGGATTAAGCAACGGAGTGTCTTAACACTAGGTTCGTATGGGTCCTGCAGTTCCCTCTGCCTACCCTGCCATGTGCGGGATAAAGCGTAAAAAAATACCCAGACTTACCATAATAATATAAAAATGTCTTACATGTAATTTTCATTTCAATTTCATTAATTACATATATTTCTATTGTAATTTTTTGAAGTGAAACCGGAAGTTGTAGAAAAAATAGTAAACACAAATTTAAATGGCTAGTACTTGTGCACTTTACTCGCTTTCTAATTTTTGTTGAAATTACAATAATTGTTATTGATAAGAATACAAATCATTTTAATTTTATTGCCTATGAAAAATAAAGAGTTTTATGAATTACAAAAATCGCAAAAGAGATGAATGCGGCAATTTAGAAAAAGACTTATGTATCCACCTGTCAATATAATCAATTATCAAGGGACGAGGTAAGGTAAGGTTGTAAGCATATTGCAATAGCATCCTCTTGAATTTCGTTCCAACACAGTAGTCTTATGTTACAATAAGCTGCAACTACGCCTATCTCTTGAGTACAATAAGAGGTTCACACGAGATGTTATTGTGCTAGAATATACGTGAAAACTATGTATTTCAAGTCAGCGATTTTTGTATATGTACAAGAACACTGCAATGACAATTTACACTTTGTTGTAAAATATGGAATTAGTAAATTTCTATTTTTTATTTAAATTTAGTAATTTCCTACTAATTAGTAGATTAATTCTATATACAAATATTGATTTATATGTACTAATGTAGGTAAATTGCCATGAGAACAATTAATTAATCATACTATATATCAATACATGAACATAACATAGTAACTGTAATTAGTCTACATGAAATTGTTTGATGGAATTTTAGGAATAGGTTCAATGTTATTAGATTTTCAACTAAATTACTAATATTCGACAAACATTCATGTTATGTTAGCAATTAATATTAGACATAGATAATATTTGTTACTTTTTTAAATTAATTAATTAATTTGGTGGCGGAACTTAACACTGTGCTTTTTTATTGAAGTCAAGGCTCTCGTTAAAACTATATTGCATAAATCTTTCTTTAAGAAAATATTTTCTATATTTTAAAAATCACAGTATATCAGGGTAGGCAGAGGGAAACGTAGGTAGAAGGAATTTAGTTTTAAGACACTCCGTTCTTCGCCTTCCGCGGTTTGAGGAAACTCAATATCACTGTGCCGTGTTACCAGAGTGAAAAAAGTAAATTATTCGTTCTACCCTAGTGGAAATCAAATTTACTATACACGTTTACAGGTGCAGACGTGCATCTATCAGGCGACAGTCCTCGCTTTCAATCAATATATAAATAACAATCACCATATCAATATAATATTACTATAATTATAATTATTTTATGGTTTTTTACGAGACCATCTTCTGTTATTACCGATAATGTGTTCTTAATCATCGAATTGGCCAATCGATGTTACTTCCTGCCTCTTTTGAACTGACTGTATAATGCACGTTTTATATATCCTTTCCTCACGACGAACTGAAATCGTCTGGACATTTTGTTAATTCTTAACGTGATATCCTCGCTAGAACTGTGACTCGAATTAACTCAACATATCCTGTGAGATTTCATCTATACTGCATTTACCTTTTTTCTATACTTCTTTAGAAAATGCACGTTTTGCTGCAATGTCAGTAGCAGAACACCATTGAGTATCTTTATTGTCAAAAAAATATATTGCCAAGATGTATTATTAGGTAAAAGATCAAAATTTATTGGAGCAAAAAATAGTTTATGCACAACACAAATATTTAACATTACAGAATCAAATAAAAATAAAACTTGACCTAATTATTAACTATATTTTAGATCAGGTTTTATTGTTTTTAGTAAACGTATGATCCACGTAGTAATGACCCGAGATGGTGGTAGCATTTCCCTGGATAACTAAACTGATACACGCGACTAGGAAATTCCCAGCTTTTGGATCACCATAGTTGTAGTACCAACTGTTTCGACTTTTCTTTAAAAATCATTTTGTACTAATAAAAATCAGTTTGTGCATTTACGGTTTCAAAGCCAAAATGTCAACAATATAGGTACAATATTTTTTGTTTTCATACAGAATCAGCATCTCATGGATGTACAAAAACAAAATTAGGAAGAGAAATCTTACTGCCTTCTGAAATTTTATGCGGACTTTATCACTTGTTGAGCACTAATTTTTAATTGTTTTTTATTTACTTGATTTGAAAAAATCAAGTCGGTTTGTTTACTGTACTATTCACCTTATACGAATATAGCACGTGATAAATATTATATGACGGTATGGATAAAATTGAGTTTTATATCATCAATACCTTATAGTATAAACAGTAAATCGGTTATATCCCACAGAAATTTTTACCATCCAACACAAGGCGCTCATGAAATTTATTATAAACATAGAATTTATATTGAAAATATATACTGACGTTTTACTTTTATTCCACTCTGTCTTCAAAGTTCTACAACGTACACGTAAAATCGTATCACGTATTATCATATTATTATACGTTTGTATATAAAAAAGCTTTTTATGTAGTGCATAAACTTACAGATCCTATTCAGTCATAAACTGGCATCGTAAAACGCTATCGTTACGTGACGAGTGTACTAACTGTGAGTAATAACAGAAATTTTGAGGCGTTGCACCATCGAAAATGTCGAAAAATATATAAAAACGTATTGTACTCCGTGTTTTTTTTAATTAAAAAGACTAAAACAAGCTTAGATTATGTAATATTATGTTAAGTTCATTAATATTTTAAGCTTTAGTAAGATTACTAAGATAAAGTGCAGTGTTGAGATCCGGTACATCCGATACATTTCAAAGGAAATTAGGCGGAAATAGGCGGGGAGGGCACTGAATGTGTGGGGATAGTGTCGTTTCCTCGAGGCCGATGTCTGATTGCAGTAAATTATTCCATTATGGTGTTAAAAACAGCAGCATAGCAGTGCATAGCAGTATATATATATATATATATATATATATATATATATATATATATATATATATATATATATATATATATATATATATATATATATATATATATATATATATATATATATATATATATATATATATATATATATATATATATATATATATATATATATATATATATATATATATATATATATATATATATATATATATATATATATATATATATATATATATATATATATATATATATATATATATATATATATATATATATATATATATATATATATATATATATATATATATATATATATATATATATATATATATATATATATATATATATATATATATATATATATATATATATATATATATATATATATATATATATATATATATATATATATATATATATATATATATATATATATATATATAAATTTCTGCATAAAACACTAATTTTTTATTAAATTATTGATTATGTCATTATGATCAATAATTTCTTCAAAATATCGATATGCGATGGGCTTAGCACCCGCACGGTGAATCTATGGAATGCTACGAAGTTTCTTCTCTTTCTCTGATCTCTGATTCTCTTTGTTTATCCTGAAAGATCCTTACAGCCTCTAGGTAAACAAAAAATACTAAACTTATTCAGAGTGTAAAGGCTCGTTTGATTGTTTTGACTAATATTTTTTCTGTGTTTCAAAGGCCTTCGGACTATAAACTATTTAATATTATTTTCAACTTGATCATCTCAAATGAGTAAAATATTCTTGAGAAGTGGCTAGATAGACGCACAATAAGTGGTTTTGGTTTTTTCCTTATGGAACTCTAAACTTTGAGGGTTCGATTCCCACTCGGGGAAGATGGGTTTTTCTATTTCCATTTTCTTCGCTCTGGAAACTAGGCAAAGTGCAGCGTTGTATTCCGCCACTCAACACGCAATGCCTCAAAAAAGGCTGAAAGTGGGGACGAAGAAAGCAGGAACTAAGCAACGGAGTGTCTTAACACTAGGTTCATATGGTTCCTGCAGTTCCCTCTGCCTACCCTGCAATATGCGGGATAAAGCGTGAAGCTATAAAAAAAAATAAAAAAAAACTCTAAAAATACAACACGTTAACATTGATTTAAGCATTTCTTCTGTAATATACTCTATATCCAAGGACAGTTTTATCACAAGCTGTATGAATGGTCTAGAACTATTGCAGTGAATGAGAAAGCTTTTAGTGCAGTGCCTTTTGTCGAAGCACTTATGTTTTTTTTTATATAAATGCTCAAGTTTTAGTAAGATCGCCATTGGAAACGTAAATATATTTTTATTCGAATACTTTACGTAATTTTTCAATAAAAAATTAAAATTTGTATCAAAAGTTAATCTATTAAGCCATATGTTACAAATGATCGAAATTTTTATTTGCTTGTTACAGTTTATCATTCTTGCTAGCACTGTAAAAAATATTAAAAAAATATTTAAAAATATATATATTTTGGGAATAATAGTGCATTTTTAAGAGTCTCTAAATATTTGAATATAATAGTGGATATACAAGTTGAACATAGTGTAAAATTGTTTACTGGAAATAAACAAAATAAAATGATGTTATATAATAGTATAATTGTAAGTAAGTATCTAAATTATAAGCTATTTATATAACTTTGTACACCAACGAGGCCCAGAGGTTCAGCGTCTGCGGGTAGGTGCTACAGGCTTATGAATTCGATTCCGACTTATGGAAGGCGCACACAAGGCGCGACGTTGAGTATACCAATACAAAGCGAATACAAAGAAAATATAATTTTGATTACTTAATTAATGATATTATCATTAATTAAGTACAGTGGCAGCGGAGGATCCAAAAAAAACTAAATATTTTAAAATTATTTATTAAAAAAAATACATTCTAACTTATAACTAAAACAGTGACTACTTGCTGGATGCTAGAGACAAGAGTGATTTTATACGTAAAAATAGGTGAAAGATGACTCTACGTTTTAAATAACATTCCGCTATAATTCTCGGATCTGGTGCAATATACTGAACAAGTTATGTGAAACCTGACTAAGCGATATCTGCCTATCCTGGAGTAGTCTGGGAACTTAACACATTTATAAACGAACCATAACCGGTCGCATCTTTTAATTATATTGGCTTAAATGAAATTAATTTCTGTAACCAAGCGGAGACGGAGAAAGCAGGGACTAAGCAATGGAGTCTTTTAACACTAGGCTCAAACGGTTCCTGCGGTTCCCTTTGCCTACCTTGCCATGGGTAGGATAAAGCGTGAAATTGACTATTGGATATTGATTTTTGTCCTTCTGCCGGAAATATCCTTACATGGATCTGAAAGAGTAGAACAGACAGATGGATAACAAAACGAGTTACAGTTGTATTATATTTTGCGGTACGCAACCCTAATATGAAAAATATCTAAGTTATACTATAATACACTTAAGCTTATTATTTTAATTTTAGTATAAGAAAATACTATTTATCATATCAGAACTAATACTCAAGCGAAAGAAAATAAGCGTTAAATTCGTAGTTGTGACACTAAGCCGAGTTTGCAAGTTATGTTGCTATGTAGGTACTGTGAAATATTATACAATTTGAAACGTAAGAAATTAAACTTTAATTCCTCGAGATAAAGTTTAAATTGGTAAATTAATATAATAATACGCTCTATATCTTTTCTATGTACATTTGTTAGTTTTTATGTATAACTTTACTACCTTGTTAAAATAAATCATTTGGATCAGATTTTATAAAATATTATAAATGCAAAATGTTTAAGAGAAAATTTGTGCGTTATTTTATTCAATTACGTCAAAAGGACTAGAGGAATCGGAATGAAATTAAGAACAAGTGTAGATTATGATTCGAAATACCATATAAGCTAATTTTTATCCCACAGACTAAATTTACCACATTTCTTTTAATACCAAACCAACCACATTTGGTACTCAATCATTGCAACACGAAGTTTCCGGGAAAACTAGTTCTAGTTGCCATAGCAACGTACATGTCACATTCTACAGAAATGTAAATTATCAAACATATGATAGTATGACTAATGTTTTATTTATATATTTAATATACTCTACAAGCGCTATTATTATTGAAAAATATTAGCATCTAAACATTAAGTATGCCAAGTTTCATACTTCACCGCCAACACAAATTTTGTAATAACAGATCTAAAGCTTTTGTTTTAAGTAATAATATAATATAAATCACATAATAAAAATGATAATCAAATGTATTTTTTTATTCATTTACATATATTTTATTCATTGTAAACATTTTTACATACCTTAATGCAATATTAAAGCAATACAATAATATCAAGCGACAGGTTTAAATCACCGCTTATAGACCCACATAAATGAGTAAAGTCCCTAATGAGATGCAGACGATTGCAGGTGTTCCCCTTTTTTACCATGAAAAGATTTCAAATAAAAGCGTCATTCAATGATCAAGATCTATCGCTTAACACGAGAGATCTTATAGCTTGGTATTGTTTGCCTAGTAAATGAATGCAGCGTCTAGAGTGTTATGACGATTGTTTTATAATGAAGGAGTAAATGAATAAAAGTTATACCACCTAATATTAAGAAACCACCTAATATTAGGAAACCCTCGACTATGGACATCAGCCTGAGATAAATGCAGATGTGTTGCCAGTCTTGAAAACACTGAAATACGAGTCATATTTGTTTACTGGCGATACTTTTATTAGTTAAAAAGTTTCATTATCAATATTAAAAAGTCTTTTTCCATATTTCATATTTGAGACATGAAAAATTATAAACGCAATGGATGTAGGTTCAATCCCCACCCCATCTATTCTCTCCACACAGAGAGTGGATTATTGCTGTTCTTGTAAAAAAAAAAAATATTATCTTGCATTTCATTTAATTCGCAAAGTCAAATACGAGTAGAAGGCGGATTACGAACATTTCGTATTAACAATATATGTCACTATATCTAGATTAGTGCGTCTCAGCGTGAAGTTAAAAAAGTAACAAATATTTACAAATTTATGCCAAGCAAGTTTTAATTACGTTAGTTATTTATATATACTTATCATTACAAAATGTCCTTTTACACGTAAATTAATAAATTTTATATAACAAGCTGTAACATCAAGTTCTGGTGATAAACCAGAACTTGATTAAGAAAAAAGTTCCATGGATTCGTTTAGTCTTCGTCACTCAGAGATTCAAAAAGGCATCGTCAAATCTAAGAGTAGATTTTAGAAGTTCTTTTAAAATAATTAAAAAAAATTATACGATGGTTAAAATAATGTATATATTTTAGATTGACGCTTTGTCTCGCACTTGGCAGGGTAGGCGCAGGAAACCGTAGGAACCATAAAAACCTGGTATTACGACACTCTGTTCCCTGCTCGTCTTCGTCGCTTCGTCTTTTTCGTAGCATTATGTGTTGAGTGGTGAAACAAAACCGCGCTTTGCCTGGATACCAGAGCGAAGGAAATGGAAATACAAAAATCCATCTGTCCCGATCTGTCGAGGAATCGAACTCATAAACCGTCACGTTTACAGGCAAACGCTACGCCTCTGGTCCTTAATTAATGTATGTAATTTTATAAAAATGTTTCAAGACAAAGACAAAAATCATAGAAAAATATTAATTTATAGTAATACGCTTTAAAATATAGCGTGGCGTGGCGTATATGCGGGAAGTTTGAAAGGAATCATGCTGCAAATACAAGTCGATGTATCCAAGTTAACAGTTTATTGAGGACGTGTTTGTGGGACAAATACGATTTTCTGGCTACGTGACTTCACCGTTTTAAACTTGCTATACGAAATAGAATTTCCCTTATATAACTGCGGTTTATAAAATTGAAAATTTTTCCTAGTGATATATGTTTTGTATTGTGTTTGGAATGAATAAGGAACGGTGTGCGATTGATGGATTGAACGATATCGTGTTAAAGGATTTAGATTTGGAATATCTGGATATTTGGTTAGTAAAATGTATGTTTAACGATTTTACCTTTTTGTTTTATTATTAATAATTATCCAATGTTTTAATACATGATTGTAAGCTTTAATTACCACTACAAATCTATAAATGAATCAATAGAAATCAATCATTATTACTATTCGCGTATTGCGAATCACATTTAGCCACCGAATTTGCTTGAAATTTACACACGTATATGGAAGATGAACCAAATGTGTTAAACATAAAGAGCAGGATAAGGAGATAATACTAGTATGTATGACTTTGGAAAATATAAAGTGGATTAAATATATAAAGTGGACTTAAAGTGGATGGAATGCGGAACCTATAAGGAACTTTCATGGTAGAAACTCTGCCCTAGAAAGTGCATTACAAAACGCTTAATTTCTTTTACAAAATAAAAAGAAAACATAAGATATACATAATTATTGCGAGCGGCCGTATCCAAGTCGTAAACCCCATTACATTACGGCGACGTGACGGTAGCGTGACGGCCTAACAAAGACGTATAGAACGTTTCGAGTTTGCATAACAAACCTTGTGGTTAAGGTACTATTCACACAACACAGTACAATTTTGCAAAAATTTTCTGAGGAGATGGACGATATTATGTTGAAATTGTATGGTTCGATGCCAGAGCGGTAGAATTAAGGCATGTTTACGATATATGCATTTTTACTACTACGGCTACTTCTATAGTACGAGACATGATATACATATTTATATATACGCTATTACTTGATGTTTATATATATACAAATATAAAATTTTAGTTATTTATATAAACATTCAATTATGATTTTCTGTTCTATGTTTTAATATTACATGACTTAATGTAAAACTGTATCACTATGATATGGTGATATTATGTGATGGTATATGTCAACAGATATAAGTTGTTAAATAAATAAAATTCATATATATATATCAAAAGAATGTAAAAATTTCATCGTAATATATAGAATTTTCCAGACAACTACTGATAAGTTGAAGTTGAATTGAGTTATAACTTACGAAGTAAGTTACCTAAAAAGTTCAATATGATCTCGTAAGTTCAAGAAGTTGTATGAGAATATGCTTTATATACAATACAGCCACCAAAGAGAATCTTGTGTTAAAACACTCCGTTCTCCACTCATCTATAACCTACTTTTGTAAGATATCTCACAAAAAGCTTATTTTTCAGTCATTGCGAGTGTGAGGCCACCTTTAATTAAGACTAATTGCGGCCTTCTTCAAAGGAAGAAACGGGCCGTTCGTGGATGGAATCCTGATTGTGACCACTCGTACTTTATTCGCAATTAGACTCTATTCAATTGGTGTTTGTTTCGAACCGATTAATCGGATTAGAAGTTATTGTACTCGGAGTGTTTAGACATAGTTATTTTTATATCGAATACTTTATGAATAATCGTTTTAATCGTCGTTTTTTCAAGTTAATGTTTTTAGTACATAGTATTCGTTAATAACAAATGTTAGCACAAATATTCACCATAGAATAGGCTCGCTCTGACGCCTCCAATCTGTTTTCCCAATTTCCACTAAAATTATGTTTGCAAATTCCCTTCTACTTTCAATTTTCGGTTATGTGGATGCAAGCTAACTTAACCGAGGACAACTTAAACATACTTAAGCGACTTCCAAACGTTGCTATTTGGATCATATTTAGCTTACACAAGTATGACCATGTATCTGACTTTCGTTCGAAGGTATAAATTTACGTGAATTTTTGATTCTTAGTGTTATGTATGTATATATATATATATATATATATATATATATATATATATATATATATATATATATATATATATATATATATATATATATATATATATATATATATATATATATATATATATATATATATATATATATATATATATATATATATATATATATATATATATATGTGTGTGTTTGTATAGATATATTTAATAGCTAATCATCCTCACAACTTTGGTAATGAACTAATTATAACGAGGTTAGTCGTACAGGAAGCATGTTATTTGTCAAAGCAACACTGTTTCAAATTTATTATAATTAAGTTTAGTAAATTATGTGTCATGTAGTCATTAGCTTTAATTACATTTTTTATTTCAAAATTTATTAAAAATATGCTTAGTACTAAAGCGGTATATAATATAGTATAAATATGAGTGAAATTAAAAAAAAACATAATTCAACAAGCTTAACAACACCAATGTCATGTACGAAGAAACGGACATAGAATTAAGATATCTCATTACATAGATGTATAGCAAACGTAGCTTCGTTAAAGCTCTGTAAGAATAGATATAAAGCTTTTTATAAGTACTATTTATAATCCTATAATTTCTATGCACCTAACTAAAACTCAGTATTGTTAGAAAAAACATAGAATTTTGTCCATTTTTTAAAAGATTTGTAGTTGTATTATTCAAATGAATCACTTGAACAGATGTCACAGATAAAATTTATAATAAAAGTTGAACAAAGCTGAAATTTAGTAGAACTTTATTTACACTATTATTAATAGAACACCAAAAGCAATTCAAAGAAAATATTTGAACACAGCGGGATTTAAACTTACGCTTCTTGAAACCGTCCAACGGCTCTGACCACTAGACCATTAGTTCTTCACGTATATATTAAATGAATATAATTTTCGGTCAAAATTTTTGAACAAAAAATTAAGGAAAAAAAACAAAGAATAAAAACAAAAAAATAATAATGACGATACTAAATTATTAAAAATGAGATCATACTTTATTTAAATTAAAAATCATAACAATCCTGTTATACATTTCCTTTATTTAATTCTATAATTAAATTAAACTTCGCAAGTGAAATATCGAATGTATTATCGAAATTTTTGAGCAAAAATGGCTATATTTTGTTGATTCACTAACGGTGAAATAATCCCCTAGGATCTGTATAGGCGCAAAAATTCATTTGAATCCGTTAAGCCGCTTCGCTATGATTGAAAAACAAACAATGGATGGTAGCTTTTATTTTGCAAATCGATAGCTTCATTTCTTTTTGTTTCAGCAAAATATTAAAACTATTATATAGGCAGGCTAATTTGATAGGCATGATGATTTTGGGGTACAATTTCCACTCCACAAAATGAACTACTTGGCCCTTGGTAAGTAATATACGGCACTGACTTCCATCACTACATAGGGAAGTCTAAATTTAGCTGAAATACGAAGAGGTGTGTCTTGTCTCTAATTTTTTATCAGTTATAGAGTAGAGTCTTTGTATTAATTACATTGGAATGCTAGTGAATTATTATTATTAATATTAAATTGCATACTTTATAATAGTGTTTACATTTCTTCCATACATATGTAATGGCTATATACTTTACCATTATAATAACACAAACTACTTATATTATGTTTATTTTCACGCTTTTCAGCTCGCCAGTATATTTAACATTAAAAAAATATTACAACTTTAATAAATATTACTTTAGTGTTCAACACGACTTTGTGAAACACAATTTTAAATTAAATATGTAAAAATGGCGGTTCGTGAGTAGCAGCATAATTTAATGAGGGAAGTTTTAAAATACTCATTTAAAACGTTTAAATAAATGAACTGTCCAACAACGCTATTTATATTTACTTAACGAAATCAAAATAATTGCACTCTGGACGCGAAACACATAAATTACATTCGTTATTTAATGTTGCTGTAAATAAATTGTACTTTACATAAAATACTTTTATATATATGAAGACATGAGTGGATGAAGGAGATATGATACAATTTGAAAAAATGGAGATAATGGGCATCAAAGTTTTGATACTTGTTTCCGAGATAAATAGTCTTTCTTGTTGATTATTAACAAACTGTTTGTGTAAAATTGTAGTTTATGTAATGAACTACTAATAAGAAGTGGAAAAATGAGATAAAAGTATACGAATAATTATTTATTGAATAAAATATGTACATAACTCCTTCATTCAGCGCCTAAATATAAAAAACAGATATGCTTAATTTAAGGATGAATGGTTCAACTAATTAAATAACGTACTTAAAAAGAAAAAATAACAGTTAAATCAAGTTAATTTTGGCCTACATTATTTTCTTAATAATATCGATATTCTAGTCTGACAAATTAATATTTGCTCTCTTTTACATGCATTAAATACAACCATATTTTCTCGAATACGTTCAATGTCAATTTTTTTTACTTGAACTCTTTTTTTAATATACCTACATATATGTTATCATTTCATCATAACTTTCTTTATTTATGTAGGCACTGAACTCTTCTTCCCGTAACTCCCGTTTAATACTATCTCTTTCATCATCCTTTTAATACCAACTTACTGCTTGATTTCATATTTTTATCTATATTTTTAAATTAAGTTTATTTTACAAGTCATATTACGCAATTGATCCTTCATATCAAAAACAACAATGTTTCGAGATGCTTTGCATATAATGTGTCCATATTGCCCGGTTGCATAGATCGCTTTGTGGTTGCGCATGACTTTTTCAATGCGACCTAAACGTCTATAAGAGTTTAAATATAAATAACCAACTTCGGAAAATTTGTGGTGAATGATTTTAAAATAAATTTCAAAATCATATATTGGTAGAGGACAAATAATATTAAAATTTTTATTCTGTCCAGCGCCTGAGTCTATGATCGGAATTATGATTAATTGGTGCTTATTGCGACAAAATTGATCAAAATCAACAAATTTTAGAAGCGAGCTAACGACTGCAACACTACTTTTGTCGGCTACATATTCCGTCTACGTGCAGCAGACAGCTTTCTGTTTGGTATAATTAAAAAGTTGATGCTTTATTTATAAAAGCAAATCTGACGGAAGTTGATATTTTGAGAAGTGGCATGGTCTGTTGCAAGACTATTGTGAGGTATAACAACCCAATATTTTCTTCCAATATTTTCTTACACAAGTGTGACCATATATCTGACTTTCGTTCGAAAGTAGAAATTTACGTGAATTTTTGATTCTGTACTCATTTTATATATATATATATATATATATATATATATATATATATATATATATATATATATATATATATATATATATATATATATATATATATATATATATATATATATATATATATATATATATATATATATATATATATATATATATATATATATATATATATATATGTTTGTATAGATATATTTAATAGCTAATCATCCTCATAACGTTGTTAATGAACTAATTATAACTAGGTTAGTCGTACAGGAAGCATGTGATTTGTCAAAGCAACACTGTTCCATATTTATTATAATTAAGTTTAGTAAATTATGCGTCATGTAATCATTAGCTTTAATTACATTTTTTTATTTAAAATTTATTAAAAATATGCATAGTACTAAATCTGCATATAATATGGTATACATAAAAAAATAACATGTTTTTAACAAACTTAACAACACCAATATTATACAAGAAGAAACGTACATGGAATTAAGATATCTCATTATATAGATGTATAGCAAACGTAGCTTCGTTAAAGCTCTGTCAGAATAGATATAAAGCTTTTTATAAGTACTATTTATAATCCTATAATTTCTATGCACCTAACTAAAACTCAGTATTGTTAGGAAAAACATAGAATTTTGTCCATTTTTTAAAAGATTTGTAGTTGTATTATTCAAATGTATCACTTGAACAGATGTCACATAAAGACACTCATGAACCTATAGAAAATTTATAATAAAAGTTGAACAAAGTTGAAATTTAGTAGAACTTAATTTACACTATTATTAATAGAACACCAAAAGCAACTCAAAGAAAATATTTGAACGCAGCGGGATTTAAACTTACGCTTCTTGAAACCATCCAACCGCTCTGACCACTAGACCATGAGTTCTTCACGTATATATTATATAAATATAATATATATATATATATATATATATATATATATATATATATATATATATATATATATATATATATATATATATATATATATATATATATATATATATATATATATATATATATATATATATACATATATATATATATATATATATATATATATATATATATATATATATATATATATATATATATATATATATATATATATATATATATATATATATATATATTACCTTGAGATCTAAAAAGAGTATTTGGTTGATACTAGAGCTGTGTTAGAAAATATTGATTGCAATTCATCAACTTCTACAAATCAAGCTAATTACTTTAACGTAATCCACTGTACCAATGATAATAAGTACATCTTGCCTTGTGACAAACATTATTTCGTTATTTAGCATGCGCAGTCGGTAAACTTGGTAAGCAAAAAGTGCTATAAAATGAAATTCATTCAATATATTATTGTATTATAATCCATTGTATACATTTGTTTTTTGCAACTTATAAATATGCTGTCTTTTCATCCTAAAGGTATATATATATATATATATATATATATATATATATATATATATATATATATATATATATATATATATATATATATATATATATATATATATATATATATATATATATATATGTATATATATATATATATATATATATATATATATATATATATATATATATATATATATATATATATATATATATATATATATATATATATATATATATATATATATATATATATGTATATATATATATATATATATATATATATATATATATATATATATATATATATATATATATATATATATATATATATATATATATATATATATATATATACCGCCACTAACCGAAATTAGTAGGAAATTGGACGATGCAATATCTGTACACTAAATTTTCTTTGTCATCTCTAAGCAAAGTAAAACATAGAAGCTGGAATGAAAAAGAAATTTAATTAATTAATGATGTATACACAATGTAATATAAAGGACTCTTACTCATTACTAATTAATTAATTTACTTTAAAATACTTGGTTTATCTTTTCATTGTATGCTAGCTTGTTTAGTTGAATATTGAGATGAATGTTTGGAATTTTGATGTTCAGACTGGTGTAGATACTGATGGGATACTGTTGTTTTAGAACATCAGATTTCGTGTCAGATATTGACAGTGTATCACAAGTATGACGCTCCCATGAATTAGACGTTCAAACTAGCCGAATGCCTTGTTTGGGCTTCCGGAATGATAGCTGTTGTGGTTAGTGATATCTCGTTATCCAATGTGATGGCCGTGTTGGATAGATGACACTGGTTTTCAATGGTTTCGTTTTGTGAATCAGTTATTACACAGTAACTGTCCTAGGAGAAGTCTTAAAGAATCTTGATAAAGATAGTGGCTCGCAGAAGGTGTGTCCTCCAGTGAACACAAGCGATCTTGCAGTATGCATCGTCTCATATCGCTGGTGAAGCCTTTAGTGGGTAGTATCCAGATATTTTTCGATAAATCCCCCTGTGTTGTCCGTCTTTTGAATTCATTGGTCGGAGTAAGAGCATTTCCCGAAAAAAAGGTCAACATTATACAAAAGGCATAATTATTTCCATTCCAGGAAAAAACCTGCAGGTAAAACCATAAATATTGTAGTGGTGTTCTATGTGGTTCTATTTAAGTTTTACAAACCAATGACTATATGATATAAAAGCATAAATATTATAAAGCTAAGGGATACAAATAGAGAGTGTTTTAAGTTTTTAAAAGCTTTTATAACGAAATTATTATTGTATTTTATGTTGTGAATGATATCGCTAATTGATTTTAACATCAATTTGTGGCTAGCATCTACCACATTGGTTTGCTATTGTAATACTTTGGTATATTATTCAACAGTTGGGGTATTTGTTTATTATCTTATATCGTATTGGAGTATATATAAAACTTTACGTAATTATTATTACATTTTATTTATTAACTCCACCCAATTGCAAGTAATAGCAAAGAACAAGGCTATAGAATAGGCTACACCATTTTTTTTATTTATTAAGTTAATCAACGGTCATTATATTATTATTATTGTAGAATATAATTTTTTATTTTAAAAACAATTAATACACAGCCACTTAAAGGCTAACACCACACGGAATAAAAATTTAAGTGAGAATAGTGTTACAAAGGTTAAATTTTTGTAAAAACGTAGACGTGAAAGTGCCCAAAAAACATAATAAATGAACATAAATATCCATGTATGCTATATTAATAAATCTAAAAAGAGTATTTGGTTGATACAAGAGTTGTGTTAGAAAATACTTATTGCAATTCATCAACTTCTACAAATCAAGCTTATTTACTTTGACGTAATCCACTGTACCAATGATCATAATTACATCTTGCCTTGTGTCAAACATTATTTCGTTATTTAGTTGTGCATGCGCAGTCGGTAAAGTTGGTAAGCAAAAAGGTGCTATAAAATGAAATTCATTCAGTATATTATTCTATTATAATCCATTGCATACATTTGTTTTTTGCAACTTATAAATATGCTGTTTTTTCATCCTAAAGGTTATCTGGACGCGATGGCTACAAATCCATGACATAGATTTTTCTGTATTGTTTATTGCTATTTACAATCACATTTAATTGAAATTAAGTTTTAATAACAATATTAAATATGTGTTAACAATAAATATAGAGTAAACACAACGACTGACTTTTTTTGCAATTCACAAGTTAAGGCACGTTAGCTAAAAAAGGCTTTTGAGAGTCATTACTTTGGAAAGTATTTATTTCTACTGCATTTATTGTTGTCAATCAATTCACAAATGAGTATCAGATATGTAAGTAAAAATAAGATTTTTAGGCTAAGATTTTCTTCACAGTATCCGAACAAATATATCGCTGAAAGCCTAGTTCCAGCTAAAGCTCTTGATTGATGCTTGACGGATAGCTTTTATGAGAGCCGTTACGACGCGTCGTATATATGTAGTTTATAAATTTATTTTATAAATTGCTACAATATTTTAGTACAGAATATGTGCAGCTCGCTTTGTATATGAAGATATGGGTTTACTCCGGTGCTAAGTTCTTGATATGTATGGCAAAAATATTCGAAATAATTGAATAAAATCACTTTAAAAAAAATATTGGTTAATCGTAAGCATAAGGAAGTATATGACATATAATACATTCAACAACTTTGTGTCAGTAACTGCATACATAGTAGATTTAAACGATCAACGTAACGTATTATAAACTTTAGCCTTCCATGATGGATGTTCCATACAATAAAAAAGTTTTCTCTTTATTAAATTACAATATATATATGGAAATGATGACAGTACCAAATAGATCTGATAAATCTAAATAGACTATAATAAATTAAATAATTAAAGTTACAGAAACTCCTATAATGATAGCATCGATTGGAGCCCGACGACTAGCTTCCGATAACACTGTTAGTTCAGCCAGCTAAAGCTGTTTGATAATGAATAATAGAAATTTGTATTTCGTATATTTTATATTTATTTTATGTAATAAAGTAATGTTATCTTTATAGTATACAAGATATTTTTTGCAGTTTTGTTCCTATAGACAAATAGAAGTAATTAAAGAATTATGTATCACATAATTTACTAATGTGAGAATGAAGAAGAACGCTCCCAGAGGATTTAGGCACGTGAAAAACATGAAGACCCATAAGAGTATGTGGAAGTGGCAAAAGAGGTATGCACGTAACGAAGCGTTGGCACCCCGTTCTCTCTGATCATTTTGAAATAGCAGTTCCTGAGATTAATGCGTTACACTCTTCAGTTTTATAATACACACAATTTTCAATCATAATAGTAAATAAAATAAATATATATAAATTTAAAAACAATGAAAAAAGATGGAAAAACATAATTGTAAAACTAATAGTCTCCAGTCTATATTGAGGAGTATCTTAGCTTCTATATTTTCTGACAAAATCTTGTCAGGTCCGATTTGTTTTCTTGTTTCATGCTGTGTCATATAAGATGTTATTATCATATAGTAGGCTTAGTAACATAGTGGTAAGATATTCCAATTTCCACTTTCTGTTCAATAGTTGACATATTGGTGATAATTGGCAAAAGTCAACGCCGCAGCGAGTCTTACCAAAATAAAAAAAATAATATTGAAATTCTTTCCCCCTAGTGATATATGAACCCACAACCTTAAAGTTCTCTTTCAAATATTGTGCCGCAGCGCCACGACAGCCTCCTTCCTCAAATTTTGTACATTGAAATAATCTTATCTTTATATTCCTAAACTGATTTTACAGTATCTAAGTATCTAATAACGATCAATAACCCGCTCACGTCGCTTGTACAATTGTAAGGGATCCGAAACTTGGACCGATAGTTCTATATTCCATGCCGATATGATTCAAATTGAATTGTCTACACTATCCTTTTGCCGTTAGTATTGAACTTAGTAATTGTTGAGTGTAGAAAATAATTTATTTAGGTGTCGTAACTATATACGCATACGGTAAATGCGATTCATTTATTTTACCGTCCTATAATATTAATAACACTATATTTTAGACCGTCGTGGCGCAGAGGCGCAACGTCTGCCTGTAACGCGACGGTTACTGGGTTCGATCCCCAGTCGGAGAAGATGGATTTTTCTATTTCCATTTTCTTCGCTCTGGCATCTAAGGCAAAGCGCGGCGTTGAGTTCCGCCACTCAACACGCAATGCCTCGAAAACGGCGGAAAGTGGGGACGGAGTAAGCAGGGACTAAGTAACGGAGTGTCTTAACACTAGGTTCTTATATAGTTCCTGCAGTTCCCTCTGCCTACCCTGCCATGTGCGGGATAAAGCGTGAAGCTAAAAAAAAAAAAAAAAAAAAAAAAAAAAACTATATTTTAAGTAATAAAATATAGTGTTTCTTATTCTTTTAGTATATTATTGCACTCTTTAATATTACCATATATAATTTTTTTATTGTATATACAAATTACAAGAAAGATAAAGTATTATTGGTTTTGTCTTTAATGGCTGGCTTATTTTTAAATGAAAATATCTTACAGGCAATCATAGCTGATAAATCAATTGTTAAAGAAAATTAACTTATTTTCAGTTTTATTTTATAGAAACAAATAGGATCAGTAAGGAGCTTTGTACTTTGATTATTTTTAAAATATTTAATATACTAAGGGCAGAAAAATAGTTGAATTTTGATATTAAAATTATAAAGCAGCGGGATTTCAGCATGCGCCTTATAGAAAGTCCAAGCTCTCTGACACATCAAGTCATGCGTTCATAGTTTAGTTGCGTCAAAACTGATATATGATTTTTGACAACTACCAACTTTTTTATGTTCTGTACTTCATTTTAGTTTTTAAATATTCTTTCATTAAGATGCTTATTTAGTTTTACATTTTATCTTTAGCGAAGTGGTTATAGAGAATAGAGCAATAAGCGCTATGATCCCTGTATTCCTTCCAATTACCCTTTGTGAGTTCCTAGAGCTTTTTACGTGGCCTTCATCTGATATCTTTTACATTGTTTTCAAGCCTCGTACTCTTACCACTGACTCTTAAATAAACATTTTACCACTCTCATCTCCCATTCTCTCGTCGTGGCCATCTTTATTTTACTAAGACGCTTCTATTTCAGTTACTTCAATTATAAATTTTATTTTATTATATTTTTATTATTGAACACTAAAGACACTTGGTCCATACTCATTTCAACTTAAAGTTATTTTGTGTTCTTATAACAAATAATAAAATAAATGTTTTACTATTAATACATAGTATATAGAATTAATAGTAACCACAAATATATATATATGTATATATATATATATATATATATATATATATATATATATATATTATATATATATATATATATATATATTTATATATATATATATATATATATATATATATATATATATATATATATATATATATATATATATATATATATATATATATATATATATATATATATATATATATATATATATATATATATATATATATATATATATATATATATATATATATATATATATATATATATATATATATATATATATATATAAAACTATTTATCACCAATATTGATCCAGTAATACAAATCAATTTAACTAATTATCAAAATTCTAATAGTAATTAACGAAACACAAGAAATTGTATTATTTATATGTATATGTATAACCAGAAACGACCTATAACCCCATTACATTAATGCGACGTGGAGCCGTGAAGGTAGTGTAACGAAGATGTATGGACGTTTAAGTTTGCATAACAGGACCTGCGGTTTCCTTAGGGATTGCTAAGGTTGTGTAAGTAGTACCGGTCGACATGAGATTTCGACGTGAGGAAATCGTTCTACCTAAGTTATGTATGATTAGTACTAATAAATATATGAAAGTAAAAAAATGATAAATTAAAACGTCCTGCTTTTTATATTACAATAGAAAGTGCTTATCATGTCAAATTATTTTTTGTTACGGCAGCATTTTACTATTTCTTATACCTCACTTGAATTACTATGGCTCAAAATCATGTGATTTATTAATGTTCGCTCAGTAAGTCCTAAACCGTTCGTGTACTAACAGAGAAAAATAAAGATGAAAATTTCATAACTATAAAAATAAGATTCATACTAAATTAACCTTCATATATTTCATGCCCGTGTTGGCGCCTACTTGTAAACGAGACGGTTGGTGGGTTCGATTTCCACTAGGGTAAGATGGCTATTTTCATTTCCATTTTCTGCGCTCTGGCAACTAGACAAAGAGCGATGTTGAGCACTCAACAATCAATGAAAAAAACGGGAAACGGAGTGTTTTAGGTTCTAAGTTCTCATGGCTCCTGTAGTTCACTGTGCTTACCCTGTTATGTGCAGGATAAAACATAAAACTATAAAAAAAATATTAATACATTTCCGCTTATCAATTATTTCTAAAAATATTATGTTTGCATACAATTTTCTAGACAGTTCTATTATAGTGTCTTAGAATATAATATATTTGTGCAAATACTTGACTCTTCATTGAATTTCAAGGAATTGAATAAGCAACTGATGAAGTTTAACTTATTTTAGTGTTCACTTTACGCAGCCACCCTTATCTCCCGGAAGTGGAAAGCTTAGTCGAGCAAAATAATGGGATTAACCTATTAATTATGTGTTACTTGGACAAATGTCGTATACTTAATATTTAATAATGTTATAAAGTGAAAAATTCAGTTAATTAATTTATATATATCTTTATTTACTAAACAATTACATTAAATATGTTTTACATAAAAAGCAAAATAAAAAATAACTTGGCGCTATTATATTTAATTTCATCTGAAGAAAGATTGAGACAGTCAAGTAGAGTGACTGAGTGCAAACACGACGGTTTAGGGTTCGGTTCCTACTTCATCAATGGACAATAAATATTAAATAATAATTCAAAAAAGCGCGGGGTAGAGTATTGCCGCTGGGGAACTGAGTGTCTTAACATGAGGTTCCCGAGTTCCCGTTCGCCGGGAAATAGCGTAAATATTTCATTATAAATCTTATTAAATTACCAACGAAGTCTAGTTGTTAATAATATAAATAAAAATTGTGTAACAAATTCTGTATACACCTATAAGAAAAAGCAAATTTAAATTTCGCAATATAATGTAAACATGCATACATATCTTCAAGCTTTATTTTTAGTGGGGTCAGTCAAGTCAAAGAGAATGGAGTAACACACGCGATCCTAGCTCTTTTGCCTCGTCCACTGTCAATAACCCGTTCATGCCTTCTTAATGATTAATCCAATCGTCGTTATCTGTGCGGATATAACTTGAGTGGCGGAACTTAAAACTATGCTTTGCAACCTTCATACCAGAGCCCGAATATGATTTTTTTTATTCATCTAGTCAAGTTTGAGCCAATAATTACTATGCTTATATCATCAAACAGCATGATTATCCCCATTTTGTAGCTTTTAAATATATTTCTTTGTTTTTTGCAATATCTTAAGAATATCTCATAATACTAGTCAATCAAAAAGAATGCTGTTATACCATGACATGAAAAATAAACATCCTAAAAACACTAAAGTATTTTAATAAAGCAGCCACATGGAGACAATATAAAAAGAATATGAAAATTAATAATAAAGTTTTTGAACCAAAAATTTATCCTCGGCACGACGCGACAGTGCATTGTAGAGTCGCCTTTCGTGTTGAACTTTTGAATTTGTTACGAACTTTGATTTAAAAATGATGCGTCAACTTTAAATTATTTGTTTCAATACTATTTTTCGCTTTGTTTCTTTCTCACTTTTTCTCTCTTTACTCATAAAATCTCTCGTTTCCAACTTTAGCTATACATTTGTGTAGAGAATTTTAGATCAAGGAAATCTAATCTCGATTTTCTGCTTAGTTAAGGAATTCCTTGCATAGCTTGTTGACTAGTAAAAAGGTTGATTTATGTTTGATCAACGCGAGTAATTCAAATATTATAATGCCTACCCACGTGAATGGAAATGGAACCTATTATAATCGTACTTAAACTCAGTATCTGCTTGTGAAGACATCCAATGCGCCATGATGACCTCTAACGGTTATTTTATACAATAAAACATTCAAAATCATATCTCATATTATATGTGCTTATGTAGTAAAGAGAATGCAACTTGCTAGGTAAATATTTGTGGTATTTATAAGAACCAGAAAACAATAACATACATTATTGATAACTGAAATTAATAAGTTTGTAGCGAACGGTCTCGTTTGAATTCACACACATAGACCACAATAATTTTTTCTTACTTTTTTTCTCTTTATTCATCAACTCTCTCGTTTCCAACTTTAGCTACACAATTGTGTAGGGAATTTTAGATTGAGGAAATCTAATCTCGAGTTTCTGCTGAGTTGAGCCATGTATCGCATGGCCTGTTGACCAGTAAAAAGGTTCATTGTTGGTTGATCAACGGGAGTAATTCTAATATTATAATTCCTATCTACGTTAGTCTACTATAATTTTAATTAAAATTATTATCTTTGAGTGAAGACATCCAATGCGCCATGATGACACTTCTCTTACAATAATGTTATATGTTACAACATGAAAAATTATATTTCATACCTTATTTACTTTAGTCTTTGACTGAAAGCAACTACAACTGATAGCGACACCAGGTAACGTAAATTATTCAATAACAGAAATAAATGAATTTGTACCAAACATGTGTGAATTCGAACAAGACTGTTTGAATTTACACACATATACCACAATACTCATCGAATCAAATCTCTTTTCGTACAATTTCGAAAAGACGTACATTAGTAACTAAAAAGGAATCGCTTTAATAAAAGCTTATCTCTAGCTTAAAGGAAAGTTCCAGGTGAAAGCGGAACGCAAATTAACGACAGTGAAAATAAGTATTTCCTTTCGGAAATATCTCAAATTTTGCCTCCAATTAAAACTTGGGCTCTTTTGTCGGAAAGCAAACCGAGTGAAGCGGGAGCTCGATGGTTGACCGTCCTTTTGTTTTAGCGTCCTTTTAGAGGAAAATATAGGGAAAATCTACGAGCACTCGCTTGGACCTCGTTAGACGCGTTTACTCATTCATTTGAGGTTAAGCCTTCCCCCTATCCCATCTGTACCTATTGAGATTTAGATAATAAAGTAAAGTCTTCAGCAATTTTTGTGCATGAAAAATTTAAATATCATGAATTTCAATTATTCCGTTCATTAAATGACATTCTTTGTTTATTTGACTAAAATGTATGATGTTTTGACAACTTCTTTCCCTGCTTCTAATTATTCAGTAGTAGAATTGAACATAGAGATTAACTTTTGTACATTAAAGACATCTTATCTTTATATACCAAACTGATTTTACAGTATCTAAGTATCTAATAACGCTCAATAACCCGCTCACGTCGCTTGTACAATTCTAAGGGAGCCGAAACTTGGACCGATAGTTCTATATTCCATGCCGATATGATTCAAATTGAATTGTCTACACTATCCTTTTGCCGTTAGTATTGAACTAACTTAGTAATTGTTGAGTGTAGAAAATAATTTATTTAGGTGTCGTATATACCCATACGGTAAATGCGATTCATTTATTTTACCCTCCTATAATATTAATAACACTAAATTTTAATACTTTTTCTTTTTCTTTTAGTATATTATTGCACTCTTTAATATTACCACATATAAAATCTTTATTTGGGTGTCGTACATAATATAGGTAAAAACGATTGATTTATATTATGAATTTATATTGTGAATTTCAATTATTTAGTTCACTGAATGGTATTCTTCGTTTACCTGACACTTAAATGTACGATATTTTGTTTACAATTAGTATAGAATAAAATTATATTACACAAAATTTGAGTCATATGTAAGTGTTAAGACACTCTTTTCTCCGCTTCTAATTATTCAGTTTTGGAATTGAATATAGAGATTAACTTTTCCAATTAAATGTAAAATTTTCTTTTTTGTGTAAAAGTATTACAATATGTAACATGTCTTGAAATCGTTTGTATGAACCTACGTACATTTTGTAATGAGAATTTATCATTCACAAATAAAAAGCTCTATATGTCTAGACAGATAAATCTTAAGTTAGAGTGGGTTTGACATTAAAATAACATAAACAAGTATAACTGGTATATAAGAATAGTCCGTAAACGAATATATGTTTATAGTTTATATGAAAAATTAATAATATAATAATAACTAATTTTTGTCGTGAATATTTATGAACAATTGTAAAAAACTTGTAACTTTGTTCTTATACCGTGTACCTATGTATATATTATACATATTCATTTCATGTTCCTCATACCGTGTTTTTGACTTTTCGCACATAGCAGGGTAGATAGAGGGAACTCCAGGAACTGTAGAAAGGTTGTGTAGAGACACTCCGTTTGCCAAGGCGGAAGCCTTAAGAAATCATGACCGCTCTTTTCTTAGTTGCCAGAACAAAGAAATGGAAATGAAATCTTTCCCGAGTGGGTTTCAAGTACCCAAACCGTCATGTCTACAGACAGACGCCACTCCTTATCTTCTAAATGTACACCTTAAAATTTCGTATGCTTTTTCTATTATTATCTTTGATATTTTAACATACGACTAGGTACAGTTAACTTAGTGTCAAAAAATTTCTCGTTCTCGTCTTTTCGCCAAAATTTAAATATTGAAACGGAATCGGAACGGAACTTAAGATTGCTTATTATCCTCCCAGTGCGGGTAAATAAAAATATATCACTTCTTTGAATACAGTCAAGACAATTACCATCGCATTTAAAGTCAGATCCTGGGTTTCACCGCCACGATTGATGTCGGACATTTCTTTTTCCATCGCTTTAATAACAGCTTTAATATGTTAACAGGTTTAATATGTTTGATAATATACAATATAATATTTCTTTCCATTTGATCGGAACATGTTTCTTAGACAGCCTTGGTCAAAAGTATTAGGCACCCTATAAATCACTGCAAAAATACAGGTTTAAAGAAAATAAAACTACTTTTAATGGTTTAAATTACTTTATATACATAAGAAAAAGTAAAATACAATAATATTTTATTGGGCCACCCTTTGATTTGATTACAGCAGCAACTTTGTGGGGCATACTGCGTACCAGTTTTGCACATTCCTTTGGAGAAATTGCATCCCATTCTTGCACCAACGCGTTTTTTAGAGCAGTTTTTGATATTGTTGAATGCGCTTTTGTTTTCCTCTTCAAAATTTTTATAAACATGTATAGCTTACACACTTTATTTTTTTTTGTTCTTATTTCTATAATAGCATATATCAATTATCAAAAGCGCGTGTTAAGCAGGAAACTGTATGAAGCGTGAAATTTAAATAAAATATATAAGATTCCAATTTTGCGAATAAAATAATTTTTTTTTCCGTAATTGGATCTGTTACCACAAACTATTTCACTACTAATCATTATCATTAACTGCTGTTGCCTGTAGTTATCACCATCAACTTAGCCTTTGTCACTTGGGACTTTCTTTTATTTAGTATTTACATTTTGACCTATATCCTTGAAAATTCTACCTTAAACAGGTTACTTTTGAATTTTTTTTAAAAACCCTTTTCGTAGTATTGTTTAAAACTACAATATACTTCATATAAAAATATTAGTTAACTAGCTTCTATTTGTCAACTTACTCATTTTGACTCGGTTCTCATAAAATGGCATGTTATTCGGGAAATCGTGTTAAACATTAAAGGGTTTAACTGTATCATTTTTTTCTATAATAATTTTACCCCCTTTATCTCACAACTTATCGTATAACATATTTATAGTAAGTTAATATACGACGTCGTATATTCAACTGACTGGAAATACAACGACAATCGGTCAGAGTGATGTATTCAGAACGCGCTCGTAAATAAATCATTCACTAATTTGCGCATACCACGGTTTGCGTTTAATGAAACCTTGTGTTCGCCTTTGACAGATTTAGTGACATATTTAGTATACTTATATACTATACACCAAATTATTTCAAAATTCCACACTGTGAAATCCTTTGTTCTCATTTGCTCATTTATTTTGTTCTAAACTAGTTACGAAACGAAATATTGTTGATGCGAAATTGAAACTGGTAGACAATTTTTATTAAATTCTGGTGACAATAAATGTGAATAAAAGACGAATATTTAAAGAGAAAGCTTGTATACGTATTTTAAGTTTATGTTAATGTCAATCTGTGGCATTGTAACTCACAAACTAAGAGTTTATTTTAAGCAATTTATTTTTGTTAACTGTGATAGTTTTAACCTTTTTGTTTGTAATACTACAACTAAATAGCGGCATAGCCACAGCTTAATTAGATATAAGGCTAAAACGCAGATTTATACATAAAATTTTATGCTTATTGTCGGACAGTAAACATGATTGTTGTGAATTTGATATCCACTTTGGTGAATAATATAAAATCATTTAAATTACTTTCATCTATTCAATCTGTTAAGTTTCAACTCCACTTGAACTCGTAAAATAGAAGTGTCTTGACGCTTATACGAGAAGCCTGGGAATAAAGTAATTGTAAATAACAAATAAAAAGTAGTAGAATTTTAATCAATTTTTTTAATTCGATTGTCTCAAGATTCAAAGATATATATCTATCTAAGATATATATTCTTATATATATCTATATATCTAGATAAATATTAGATTCAGAGGTAGATGTTTGCCTTTAGATTCAAATTTATTTTCTTCATGTTACAGGTTGTAACAGGTCCTTGCTTATTTACATAAAATGATGCTTATTACATACCGCATGTATGAGATAGCTTAGCCTTCTTCGATACTAAGTATAAGAATATTATGAATAACTTGCCTAGGGTTATTAACAATAGGTACAGTCATTTTTTTTTCATTTCTTTTCATCTAAATTTTTAAATGGGCTGTGTAACGCGTGTGGTAGTCATGATTAAATATGAACAACGTAAAAATCACATATAAACATACAAAGACAAATGACTTTTCATTTTAAAAGTCAATGATAGTTTTTTTGTTTTGCAAAAGAAACATATTTATTTTTTAATTTTTGGAAATATTAGTCATTTTACTTTTTTACCATATTTATTAGTAGATTAGATTAAACAATGCTTTGTTTTAAGGATGTAAAAAGTGAAACTTATACATACAAAGGACGTTTGCCTGTAACGCGACGGTTTCTGGGTTCCATTCCCTTTCGAGGATGGTTGGATTTAAATTTTTCTATTTTCATTTTCTTCGCTTTAGCAACTAGGTAGGCGTTAATTTCCGCAACTCAACACGCATAGCCTTGAAAAAGGTGGAAAGTGGATACGGAGAAAGCAGGAACTAAGCCGGTTCCTATCGTCCCTGCAGTTCCTTCTGCCTACCATGCCATGTGTAGGATAAAAGCATGAGGCTAAAAATAATATGTACAATACTAGAAACAAAGCGGGTAAAGTTGCGATCGGATCGCTATCGCATACTATGACTATAACTACAATACAATATACAGCACAGTCTATTGTAAAACCTATTTATTGAAGCGTAGAGCATAAGAGAAAACAAGTGCGGCTGTAGACGTGTAAAGCCGCCATCTAATGCTGGATAATTAGAGTATTTATGTAATTAATATTCATCATCACGAACTCGGTCGTGTTTTATGAAATGTAATTAGCTATGCCACATTTGACGCTTTTGTATATTTAAACGCGTTTACATTGCCACGATGTTTGATACGATTTTACAATCGTATTATGTGAAACTGTTATAGTTAATGTTTTTTTTAAACTTATAAAAGATAAACGAAAAAGAAGTTTATAAAATTATAAATTTTTAGTTAAAATAAAAAATTGTAAAAAAATTAACTTATATTAGACATAGAGATTTATTACATATGTACTTATATTTTATACGGAACGTTGAAAGAAGTTATGTTTTTTTGCTTGAAGTGCTATATGCGGGATCAACATTTCGCAATTTTTACCAAACCTCACTTTATCTTACCATAGCAGGGCAAATGAAAATACGTCGATCTGCCGAGTTGGATTGAACCCACTATCATGTAGAGTCAAAACCACTATAACCCCACGGTGGCCTCAATTGGTTTATTTTTCCAGTTTCTCTCTTACCTCAATTTAGTAGATGTTTATATGTAACAAAATGTTTTTGATGTGAAAAGTTTAGTAGCTATAAACAGTCCATTTATAATAATTACGTAGGCGTTAGCAAACAATAAGCGCTTTTCTTAAAGATATATTAAAGTTTCATCAATAACAAGTAGTTGTACTCTATAAAGGTGATATTTAAAGTTAATTAGTTAATATTTTGAAATTTAGAATTGCCTTGACTTGTACCTTTAGCATATTTTTGAAACGATATCTTGTTTCTTTCGATATCACTAATAGCAGGGCAGGCCAGGATAGGTAGAAGGAATCTCAGGGTCTGTGAGAATCTAGTGTTAACATACTCTTTTTTTTGCTTATATTTTAGCTATAGTGGGGAACACGATGGAAAGTTTTGTATTGTGATTTATATTTACAATAATAATCCATTTTTTTATATTTTTTAATACTATTAATTAATATCAGATAAAACATTATTTATAAAAAGCATTCCTTAGGTGCGAGTTTGCAGAAAAATAATCAAATAAAAAGCAACTTTGCCAACTCAATTTTAAGTAAGTTTCTAGTAAATAAGTGTATTGATACAAAAGTATTTATTTTATTATATAAAATTCCATCCAAAAAATAGTTTTGTGGAAGTTTTCGTGTTTGTACGAATTAAAACGGCAAATGTTTTTTGGGCGTCTAGATGGGTTTCATGGATGGGTTCACAATCGTCGAAAAGGACTGTGTCTAAGAATATAGTAGAGAATAAAAAGCTGCGCCACCGTTCATACATTTCACAGTTTATAGATCAATGGTAGAGAATAATCCGGGAAGTCCGAAACCAACTTTGAGAACTACCCTTTGTCCCCTTTCTACAGGTAGTAACTTTGTTTTTGATTATGAAAACAGTTCGTAGATATTCAAATTCTAACAATTATTTAACTAATGAAAGAGAATTTATAGTATTTATATTTATGAATTGTCAATATGATTAAACAAGTAAGAAGCTTTCTTTGTAACTATTTGAAAAAGAAAGAATAACCTTAGCTTAATCTTAATCTGGTTACATCAGTACTTTAACTCGATGTTTAACGATTTCACCAAAACTAAAGATCATTTGTGTACGATTCCCAAAAATTTAACAATTAAAATATGTAATATATTAACTTAGTAATTTTATAAAACATCTACATAAAAACAATCATTACCTAAAAGCAACACTTGTTATTATAATTTTATTATGTGCGTCTGTTCTTATAAATTTATCATATAAGTAAACTTATTTAAGAAATCGTCCAGAAACTTTAAAATATATCACTATAACAAAACAAAGCTACAAATACTATCGCAAAATTTTAATAGTTTTTGATTCACTTGGTTCCTTTTTTTTCAACTTTCTAAGATATATTATATGTTACAGAACAGTG